>CM037157.1:5011197-5333763 GCA_020921065.1 Vaccinium darrowii
TACATAGCAATATTTCGTGCTATCATCAATAAAAGTAATGAAATACTTGTTTGCATTTGGCGTTTGGACATATTTCAGATCACACACATCAGTGTGGATTAGCCCCAATGGTTCGGTACTTCTCTCAACCGATCGAAACGAAGTTCTAGTTAACTTTGCTTCGACACAAGTTTCACACTTGTGATTTGTATCAATATGAATAGCTGGAATGTGGTCCAAGTTAACTAATCTACGCATAGATTCATAATTAACATGACCTAGTCTACCATGCCACAAAATGGAAGACTCAAGCACATAAGCAACTGGGGCAGTTGTCTTATTAATAGTAGGGATAACAGTCATTACATTCATTTTGAACAGCCCATCGGCCATATAGCCTTTCCCTACATATGATCCAGCTTTAGTCAAAATGACCCTATCTGATTCAAACACCATGCGAAAGCCGTGATTGCTCAGCAAAGAGCCAGATATCAGATTCTTGCGAATGTCTAGCACGAACAACACTTTGTTCAGGGTCAATGTCTTCCCCGAAGTCATCTTCAGGACCACTTTTCCTTCAACAGTAATATCTGAGGTCGCTGAATTCCCCATAAACAGCTTCTCCCCATTAACTGGCTCAAGTGACGTGAACATCTTCTTGTCACAGCAGATATGGCGAGTAGCCCCAGTGTCAATCCACCACTCCCGTGGATTTGAGCCCACCATGTTCACCTCAGATACCATAGCTGAGAAGTTCATGTCAGAACTACCTCCCGAGGCTTCTGCAATATGCGCTTGTGGACGAGGTGGCTTCTTGCATTCTGATGCTTTATGGCCAAACTTGTCACAATTGAAGCATTTCCCTTGGAACTTCTCCTTGGGCTTTTTAGCGACACCACCCTTTGGTCCCAGATGGACACTCTTGCCCTTCTGCTTATTAGACCGCTTGTCATGTTGGTTCTTTTTCACACCGCTTGAGGAGGGACGACCATGCTCCACCATATTGGCCTTTGCCATTACGTCCTCCTTGGCAGCAATCTCTCTAGCCCGGTTTCCTTCCGTGACATTGAGCTTGTAGAAGAGAGTCTCCAACGTCATCTCCTTGTTCTTGAACATGAGATAACTCTTGAACTCCTTCCAAGTTCCCGGAAGTTTGTGGATGATAGCAGCCACCAAAAATGGCTCAGGCAATAACATCCCTTCTGCTTTGATTTCATTGATCAACATCTGGAGCTCTTGAACCTGTTCAGTCACAGGCCTTTCATCTCTCATAGTATAATCAAGGAAGCGGCCCACCACGAATTTCTTAGGCCCAGCTCCCTCGATTTTGTACTTTTTGTCCAAGGAATTCCACAGTTCCTTGGCTGATTCTGCCTCATTGAACACAGAGTACAACGAGTCATCAAGAGCATTCAAGACATAGTTCTTGGCCAGATAATCAGCATTCTTCCACTGATCCAGAGCCTGTCGCTTCTGGTTGTCCTTCTCATTTTCAGCAACAACTGGGGCATCCTCAGACAAGCACCCAGCGAGATGGAGAGTGGTCAGATAGAACATCATCTTCTGTTGCCACCTCTTGAAATCAACCCCTGGACCAAACTTCCCAGGCTTATCAACATGGGACATCGGTATCGAGGGGACTCCATGCAGAGGAGTAGCAGCACTTGAGCTTCCCATATTTGGAGTCTCATTGTTCTTTGTCATCGTACCTTGAGAAATGACAAACCACAAATTAGTGAAACTATTTTCACTATCATGACAAGAAGCATAGATTAACAATCTAAACTTAGCAACCAAAAAATGGTCTTGCACCCACAACGCACAAGCGTACCCCGGGGGTCCCAGGTGGGGGTTCTAGGGGGCCGTGCCCCCTAGCGGGGTTCCTAGGGGCAGCGCCCCTAGGCGGGAGTTCGAGGACAGCGCCCTTGACGGGGTTCATCTTCTAAGCAATCAAGGCAATCAAGGCAATTCATCTTCTGCCTCTGCCAAGTATACCAATCCTTGTGCCAAGTTACTACACTGGCCATGTACTAAGGCTGAGTAATTAACCTTCCACTGGTTATATTACTTGCAGGCAGAGCACACGCTTAGGCCGAACTTAGCCCAACCACTGGCTGTTCTTAAACCCAACACAAGGACTGCTATCACAAAGCAGAGATCCAGAGGATTGTGGCTAAGCAACGTCATTGCTTAAGCAGAGTAGGTTGCTTCAGAAGCCAAACAATCCACTGATCAAGGCCAGTTGCGCACAACTGCCTAAAGCCGTGGCTTAATCAGTGAAGTTCAATCGCGCACGATTGACTTAGGCCGTAGCCTCTGATTTTTGTTTGTATCTATTTCCCACACGAGTAATCTAGTCAGATTACTCCATGATCTCAACGAGATACCACCAATTCTGTCTCTTCTTCGATTCTGTTCTTGCAACTCAAAAGTCAGTATCAAAACAGAATTGTTTTCTGGAACTCGATTGCCAATCGATAAGAAAAATCTTTGTTAAGACTGTTGGAAAAAATATAATGGCAATCACAGATCCAAAGAACAAATTCTCTTTATAACATTATACATGAACAAAATGTAAACAAATTACATGAACCGAAAATAATAGAATCGAAACAGAGATACAAACAGTAGATTGGAAACTGCCGAGTCGTGTGTAACCACACTCTCCTTAACAAAGATTCGCCGCCTACCGTGGGTGTTGTAGGTTGAACCGACGTCTTCGTCCCAGGATACAACGGCTAGAACCACGAGCCGACGAAACACCACCGTCGACCGCCTTGGCGAACTAACTAACGCCTGTCTCTCTTCCTGACTCAAATGAAATTTGTAGGAATGAATTGGATTGTTTTTCCTTGATCCAAAACACAATGAGGAGTGACCTATTTATAGGAGAAACTTCAAGTGTGAAAGAGGGAAAGTTAGGTAGCCCACAATGGTGACTTCTAGTGTGAAATGAGGAAGATTAGGTAGCCTACAAAGGGAAGCCACCCATGTGCACAATTCATTCACATTGAAGCCACCCATGTGCACAAATTCATTCACATTGAATTGTCAAAATTCCAACATTTAATTCCTCGTCCAGGCATTGCTAAACAAACAATGGACTTTATGAGGCTATTATGAAATAATCCAATCCCATGAGAAATTAAGGGGGACATGGGCTAAGCATTAGGAGGGATTGGGAGGCAATGAGGGATTTAGGAAGTGGGGTTCTACCAAATTTTGAGTCCCTTCGTTGGTGGGATAGTGGGGGAGGACTAAGCCCATGATGTTTTTCAGTCCTCTGTTTGATCTCAGGGTTGTTGACCCTGGACTAAGCTCAAGCCTCCCCGTTTGCCTAAAAATCGTAGAGTGGGATTTTGTTCTAAAATCGACGAAACTTGTCAACTTGGACATCATTGGAGAAAAAGTTGATGAAGATTATGATGAGGGATGTTTTGCTGCTAATGGCTATCGCAAAATGACCAAAGAAGAGCATGAGGAATACAACAATCAGAGAAACAAGAACATGGGAATTAGTAAATGTGGCATATTATTTATGTTTTTGTTTATTTTAATACTTGATTATTGGTATTTTCAGTCAGTATGCGTATAGTAAAATTATATCAGTCTGATGATTTAATCTACCTGTTGAGTTGATAATAACAGGGCTCTACGTCGTGGTTCCCGCTGATGCAAATGGGTGTGGTATACTTCAGCCATTCCAGTGGAGCTTTGAGGTGGGTGATCCTGTTTCGAACCATCTCAAATATCGCGCAGAATTGGCCGTTAAGTCCTACAACAAGAAACATGTAAGTACCTATCTGTGTCTGTCCTTGAAGTTCTTTCATGTTTGCCATTCTTACTGTCTAATAGAAAATGACATTCGTGTTTAGCAAGCTCCTCTAGGCAAACATGGAGATGTGTTGTTCGGAAGAGCAATTTTGTTCACCCTCCTTGAAAGAGGGTGAACAAAACCCTCCTTCCTGTTGGTTGAAACGTGGGGATCCCACCACAAAGTGATGTCATGCTAACCGAAAGTGTATTGCAAAGGTAAGCATGACATTACTTTGCAGTGAGATCCAACATTCTGCTTGCTTACTGGTTTGGTGATGTCGTGTAGTTAAAAAATGTTGTGGTGGAAGTCTAATTTGAAGTTGTTGGACCTATCCATGGAGGAATATAATTTTGTTTGCTTTGACCTATAGATTTGCTCTGTTTGACTTGGGGATGGAAGTCTTGTATTCCTATGTTTTCTAAGTTGTTTCATTTATGTAGCTGCTGTCAACTAGTTGTACTGCGGTTTCTGGATGAATATATTTTCATAGCCAGTCCTATGTATATAAACACTAAAATATCCATGTATAAACTTGCATAATGAGGCAGTACTATGTATACATGCGAAATCCGGGGGTGCTGTGCGGTAGGTGTTGTGCGCCGTGTTATGCAACAAAACTACATCGTTTTACTCATTTTTTTGGTTTACGCTAGATTGTTTTGAAAGGCTGAAATAGCATTTTTGCAGGGCGCGGCTCAGTTATTAGTGTCTGGCCACTTTACACATTTCTGGGTAGTCTGGTGCGTGGACTGCATCTTTAATTTCCATCACCCCTTCCAGAAGAAAAAAAACTTGTATATACTTTATGATTCTGAAGACAAACTTTGGGTTCTCGTTTCTCATAATTATTGCTTGCTTGGCTTCTTCTCTTAAAAGTTATATATACGGGTAAATTTCACTGATACTCATGGTGTCAATACTTATTTCACCTAAACCCAATCAATAGCATTAGAATATTCTGTTTCAGTGGTTTGTCTGCAAGAATAGGATTGTATTTTAAAATTCTTCTTTTCTTCAACAGTACTTGAGTTACCCGAAAGGCAACCTAGAGGGGAGGTGAATAGCGTTACTAACAATTATGCTCAAATAAAAATTATAAAGTGAATGAGTAAAATTAATAGAGAGCAAAACAAAAAAATAATTTGCACAACAAAAAAATAAAGGAGTTAAGGGGGAGAGATATCACGCAGAGATGTATAGTGGTTCGGTCCGAGCTTTGTCCACTGCTCAGCCTAGTCCACTGGTCTAAGGAGTCGTTGTTTTACTAATCAAACAACTAGCTTTTAGTGCCGATTAAATCTTACAACCGCAACGCTAACTTTCCCTAGGAGTTAGCCGAACCGTTAGAGCTTATCTCCCAAACTCTAAAAACACCCACAGAACGAAACCCAGTTCTGTAGTAGCTCACTGAGAATTTTTCTAACTCTCAATACAATACTAACAAGAATTTATAAAGTGGAGAAATCTCTCTCAAAGAGTACATGTACAAATTTCGCTCTCAAACTCTCAAATTGATGATATGAAATTGAAGTGCAAAAGACAAAAACATTACTCTGTATTGAAAATGCTCTGAAATTGCTTGGTGATTTTTATTCAGCTGACGCTCCCTTTATATAGTTGGAGAATACGAACTTTGGGTTTCAACAGTTGAGTCAAAATCTTCTAGGATTTGATATGATTTTTGGAGCCTGCAAATCAATTCTAATTTGAGTTATACCAACTTCCACATTCCTTATCTTATATATTATTGCAGGATGGATTTTCTCAAAGAAGGCTACGGTTGCGACAAGTGGCACAAAGTGATTGGTTATTCAAAAATTATTTTCAATTTTCTTTGAATATTGAGAAAATAATCTTTCAATTTTTGAATATTGGATTTTCTCTCCAGGTTTTAAGTTTAATAATGAACAACTACATGTGCAAGTCTTTGGTATCAATCTTGACTCGAAGTAATAATTTAGAATAAATTACTTATGTGATCACGTCTCTTTAATTTGATTATGTTGTTATGTTCACTCATATAATATTTCCTTTTTTGCAGGTCTTTTATATGGATCAAGAAAGGCTATATGTGCAAGTCGTTAGTAGTAATCCAAAGCGTAGAACAAGTATGTATATATGATCTCTTCTTTTTGCGATTGTGTAATTGTGCAAATTGAAATCTCATTTTTTAAATTAAAAGAGAGAGAGAGAGAGAGAGAGAGAGAGAGAGAGAGAGAGAGATGAGTCAAAATATATGTATATAGCTTTAACTAACTAAATCTGCTCAAGGCCTTAAAATCCTGCCCAATTCTCCTCACTAGGACTTTCTCGATTTTGAGTTCATACCTTCCTTTATCATTCTTTTGTTTCCTCTTACTTTCTCTGTCCATCCACTGTATTGTTAAGGGAAGAAAAGAGAGAACAAAAGATACAAACTGAAGATGAAGAACACCTCCTCCATAATGTTCTAGGTTCTGCGTACTTTTAGTCCGATTTGGTTGGTTAATAACTCTTGCTTCTGGATGCCTCTTAGTACTAATCACGAATCTATGCATCAACTTTCATTTTTTTGGTGCAAAAGTTCAATTTATAACACTAGGTGCAATTTGGTTTAGGTATCAGAAAAAAATTCATATATTTGGGTGGATTCTACGTCCTCTTTGATTATGATTATAGACATATGATAATATTTGTTGTTTATCATTGGTAATTTCATTAATTTGCTCTGAATTTGGAGAAATTTTCACTACAAGAAAATACACCAATGGCGACTAGATTGCCGACGCAATGTTTTTTTGGTCGGCAAAAGAATGCTTTTGCCGATGCAAAAGTAATCCATGTCGGTAAATACAAACTTTTTGGCGGTGGAAATAAATGTAGTCGGCGAAAGCAAGGTTAGTGGGAAATATTTTCCCGGTAAATTTTTGCCGACGAAAGTTTTTCTAGCGATGAAATGTGCATCGGCAAAAGTTGAATATTTTGGCAACGACATTTTTGTGTCAGCGATAGTCCTGAAGGGGAACTTTTGGCGACAGAATGTGCATCGGCAAAAGTTAAACTTTAGCTGATGACATCTTTGTGTCGGCAATGATTCCTATATAATATTTATGTATATATACAATACTATACATGCATTATACAAAACTTAAAAAGTGATTTTTGTCAAAAAAAAATTTAAACTTTCAAAAATCTAAATATATGTATAGTATATGTGTTATTTTTGTGTGTGTGTGTGTGTATATATCAGGCGGGATCCAGTTCGAGATCCTTGACTTTGCTAAAATACGGACCTCATAGTTCCTAGCCATATTTTGATGATCCGAACCGTTCAATGTGTTTAAAACATGCGTTTAATGGTACACAGGAGAAATTGGCAAAAAAAATTAAAAAAAGGGACTGGAAAAGGCTTGATCCAAACAAATTTTTCATGAATGTGTATATATACTATATATAATAGCCTTTCAAAAAATAGGGGAGTGATTTTTCCACTTCCCTTTTTGATGTCCATACTCTATTTTTTATTTTCTTAATGTTTGATAATATATATTTTTTTTTGCTAAAAGATATAAAAAAAAAAAAAAAAGAGCGTGGATTAAAAAAAAAGTGTGAAAATAAATTTCAAAAAACAAGTATATAATTTATATACATTATACATGATATAAGTACGCATATACACTAGATATAAGTATGTATACTGTATCTAGTGTATATAGTGTATATGTAAGTTATATATTAGATATTGGAATACTATTAACAAAGGGTAAGTTGGTGTAGTTGGTAGACACATGGTAATGTAGAGTTAGATGCCAGAGGTCTCGAGTTCGAAACATGGGGCGTGCACAAGTTCAACACTAGCAGATTTTGGTTTCTTAAATTGACTGTTGCCGACTTAAAAATCTTGTCAGCAAAGGTGTTACACTACCAAATTTTAGAACTCCGTTTACCGATGCACTACCATTTGCCGGCTGATGCAAAATCGCATCGCTAAAACTATACTTTTGCCGACACGTCAAAATTTCACGTCCCGACATATCAACGGCGACGACATGCCGACACAAAAAAATTTATCGGCGAAAACCTTTGCCGACACAAATGTACTTTTGCCGATGCATTTCGTTGTGTCGCCGAATCTGCATTTTCTTGTAGTGTTTTCAGTGCCGAACAAGTACCATGTGGCGTATTTGTCGGCGCATCCAGACCATTAATAACACTGTTGGATGGCTGTGATAAGGTGTTACAGGTACACCACGTAAGACACCACATGGTACCCACCCCCAAATTTAGGATTATTGTGTTCAAAATTTATAACGAGTTTTACACCAATATTGCTGCTCTTTTATTCGGGAAAGAAACTTATTATCATGTTTGACTTTATGTTTTAGGTATGCGAAGATAGTTTATGCAAACCACTATATAGCTACACTAGGTATGATTTTCTAAAAGTCGATCTATTTGTTAGTGATTACTGATTAATTAACACTATTTTTATTTTGTTTTACACACTTGAGGCAAGAAAAATAGTACAAAGCTATATATTTTGTCATTTTTTGTTGATCTTTTCCTCTCTTTTTTCCCTTTTATCTTTTTATATAAATCTATGATTCAAAATACTTCTGCAATGGATTTTTTAGTTAGCAATCCATTTTATTTTTACTTTCACACATGCAAGGACAGATTGAGAATATGATAAGTGAACCATGCCATATAAGTGAAGTACTTTGTGCTCCTCTATTCACATTTGTGCTATATATTTGTTGTTTCGAATAATGTTTGTACCATTTCAAAGGAAGCGAGAAAAAAAGTCGTATAATAATTGATATATATTTACATAAACACATGCTCCCTCCGTCCCTTAATTTTGCGTAGCAGTCGACTCGAGCCTTTCAATGTGCTGACTTTAAAGGATTCCATGCAGTTTTTTAATCTTCAGTTGTATTAGTGTACTTATTATTTGGTGTTTCTATTAATTTCATCACTGATAATGATTGGAGTAAATTAACTATTGATTGCAAGTGGAGTGGAGTGCGGTTGGTGCCTCCCTTATACTCCCATGTACATGGGCAGGGTTCGATTCCCGTAAGCACTCATCCCCCTCCCCAAGTCTCCCTAGGATATAATAGATTAGGATTAACGAATGGCAAAAAAAAAAAAACTATTGATTATCCCCCATTACTTTTACTTCTATATCCTAAACAAATACTAGGATTGCGAACGTGAAAATCACTCCTTGCTAGGCTAGAATTGAGTACATGTTGATTGACTAGAAGCTACCAGAAAAATATAGGTGAAGAGGAAAAAAGCACCATCCGTAGAATTTTTCATACTGCAATAGTAGATTTAGCTTCCAAAAATAATAGGAGATATCCGCTTCCAAATATTGAAATGACTTTTAAGATCGTGCATAGTTGTGAGTTATCCTTAAACTTACAAGGATCATGCTTCTCTCAGTTGTATCGAAACATCGAAGAAGTCTGGATTCATCACTTCTTAGAAATTTTCATAACAAGAATGTTATTCTCTCCCCCAAGTTGCTCACTACAGGAAGTAACTCACATGTTGTCTCAGTTATTTAGTTAACTTACAGTATTATCTACGATATAGGATAAGTTATTGTCGCTTCAATTAGAAATGTCGAGTAATAGTAAATGAGCATTGAAGTATTCCAAATGAACTTTCTATGTGAGGTTACTTTTTGGATATTTTGTTACATTGCATTTTTTTTTTTTTTGGCTAAAGGTGTTGAATGATTTATGAATTTTGACAATTTAAATTAATTATGTATACCTAAATTCATTACATGCATAGTATAGGTTTCCTGCTAGTACAATTATATGTAAAGATCTGAAGTCAAACACATGTGGAATTCAAAGAGAACGGCATGACACTTGTTCTACTGTTTGACAATGAAAGTGCTTCTTGCATGAAACACGCCAGTTGGAAAAATGATTTTCCATGAAACACGTTTTTCCATGAAACACGTCACCTGGAAACGTGAGCTTGGACGGAAAGTTTCAATCATAACAACACTGATTCGGTACAAGCAGTACATCTGTTGTACATATGTTCCAATAGCTAACAATGAAATTCAGATAACTTGGAGCCCGACACCTGTAATACATGGACTAACAGATAAGACACGTGGACTAACAGAAATTTGTCCCCGAAGCATTTAGGAGCTAATTTTGCCAAGTAGAAGATATCAATTTAGTAAATTAAATTTATCAAAGATTTTAGGAAATCAATTTTGTTATAATCAAAATATATCAAATGTTTCTAACAACTTGATTTGGCATGAAATTAGAGAGAACTTTGAATTTATTGATTGATTAAATAAAACATATCATTTGCTCTTGCGATTACTGACCTATTTATACGTAGAGAAATCCTAGTTTAGATTTAGATACGAGTTAAACAAGGAAAGTTATTTTTAATTAAGAAATTATGAAGAAGAATGAAAATAAAAGACTAATAAAATTCTGAAAGGAAAAGAAAGAGAATTTCCAGAGAAGAATCCTGAACATAATAAAATCACGTCAAAACAAAGTGACATTAAAGAAAAGAAAATTTGAGACATCTAGTTGATCAGATGCATGTGAAATTTGGTCAAATAAAATTTGTTAAACTTTTACTACTTACAGTATTTATCTTTCGACAAACAAAATCACGACAAATATGTATTTTTAATATCTTTCGGGTGTGTTCTTCAACAGATTTTTGGGACATAAAATCTCACATTTTATGACACTCCAATTTCAACACATAAAATGTAAAAGTGATTTTATGAGATTTTCATAAAATCCTCCTAAAATCTATAGGAAAACCACTACATTTTATCAGTTGGGCAAACAACTCCATTTTATCACCCCTCCATAAAATGTTCATTTTATGAGATTTTCATAAAATGCACCTAAAATCTATAGGAGAACAAGGCCTTCGACATCTAGTTGACCGGAGCAAGTGTTCGACCTTGATGCATAGTGGAATAAGTCGAGGTGGGATGTCGGCGAGTATTCACGCTGATAATTTAGTGATATATGTGAAGCGAATGACTTGTATTCACGCAATAAACAACTGGCGAAAAATCCAAAAATACCATTTAAACAATAATGGAAGCTTAGCCTCAATAGTTAAATGAAAAATCTAGTCACACATCCATTATTACAACTAAAATAACAATGTCCAATTCGCCACATTAGCATATACGCTCAACTTGTGTTGATAATCGAAAACGTTCATCATATATAGCACGTTGAAAAATATAAGAATACAAAAATATAGATTTATATGAGGATGAAACTGCATGATTGGAAAACAAAATTTAAAAGGGTCATGCTAACGTGTGTCATAGTGCACCCGTTAAGGGTAGAAAAAGTACACTTTTGTGGGTCTTACTTATACAAAAAAAAAATACACTTTAAAAGTACATTTATACGTTAAAGTATACTTAAAGATGTATTTTAAAGTACAAGTGTACTTTTAAAGATGTACTTTAATGGGTGTCATAGCATTTCCCAATTTAAAAACTTGTATAGACGATAAATGTGTTTTGATGTTGTATTTCTCGCAACTCTATAAACTTGAATTTTGGTGTTTTAATTATTTTCGATGTTCTCTACACAATTAACATTTACAATTATTAAAATAATGAAGTATTCCCTCCATCTCAATTTTATAGTCCTTTTTGGGGATTCCAACTAAATAAGGGGACATAATCATTGTACTTTTGAAAACATGTTTTTCTTGTTTTACCCTTTCAGTCATTACATTTTCTTACTTTTTATTATTTTTAATTTCAAAATATAAGGGTATAAGAGGAAATTCCTTAACAATTACCCATTTAGTTTTGAAGTGGTACAATATTTTTGGGAGTACAAAAAGTGTCAACTGGAACTATAAAATTGGGACGGAGGGAGTATAAGGACATCTCTAGTGCACTACCTAAAAAAGTTCTCTAACGTGCCCTAACTCGTTAGCTAAGAAAAACTCAAAAAATAGTCTCTAGTGCACAAAAATTGACTCCCTAAAATCCTAGGTGGCACCCCTTACTACCTAAAGTGCCTTAAGGGCATCCTTATCAAACTCAACAAAAAAAAAACCAAATTTTACCTCAAAAACACCTTTTATAAATGGCAAAAGCTATGGACAACCCAATGAGTGGTCTATGGTGTAGTCTACGCTCTCAAAACTTCCTCAAGCGCGTTGTGCTTTTATTTTGAGCCACTCTGTGTGCTTCAATGCAATGTCTGCCAGTTTGCATTGATTAGATAGATGCTTTTAGCCCCTATCTATTTACTTGTACTTCTCCCCAGCTGGAGAGGTTAAAAACCAATGAATATTCCTTTTTTCTTTTCGGCACGTCGAACAGTTTTTTTTTTATTTTAAATTTCATAAAAGAAAAATTCAATTTATAGACCCATCAACAATTTCTCTCCTATTAAACCAATTTCACCTATATACCCAAAAAAAAATGCATAAGCTGATGGAGCATTTACTAATATCCAATTGAGCTTATTTTTTATTGGATACTACTAAACATTATTTTGAAAAACATGAACTGCTCCGATCATCCGTGTGGGATCCGAAATAGTCCCAAACAAATTGATGTGTACTATTTATGTACAAAAAACTTCTGTACCCATATGATTATCGTTTTCACTTTTGGCCTTAGAGCATCCTTGTTAGGAGCACCAAATTTAACCTCAAAAACACATTTTATACTTTAGCAAATGACTTTTTAAAAAACACACAAAACTAGACTCTCTATTCTAACTCCACTATATTATTCCTCCCCCCCCCCCCCCCCCCCCCCCCCCAAAAAAAAAAAATAAAAAAAAAGACTACACCTATCATGATCTCCCACTTGCCAAGAAAAGTAATAAAAAAAAAATGAGAAGTGAGTGAATAGTGACTACTCAAATTTGAGTAGGCACTGTAACCAAAATAAATTGGTGAGGGAAGACAGGTAGCCTGATTTTTTGAGGTTTTTTGAGGATTGGCTCTCTATTTTTTCTTAAAAGTTAATTTAGATAACCACATATTGATGCTCTTAATTGATAAAAATCCAAAACCATTCTGTCATAATGTGTTTTGAGGGAGTGGCTCTCAAATACCCAAAAGCTAAAACCAAGAAGTAAAAAATGCAAAAACATATTTGCCAAACACCCCTTAAACCCAGTTTATTTCCGTAATATCAACATCTTACCCTCCACTTGCGAATTACATTGCTCAAAAGTTACGACACACTAAAAAATATTTTGATTACCAAGTGGATATTTATATACCATTAATGACGGTTAAAGAGGAAGAAGACAACCAGATAGGGGTACAGGAATTGACGGAAGAGCCTTCTTAAAGTCGTCCTTCCCCTTTCTTTAATGAGTGTGTATTATAGTCATTCTCTTTTGAAAAATACTTCATATAACGTTAAGTGAACTCTAACAAATAAGACCCATATTTTATGTAAATATGTTGTTAATAAAATATGGACTTTTGAAGCGGCCGAAATTCTGAGTGAATACACAAGACTACAACAGTTGTTACAGATGGAAAAATCCTACGGGTACAGAATGTTAGGAACCGAAACTGTACTGAGCTTCTTGTGGGACCCACTTTTGGGTCCCACACGAGCTATTCGAACCGTTCATTATTCTTAGAACATTTTTTCGAAGAGCCCCATAAAATTTGAGCTCAATCCGACAGCTAGAAGTGCTTAAACCAAAGTCCCACCGTTTCAATCAAATTTTTTTGGCGTGAAACGGTGGGACATTGGTTTAAGCACTTATAGCCGTCCGATAGAGCTTAAATTTTGTGGGGCCCCACAAAAAAATGTTCTAAGAATAATGAACGGTTTAGATCCCTCATGTGAGATTCAAAAGTGGATCCCCCAAGCAGCTCGGTACATTTTCTGGTCCTAACATTATGTACCCCTAGTCGGGTCCTTATTAGGGATGGCCGGAGGAAACGCATAAAAAGTTCTGATGTAGTACTTCGCAAAAATGGCACAAACGACAATGAACCACTGCAAGAAAGGGAAGTTGTAGTACTGGGGGAGATGTTAAATAATTATTTATTCTTATTTTGGACCACCCAATGGGTGGTAAGTAGCAAAGCCCTTTATAAATTAGTAAGTTACTTATCAAAAAATTCACAAAATCAGATTCTCTATCCAAATTTTACTATTCCCCTCAAGTTTCATAAAAAAAAAAAAACCTTTTTCTTAAAATATTATTCTCCCCAATTGGGAAGTTGTGCAAGTGGCAGAATGGGGAGACACGGAGAGAGAGAGGGAAAGAAGTCAGGGAGAGAGAAACTATTAAAGTATTCCTAGCCAGTGAACAGTACCTTTACCCAAATACCGGGTTATTGTAGCAAAGTTACAACCTTTGCAAATTAGCCAAATACTTGTTGAGGCTGATTTTGAGGTGTTTTTTTCCTTTTGACTCAACAAAATAACCATCAGGGGGATTTGCCTCCCCGATGATGAGGATACTCTAAGTGAGTACCTAAATTTGGGGAGAGATTTAAGAAGAGAGATAGAGAGAAGGGAAAGAGATGAGAATTTTGTGGGACCATTTGGCACTCCTGACCCCTCACCACTTAAATGGATCCCACTCTAAAAGATAATGAATATTAATTTTTAGAGAGCCCCATTAAAGTGCATTTCTCCTTAGCTAGCTAACTACTCCCTCCGTCCCTTTTTACGTGATCCACTTCGGAAACGTGTATTTTTGCCGACGTTTAAAAATATACTTTCGTATATCGTTTTTAATTTTTTTTTGCACCAAATTAAAGTACTCAATGAGCACTTTAATTTGGTATAAAACAAATTAAAAAGTTATATAGAGAGATATGTTTTTTAGGAGTTTGAAACTACACGTATTCCCATATGAATCACTTAAAAAGGAACGGAGGGAGTAAGGTTTTAGCACACAAAATAGGGTCCCTCATGTACTTAGGTGTATACTTTAGTAAATATTTTGTAAGTAGTTCACTAGAGATGCTCTAATGTGAAGAATCGATGTAAGGGGGTGTTTCACTAACAAAAAACTGTTTTTTTCAAACACCAAGACAAATCATTCTCTCAAAACAAATCACATAAAAAACAGTGAAAAATTAATTTATTCAAAAAAACTGAGTTCGTAAAACACCCCTGAAAATGGTTGTAAAAGTAGGGGTGCGACTTGACTTTCCCATAGGTATAGGTACAATGGGCCTAAAAATCTCGCGTTTCTCGTGCACAAACGGCTGTCTATTTTATTTTATTTTTTAAACAGGAAAAAAATACTGTAAAATACTACGAGCAATCCCTCTCTCTCTCTCTCTCTCTCTCACACACACACAGAGCAGCACCAGCGATCCCCGTCTCTTCCTTTCTCTCTCGAGACAAGACAAGAAGATGAGAACCCTGAATCTAGCCGATTCATGGATTCATTCTTGTTCCATGTCCAATCACCCAATTCGATTCAGATCTTCATTCGGTTTAACCCATAATCCCAACAACAACAGCAAGAAACCACCCAATTCCCCAACCCACCCGTTTCCCCTTAAACATACCCGACCCATTTCAATCACCGCTATCCTAACCAGAGATGAAACGCAGAGTCCAAAACAAGAAGAAACCCAATTCGATTTCAAAGCCTACATGGTTAACAAGGCGATTTCAGTTAACAAAGCCCTCGACGACGCCGTTTCCTTGAGGGACCCACTGACTATACACGAGGCTATGAGATACTCCCTCCTCGCCGGCGGCAAGAGGGTCCGGCCGATGCTCTGTATCGCCGCCTGTGAGCTCGTCGGCGGGGTCCAATCGCAGGCAATGCCGGCGGCGTGCGCGGTGGAGATGATACACACGATGTCGTTGATTCACGATGACCTACCTTGTATGGACAACGACGACCTCCGCCGTGGCAAGCCTACGAATCATAAGGTATGCCTTTTCACTTCCGGTCACCTGTATCCAACTGTATCCACTAATTTCAAATTCCGGGGAATTTTCTGGGCAAGAGTAATTAGCATTTTCCGGTAATTGCACGGGAACAGTCGAACAGATCTGCGGTACAGTTGGATGAGGTAGATGTGGTTTCTTTTTCTCCAAAATTATGTACTCCGTAATACAGTATTTTATTGTGAGTGTTGTTAGATTTACGTCAATATATTTTATTTTATTTTTTTAAAAAAGTTATATTCTGGCTATTTTAAAAGGCATTTTTTGCAATAAATGATGATAATGATGACTTAAGCATGACGCCACGGCCGTTTACCTAGCTGTTTATTTTAGTGTCCTAGAAATAGTCGGGGTACGTGCAAGTGCAATTTGTCTAGAATCAATGCGGTACTAGTCGGGGCACGTGTAAACTGTCATGCATCAACTTATCAAAACTTAATTTCGTTGTATTCGATTAGCTGAGTAGATACCCAGTTTTCAAATTAATATAACAAGCGAGTACATTTTAAGCACTAGGCTGGGGCAGGTTAATTCCCTCTAGTTTTGCTGAATGTTCTAAAACATTTGATTGGAGCTATTCAATTGAAAAGCAGGTAAACAAGAAATTCTTGCATTGTTGTCCTGTACATTGTTCTTGGTTGCCACTGTGATACTAAAATAAAGCTAGTAAAAGCAAAACCAGAAGCGATAGCGAAATTATTATTGTCCTGGAGCACAGCCACGTGGCGCTCCAGACCACTCTATAATCAGACAATAAAAATTAGTTGTATTAAAAATTATGTTGGTCGCATTTGGATGAGTTTGATTTGATGATTTGATTGTGTATTGACTGTCATAAGATAGATGTAGCTTTGGCATGATATTCTGGAGGAGTTTTAACGAGTGAATAGTTTCTATCATCCAAGTGGACTCAAAAAGAGCCCTTGCAGGGACACATGAAGGGAGGTGCCACTCCCAGTTTTCTTTTACCCTAGTAATGTAATTTGATTTGGCAGTTACTCATAGTTAGACAACTTATACCTTTTATTAATAAAAGAAATATCACGATTTGGAAAATGAACGATTCGGTTTATAACAATAATATCTTTAAGGGCTTTCATCTTCCAACCAGAATGTTGAATAATGTTTATGAAAATTTGTACACCTGTTTTAGAGGATGATGATAAGACTGGGGGGATCATCTCATGCCCAAATGCCCTTAAACTACCAAAATCTTGTGGTTTCTGTGTGATTTTCTGGTTTTTTGATTGACTAAATGACTCATCTCGTTTCATTGCATGACAATTAGGTCTTCGGCGAGGATGTGGCAGTGCTAGCCGGAGACTCCCTCCTCGCATTCGCCTTTGAGTACATTGCCACTGCCACAACCGGCGTACCATCATCCCGAATCCTCAATGCGATTTCCGAACTGGCAAAATCAATTGGAGCCGAAGGCCTAGTAGCAGGGCAAGTGGTGGACATCACTTCCGCTGGAGTTTCTGACATTGGACTAGACCAGCTCGAGTTCATCCACGTGCACAAGACAGCGCAGCTGCTGGAGGCGTCCGTCGTACTTGGTGCCATATTGGGCGGTGGAGACAATGAGCAAGTGGAAAAGTTGAGGAAGTTTGCCAGGTGTATTGGGCTGTTGTTTCAAGTCGTAGATGATATACTAGATGTGACGAAATCATCAGCGGAACTCGGGAAGACAGCGGGCAAGGATTTGGTGGCAGAAAAGGCAACATATCCAAAGCTGATGGGGATAGAGAAGTCGAGGGAATTCGCGGAGAAGTTGAATAAGGAGGCAAAAGATCAGCTTTCTGGGTTTGATTCGGATAAGGCGGCTCCGTTGTTTGCTCTGGCAAATTACATTGCTTATAGGCAGAATTAGTGGAGGTTTTAGGTGGGAGAATTGGGGGTTTGGGTGATACATTTTGTTGTAACTCATACCAGTTCTTGGCAGACTAGATACAGGGTGGGAGTACCTCCTAAGCAAGAAAGATACAGTGTGGGGTGAGAGCAGTGGTTTGTATTGGATATGGTCAGATGAAATTTGTCGCTGGCTTTGTTCGTGACTGTAGTTGATTAAGATTATGCTTCACTAGTCCAATGCCAAAAGTTTTAGTATTTCTATCAGTATAATTGTTTTTCGCTCTCACCTTTCGACAGATGGATTTTGAGGACCAACAAAATCTCCATTCGGAAGGGTCTCTGGTTCAAGCGGATGAACGTATAGTCTCATGAAAGATCGTCTTCAACAATGTGTAGGAGTCTCGATTATCACTCCCTTGGAGGTTTCTTCTTGATGCTCGCTCGATCTTCAACTCCTTCCACACCATTTATGGGGATACATTCATAGAAGCAGAAGGCTCATCAAAGTAGCTAGCAGAGCTAGACACATTTCCTTCCATAGGTTCGTTCGCCCCTCACTTTTGAAGAAGGATCAATAGCAAATCTCTTATTTTTCCTACTTTTAACCGGATTGGTGTTGAAATTAATATCTATTCTTATTTTATACATGGACCCATTTTCTAAGTTCATTATGAAGGACTTAAAATAGCAACTCCAATGGGAATGGAAATAGGGTTTATATGGTCTATGAAGCACCAACACCTCTCCGGCACCCCGTACCACAATGTCCCGACACGGGGACACAGCGGGAAACGTGTCCTGACACGCCACGTGGTGTGGGACACGGCTAAGCAACTTTTTTGGATGGGGAGACGGATGGGGACATGGGGGGAGAGAGAGAGAGAAGCCGAGAGAGAGAGAGAGAGAGAGAGAGAGAGAGCGATGTAGTGAGAGAGAGAGAGATACCGGAAGCAGCCAGCAGCGACGGCGTCTTTCCAGATCTGATTTTTAGGGCTTTAGAGTTGTAAATGATGACTGATGAAGAAGATGAGTGTTTATATATGCTAAATTATAGTTTTTACCCGAATTTTCTGAGTAATTATAAATTTACCCATGAGAGTTATAAAAAAATTCAATTTTACCCCTCAATTTTTAAAAAAATCAATTTTACCCCTCAAAGTTTTAAAAAATTTCAATTTTACCCCTTAAAGTTTTTAAAAAATTCAATTTTACCCCTAAAAGTTTTTAAATATATATTATATATATGTGTGTAAATAAATATATAATTAAATAAATATACACGTGGCGTGTTCCCCGCCGTGTCTGTGTCCTCATTTTTTTAGAATTGCCGTGTCCCCGTGTCCGTATCCGTGCATCATAGTATTGGTACCAATTATAAAATTATACAACTCCATGCTCCAATAATGATGGAAAATGGGTTGTAAAATGACAAAGTTCTGTACTTGGTTCCATATTTGTATGCTATAGTCTTGCCACCCCACCAATTCCTACTGAAAATGTACCAGAAAATAGAGATTGAAAGCTACTTGAGTCACCGGAATATGCAAACCTCGCTAGAGGTAGTAGTTGAATTTTTCTTTTAAAAATGGATTTTTTTTTTGTTGGAATTTTTCTGTAAAAAATAGATTATTTTCAAGTACTCATTTTGTGAATTGGAGATAAGAAAGTAGGGGGAAATGAGTTGAATATTTGGAACCATTTGGTTCTGAAATAGAGTCGGCCATTGGAGAGGGGGTGCCAAAATTTGACAGATAACCACTTTTAACCACTTTTTGGTGCCAAAATTTGACTTTTAACCACTTTTTGGTGTCAATAATGCTATTGCCATTTTCCAACCACCATTGGTGCCAATAATGCTAGGAACATGACTCAACCCAACATTGGTCCAAACTTCAAGAAGGACATCGTAGAACTTTATCCAAATCAGAATACTAGAGAATTCATCCTCAGACAATTCCATACCCGGTGATCATTTCTCAATAACAATCAATCGACTACCACAACAATAGGCCTCCATCTGTGGTTATTAGTAAGAGCATCCTCACTCTTCATTTCAAAACTAGACAGTTTTTCTGCGCGATTATGGCTCAGTTAGCTACTGTTTGGTGCCCATCAAGATAAAGATAGATTCAATATGCTTTCCGAAACAAAACATTAAGCGGCTGATCGAGTTATTTAGATTTGACAAAAGCAGTGTTAAAGTAGTTACCAAGTCATACAAGGAGGCCATACTGAAGTGATTTCTGAAGATGCTTGTAGCAAGTTCTTGGCCTTACCAAGAGTGTTTCTTTCTTCTTTAGTGATGCTGTGGGTTGCAGCTTTAGCTTTCATATTCTTCCTTCAACAACCTTATAGGAATGCATCAATACTATTTTTTGTTCTGTATAAAAATTAAGAGTAAATTTTACGTAATAATAAAGATAAAATGCTTTGAGAGAAGTTTGGAATTATGTTTGTTATTACCGGAAACTCAGAGAGGCAGATAGGTTTTCCATTTGCAAAGAAGTGTTGCTTGACAATAGCATCATGCACGGTAGCAGGGATTATGCCAGAATCATCAATCAATTGAGCTTTAACCTTGGCCCTAAAGTAAGAGTGAAACGGTAGTGGGAAAATGATGTTACGCGTGTCCCCTCCACTGGAGGGGATGCTGTGTTGTCCTCTCTCTCTTCTCGAAGATATCTAGGCTGTGTTCGATGTGTGAGTTCTCCTTTCTTTTCACCTGTCTCTGTCTCTCTCTTGTCTCCGTCTTCCTTTCGCTCTGAAATCTCAGATGAGTGAAGGTCCTCTTTTTCCTTCATTGTGCTCCATCGAGGAAGACAAAGGTGGTTGTTTGTGTCTTTTCACCAATTAAACTTGTCGTATATCTCTGTGTTCTATTGCTGTGGAGGAGGTGTGGATTTTGGGAATCTTAGGGATTTTGGAGTTGTTTATTTTTTGTATTTTATGAGCCTCTTTCGGCCACTGGTGTAAATATTGGTTGAGGGCTTTTGTTGTTTTGCATGTTTAGTTTTCCATGTACTTATATATCGTTTTTGTTTGGAAATTGAAATTTTAGATGCAGTGTCTCTTCCAACTGGCTAAAATTTTAGATTCAATAATGGCCCTGTTCGTTTTCCAGTTTAGTTTTAGTTTTAGTTTTGATGACATCATCATTTCCCTCATTTCTATCTCTATCTCTCTCTACTCATTGCACCTTATGACATCATCAAAATTAAACTAAACTATCTAACCAAACACAACCAATGTGTTTTACAACTGTTTGGGCAGTTTTTGGGCCACGTAATTGGTATTGAGCCCGAAAAGAATTTAGTCAAGTTGAGCTTTTAGGCTCCTGTATCGACCATGGAAACAATTTATTTGTTAAGGACGTTAATAGAAAAGTATAGGGAGAAGAGAGATCTCCATATGGATTTTATAGACTTAGAAAAAGCTTGTGATAGGGTACCCAGGGAGATCATTTGGTGAGTTTTGGGGCAAAAGGGAGTGGCAAAAGGATATATCAATGTGGTTAATTAGAGAAATGTATGAATGTGTTGTTATTACTATTAAAACACTAGTAGGGGAAACACGTGAATTTTCAATTATAGTAGGGTTACACCAGGGGTCAACTTTGAGCCCTTATCTTTTTGCCTTAGTTATGGATGAATTGACTAGACATATTCAGAATGATATTCCGTGGTGCATGTTGTTTGCAGATGATATTGTTCTAGTGGATAAAACTACAAGGGGGGTTAATGCTAAATTAGAAATTTTGAGAGAAGCATTGGAGTCCAAAGGATTTAGGATGAGTATGAGTAAAACAAAGTATATGCATTGTATGTTTAGCGACAATAGAAGTACCCAAACAAAAGAAGTGAGAATTCAGGATCAAGAGATACCAAAAAGTGAGCGTTTTTGGTATCTAGGTTCATCTTTTAGCAAGGTTGGAGAGATTATGGAGGATATAACTCATAGGATCCAAGTTGGGTGGTTCAAGTGGAGAGCCGCTTCAAATGTATTGTGTGATCGAAGGATCCCTAGCAAATTGAAAGGAAGTTTTACAGAATTGTTATCAAACCAGTGATGCTTTACGAGACGGAGTGTTGGCCTATCAAGAAGTAACAAGTGAGTAAGATGAGTGTAGTTGAAATGAGAATGTTGAGGTGAATGTGTGACAAGATCAAGAGTGATAGAATTTAGAAATGAAACTATTCGTGAAACAGTAGGACTTATACCGATACAGGATGAGTTGAGAGAAAATAGATTGGGGTGGTTTGAACATATTTATCGTAGACCTCTAAACGCAATAGCCAAGAGGAGTGATATGATAGTAGTGAATAGTAAGGCTAGGGGAAAGAGGAAGACCTAAATTCGCTTTGGATGCCATCATACAAAAGGACTTTGGCTTACTAAACCTAAGTGAAGAGGTCCGACCTAGACAGCCTAGATAGAACAGCCTAGATAGAACTCAATGAAAAAACATGATTTATGTAACCGACCCCAATTGATTGGGACAGAAGGCTCGATTTGGTTTAGTTTGATTAAATGATGTTTTCTTCTCTTTTCTTTAATTAGGAAAAAAATTTATTAGAAAAGTCGATAAAGCGTATATCGAGGTAAAAGATAAAAAAATAATAATAATATAAAATAAAGCAAAATATTATGCTCAAAGCAGAGTACAAACGGAGAAACAATCCAATGAAATGCTGAATAGGAAAAGAATACACCAAAAACAACAACAAAAAAAAAAAAGAAGATACAGGAAGATAAATAATACAATACCAAACTGGGTACAAATTAAAACCCATTCAGCCATCAAAAACTTCAAGCCACCCAAGCCTATCAAAACCAAATAAGATACCAGTCCTTCAAACTGCATAAACATCTGGGCCTTCTCCATATCCAAACCCCATAAGTTGCTGCTACTGCTACTAGCTTTTATGCGAATTGATTGGTGCCTGGAAGCCTGCCAAGAACCAGGCGGGTGGACCATCCTACGTTGTTGTTGTGTTGTGATCCAATTTCCATGCCTTCACTGTACGGGCTAGTGAATCATAAGATGACCCACCCGAGTCCAAAGCGATCCGGGCACTATCTCGGAGCTCTTTAGCCCTATGCCTAATAACCTTGCCTTCATCACCTTCCATCACTAACCTCACCACCCTCCCAATCTCCTCCCTCCCGACCACCTCATTCCCCAGCTCCACCATCGGCTTCACCACCACCCAAGGGCGGACCTGGGGGGGTGCGGAGGGGGTGTTCTGCCCCCGCACTCCCCCCAATTTTTGACATATTTTCAATTTTTTCAGTGTATTTTTAGTACATTTTCAATTTTTCTGTATATTTTCTATGGAGTGCTCCCCCCCGCAGCTACAATCCTGCGTCCGCCACTGCCGCCACCCCCACCTCCTCTGCAAGATGTGTAGCATTCATCCTTTGCTCTGCCTACAACGGCCACGTAATGATTGGCACCCCATGCGCAACACTTTCCAATGCAGAGTTCCACCCACAGTGTGACAAGAAGCCTCCCATGGATGCATGTTTAAGCACGGCCACCTGTGGAGCCCAAGACTTCATCACCAGGCCAACTCCTTCCGTTCTCTTCACAAACCCTTCTGGCAAATACGCTTCTAGATCATCCTTGATGCTTCCTGGACTGTAGAATGCTCCCATGGCGTTCGCTTCATTAGGCGTACGGACCACAAAGATGAAACGCTGTTGACTGAGTTCTAACCCAAAAGCCAACTCAATGAGTTGCTTACTCGACAACGTTCCCCCACTTCCGAGAGCAATAACTTGTCTAGCCAAATTAATATATCGTCGTCTAATTCCGAAATTGGGTCGTCTTCTTTTATTAGCGGTCCGATTGCGTGAACCGCTGGCATGTTCAGGAAAAATGGATTTTCTTGTAGAGCAAGAAGCGGGACCGGTTCGAGATCCGTCCAGCTGTTCGTGAAAATTCCAGCCGCGTTGGGCAAGCGGGTTAAGTGGAGCAACAACCACTTGTAATCGTCGAGTTTTCTGTTCCAACCCTGAAGTGTTAAAATTGGAGTATTTCAAATATGAGCAACTGTAGAACATCAACTCGATAAAAATGTTTTAAAAGTACGAAAAAATTAAATAGTCATTTTATTTGGGGAACTTATTTTTGTTCCCACCTTAGCGAATTTGAAGTTCTCATCGTGAAATTTAATTGATAATCTCTCTCTCACACACACATGTACATATTTACATATTCATCAACCGACGTTAAAGTTGAAAACATTTCCGTGAAAATTACTAACAAAACTACCATAGTCACGAGCAAAGGGGGCCAGTCTTTTCACATCGGTCCCATCCAAAGGTTGGGTGAGATGGCACAATATGAATCATATGGTACACATTTTTAATGGATGTGTATTGTAGTCATTCCCGTAATATGGATTCACCCGTAGTACACATAATAATTCCAGAAAGACAATAGATGCACTCCTAATTTCAAAAAGTTCATAACTTCAGTTCTTTCCGTAGGTTCGTTCAGTTGGTAGGAATGTTTGATCGGGAAAATTATTTCGAGGAAAGTTAAATTAAATTGAAGTAAAGGAAAAAAATTCTATTTTTTCATTTCGAACTTTTTCCAGAAGTGTAGTTAAAAAAAAAATAAAAAATAACCTGATCTGAAAAATTCTCAGTGGGTAAGGGTCTGCAAACGGGTACTTGAACGGGTCGGAGAAAGCGAGAAACGCCGCTGAAGCCGTGAAAAATGAGTAAACCAGAATCGAAAGCTCATTACAGATTTCAAAAGCTTGGGTGCAAAACAGGTCAATAACAAGTGCCACGGGTCGGGTTAACCCGAGTAGAACGGGTCGGAGTGAAAGTTGGATCGAGTGTTTGACCATAGCGAAGAATCGAGCGAGACCAGGTGGGATTTCGGAGAGTATATCGGACAAGTCAACGGGTGGAAGGTCGATGACGTGGAGGCCGGAGGGGACGGCGGTGGAGCGGAGGAGGTTGTTCATAGCGGTTGGGAGGGGGTCGGCGGTGGTGATGACGAGTGGGATTACGTGGCCCATACCTGGGCTTGGGAGGATTGCAATATGGGGTTTTGTGCCTTCTTCGTTCAACGCCATGGTCTTTGAGGTTGTGGGCTTTTTTTTTTTCAAAGACTAAAAGTTGTCCGACCTAGTTTACGCACACTTTAACTAAAATAGAAGATTACAACGGCCAGGGGTCGTGGGGTTTGAAAGCAAAAAGAAAGAATTCCGAAGAGCTCAAGCTGATGATGAAGAGGAATAGTATGGAAACATCCCTTTCTGTATATATAGGCAGGGCCATGCCAATTTGGCTAGTATAAGTTTAGCTCGCCCTCTCGATCTCCGCTCTCGCGTTTTTTAATAGTCAAGGAGAGGAACTTTAATAATCATAATCGCAAAAATTTGTATTGCAAGTCAACTACAATAATATCGTAGTAAACTAATATATGCTTTACCAACTACTATAAAAGTTTATATTGGAAGATGCTTCCATGCCCGCTTGTCTAGGGAAACCTACCCTCCCCCTCTCCCACACCCTCAAATCGTTAGGAATCAATTTTGCCATTCGAAAAAATAATACTCCCCCGTCTCATTTTCATAGTTCTAAGAATTAACAACTAAAAAGCTTTATCAACCGCAAACTAAAAACTGTCGATAAAAAGAAAAAAAATGTTAACAACTAAAAAGTTCTAAGAATTTTCTTAGCATCGTCAATAGAACATCATCAACCGGTTCTGTTGATCGGTCTAGTGTCGGCTTCAAGAGGAAATGAGTTTGGTTGGCAATGGCGTTAGGATCTCCCATGGTGGAACCAGGAATCTAATCTGCCCTGAGCTAATTCATATAAAAAAAAGTTATATGGGCTAACCCATATTAACTTTTTATTGGACAAAAAATTACATGTAAGCAACATGAATGATAGCAAAAGTACTGATACATCGTTACTTGGAGTGCGACTTCATCAACGTACGATAACACTTTTCACGTTTATGATGTTGAGAACTTTCTCAGCACTATTAATAAAATGCTAGGGATTATCATTTAACACTAACCAAAGAGTACTGAGAATATTCTAAGCACGATCTATGACCATGAAAATAATGAAAGATTGAGATTATTGAGAATGAGGAACATGATGAGTGAGAAACATGCCAAGGATCTGAAATTATGCAAATGTATGACAAATCCTAGAGGGGGGTGAGTAGGACTACCAACTAAAAATTAAGCAATGCTAAGTGAGAGTTAATCATCCAAATTCCATGGCAAAACATGCAAACCAACAAGTTCAATGGAGCTAATTAAAAGCAAGAAGAAAAGACACGCGATATATGTGGAAACTATTTAGGGTCTAAAACCATGGCCTTACTCTACTTCTATTCCACAATTCAAAAGGTTTACAAGAGTTGAAAAACAAGAAATTTACCTCAAGCTCCTAGCTTTTTCTAGCTCCAACTCTTGTAATAGCACCCTGTGCTCCCTCTTGAATCAATGGACACCACGAGAGTTACCATCTCGATTTCCGCTTCACCACGGCTCCGGTTCACCCGGCCAAGTAGATTCCAAGGCATGCAATCATGACTAAATGATAAAGATTGAATTTTTGAAAAAACTTTTGGACGACCACCTCCTTCTAGAATCGATCCATGGAAAGGAAAGCACTATAAGGAAGAAAGATGATTGGGAGAAACTCAAATCATTTCAAGAAGAGAGAAACCTAACAAGGAAAAAGAGTGCAAATGGGGGAGCACTTTCTCTCTCTAAAAATGGCTGATTTTCTCTCAAGTGGTTGTGTGAAAATGAAGGAAAAATGACTTTTATAGTGCTCATTTCCGTGCTCCCCAATTCAACCAATCAAAACAAGACACTAGGCCACTTAAAGAGTCTGGCAGAAGCGTGTAGACGCGCGCAGACGCTCCGACAGGATTTAAACATGTGGCATAATCTTAACAGTTAAAGCCACAGCCCTGCAGACGCATGTAGATGCAATAAGTTCAGAGCTAAAACCTAATGCCAAAATCATGGGATTGCAAAACTCAAACAAAGCACTAATAAGCTAACTTTATGCACATTAAAACATGTTATTTTGGATGGCCTAAATGCAAAAATGATATGCATGGATATACCTCAACGGATTGAGCGTCGAAACACTTGTCTTGGCTTTGCCTTGATCATGAAGTTTGTGATCTCTCGAATGAAGCATCTAGACTCAAGCCTTAAGCACTCTAACTCCCAAAACCCCAATAACAAAATTACAGACTCCAAAATGCTTGACATAACCCTGAAAATGTCAACAAAACTAATAGGATCTATGCAGCTGGAGTACCATAATTCAGGTTGGCAAAACAGATTCCTCCCACAAGTTGGTCAATGGAACATGATGATAATTGTTTCAGTTTTGTGCACGTTCTCTTTATTTTTATTTCCTACGGTTTTTTTTTTATGAAATCTCATACTATTAACCATAGATTAATGCCTTTGACTTCTTGTCGATGGTCTTTTTCTTTGAACTTCCATACGATTTTAAGTAAATTGCATGGACTATTCCATAGCACGGACCGTCTCACTAACACGGTCTTGTCACCTAAAGACACGATCCGTCTTACGAGCATAACTAATCTCAATCACTTGGTATGGCAACTATGAAAACCATTATATGACCGGGTATTTGAAACTACAGATATAAATACGCAATTTATTGAAAGAATAAAAACTATTTCATAAAATGAAACAAATTTTGAACGCATAATTAAATCCGAATAAAAACCCTAATTCCTATCAAATACATCGTTACTTGGAGCGCGGCTTCATCTTCCCCTAGATGAATGTTTAGCTGGACATCGATCGCCAATATCAAGCCGCAAAGCCGGTTTCCGTTTCAGAGTACCCCTGTTATGCGTCTCTCCCCCAACCATTCTTATTTTCTTCTTACAAGGGCTGAATATTTCCTAGCAAAACCGAAATTTCCAATTACTGATCCATCAATTATCCACCACGCAGGTGTAAACCCACGGCTTGTAGGTTGGCCCACTATCAATTCGTGTCATTGAGCTCTAATTAGCCTGGCCCACAATCAAGCACCGAACTCTCCATGAATGACCCAATCTGAAGGCTAACATAAAATCATGTGCCAACATTCAATAAGAATGCAGTTACCTAAAATAATTGCAACACTCCATGAACAGGGTCGGCCCTGGTATTTGGGTTGCCCTAGCCTGACCTAAGTTTGGTTGGAGGGCTGTTATGCACCCCACCTGACACAACCCTCCCCCAAACGGCCCCACCCCCCATTCCCCCAATACCCTTCAACTTTCGGCCCAACTTTTTTTTTCTTTCTTTCTTTCTTTCTTTTCTCTTTTTTCTTTTTTTCTTTTAACTTTATTTATTTAATTATTTATTTAATTTAGTTTACTCAAATTACATTTGCAAGTAAATTATTTTTTTACATTTTAGATTGACATTTAAATTTGACTTAATATTTTAATTAGTTAATTAATTTGTCTTAACAATGAATAATAAAAAAAAACATCTAAAAGTGAATAATAATACAATCATATTTAAAAGTAAATAAATATTACAATCACGTTTAAAAGTGAATAAATATTACAATTGACAAAGGTCAGCCCTAATCAATATTGCCTCCAAATTGTGATTCCGGCACGACGCCCACTATGTTGTACCACAAATCAACACGTACGTTATAAGTAGAAGCGCATCCTCTAGCGACATTCGACGCATTCTGCCACCACCATATTGGGATTGGTGGTACAGGGTGATGAGGGCGCAAAAAAAGTTGCATGAAGTGATTGTTAATATAGGCAATAGCTATTTCTTTGCGCTGTCGGACTGGAATTGGAGGGGATCTCAAGGGCAAATGAGTAAAACAACCTCCAACATTGTCACACCCCGCTCCAGCACAAACTAGCATGCACAAAATGGCATCACACCTGTCACCATCTGTACGCCTTTTAGGCTACTCACAAAAGCTATTATACAAAGCTCAACTGCAACTCGTAAGGAATGCGAACAAAAGATATTATAACACCAAACTCAACTACCATAACCAAAACATAGTGTTCACACCTCCTCAACAACTGTACAGTCAAACTCATTTGACATGTGCTCAACCACACTAACTCCACAAAATACTGATTATCCACATACCCACTGACTGACAAAGTCGCAGAACACAACCACTAGGAACACCTGACTAGCACTCTGGCACTGTAATGGACCGACGTCTAGCTCAACTGGAAATCTGCAACCAAAAAGGTTACAGGAGAATGTACCTTAGCAACATAATAAATAGAAATGATAAGTGTAACACCCCGGATTATTTCAAAAATATTTGGTACACATTTTAGAGTACTTATGAGAATGTTATTGGATAAACCGAGACCGCGGTTAGTCTCAAGGTAATTTATTGGAGCCATGGTAAAATTTTTAGAATTTTCTGAGGTAATATCTGGATTGCACGGTCGGAACAGGGCTTGTTTTCGGGTCGAAGGTTCCAGCCGCCTGCTGGAAGTGGAATTTTCTTAATTTGGGAGTGGGTCCCACCCCACCCCCATAAGTCTTATCTCTTTCTTTCTTTTCTTCTTTCTTTTTCGTTTCTTTTCTTTCTTTTGTTTTTTTATGATTTGAGAAAGGGAGATAGTAATCAGAGAAGAGAGAGAGGGAGAGAAAGAGGGAGACCAGAGAAGGAGAAGAAGGAGAAGAAGAAGAAGAAGAAAATAGAGGAAGGAGAAGGAAGAGAGACCGGAAAATTGAAGAAAAATCCGAATTAAGGTACGGATTGGAGTTTAATTTCCTAAATACTTGGGTTATGTTGTTTATTTACAAATTGATCAAGTATTTTGCATCTCATAGAGTGATTTGGGGTTTGTTTTTATGAAATTCGTGAAAGGAAGATGAAGGTGTTCACTGACTGGTTTTTCACAAAACCAAATCTGCCATGGTTTTTGGCGAATTTTAAGACATGGTTCCCAAAGTTGGAAATTTATGAGATTTTTATAGTAGCTACCCATGGATGTTCTTTATGTTGTGTAAACATTTCGGGGTTTAATTCGAAGTACAGAAAATAAGAAAATTCGTGAATCAATCTGCTGTCGGGTTCGTGTTTGGGCAGACAGCACTGACACATCTTGGGAAAAAGGTTATAACTTCTAGCTCGGGTATCCGATTGGTACACCGTCTTTTGATTATGAAACTAGACTCGTATACCTTCGAAACGATGTATGATTTGTGCCTCAATTCTTTCCAGAGAATAGCAGTTTTTAGTTTGAAGTTGGAAGAAAATCTGTTTCGTGGAATTTTCACTACAACAAAAAGTAACTATGGCGACGAAAGCTGGCGAGGAAATTTGAATTTCCTCGCCAAATGGGTCTTTATGGCGAGGAAATCGATTTCGTCGGCAAAGAGTACACTATGTCGACGAAATTATCTTTCCTCGCCCAAAAACTAAGATTTGACGAGGAAATGAACATTTCCTCGCTAAAAGGCTACCATGTGGCGACGAAATTTGAATTTCCTCGCTAAACATCAAAGATTGGCGACGAAATTATCTTTCCTCGCAAAAAAAGCTAACATTGGCGACAAAATTATATTTCCTCGTCAAAAAGCTAAGATTTGGCGAGGAAATGCATATTTCCTCGCTAAAGGGTACTCATTTGGCGACAAAATTATCTTTCCTCGCAAAAAAGCTAGGATTTGGCGACGAAATTATTTTTCCTCGCAAAAAAGCTAAGAATTGGCGAGGAAATGCTAGTTTCCTCGCCAATTGTTCAGAATAGGCGAGGAAATTTTGTTTCGTCGCCAAATGTTAATGTTAGGTGACGAAATATTTCCACACCTTTTCTAGGACTATTTAGATTTTGATATAGATGTGTTGTATTATCCCAATGGTAAGATATTTATCCTATTTATGATACCATAAAATTATAATAAATAAACTTATTTGTCGTATGCACATACTAATTAGTGAGACTAAATGTATACATATCATATTGATCATGTCATTTGCATATAAATCTATTATTATTATTACTCTAGTAGAAAAATGATTTGGTCTCCTAAAACGATCATCCATTTTGAAACAAAGGTGGGTATCATACTGTCTAGGAGGAAAACTTGTTTCTAAATCACTCACCAAAATGGTCTACAAACACAAAGCAATTGATTTTTCCCTTCAACTAGAATTTATATAAAAAAAAAATCCCCAAGCCAGAAAATTTATACTTTCGACTTATTATTTGGGCTAATGTTGTCTTGTTTTTAATCTTTTTATATTTAGTCCTCTTTTACTTTTACATTTTCTCTTCAAAACAAATTAGTGAAGTAAATTCTCATGATAAGAAGTTTAAAAAATTCAAGAAAGCCAAAGAGTAGATCAATTATTTGTCAATAAATTCCAAATTACTCTTTAGCATACTAATAATGTTTAAAAACATGATGTTAAGAAGAATTTATGTTAGCGATTGGAACAAAGAAGGTGGTTAGGTCTCACCCAACAACATTTCTTCATTTTTGGGTTTATGTTTGATAATTAATTTTCTAAAATTATGTTCCAAAAATTTATGGGAGAACACTGGCCAACTAATTCTCAAATAATTTTCGTTTTTATTTGGTCAAGTATTGCATCTTAGGTTTTTGTTCCATGGGTATGGGTAGTTTGTGGCATTTTCGTCTAATCAAAAAAAAGATTTATCTTTCCAAAACACGATTGATTACTCTACTTTAATTCCTAGTGGAAGTGGAGTAAGGTGGAGCAATTAATGTGTTCTTATCATGTGCCTTGGGGGCACATATTAACAAAATCCAATTTAAAAATAAACAAATATATATATATATATATATATATATATGCAAAGGTAAGTAATTCTAATAAGTAAAGACTTATAAAAGGGTATAGAAAAATATCAAATTATAAAAAATAAGAACTTCAGTAAAAACAAATAACATTAAAAGATTTAAGAAAGAAGTTTAAAGAAACACTACAAAGAGACTAAATTTAAACAAAAAGATTTTAAAAAAATAGTGAGGTAAAAAGAACTGCAAAAGGTTATTTATTAAAGGTTGTTGAACTTTGCATTGAAATGGAAGTTGGTGTAGTGAATGGGGCGCGCGTTGCTTGAGAGGAGGTCGCGGGTTCGATTCCCAGCGGAGGCGGAGAAGCTAGAATTGGATTTCTTCTTGTTTTTGTTTCAGGAGTTTTGGCGAGGAAATTTTTCCTCGCCAAATGGTCAGAATAGGCGAGGAAATTTTTCCTCGCCAATTGGTTAGAATAGGCGAGGAAAAATTTCCTCACCAATTGTTCCGAATAGGCGAGGAAAACAAAATTTCCTCGCCAATTGGTCCGAATAGGCGAGGAAAAATTTCCTCGCCAATTGTTCCGAATAGGCGACAAAAAAATTTCCTCGCCAATTAGCAGATTAGGCGAGGAAATTTATTTTTCCTCGCTAGAATACCTTTTGCGACGACCTTTTGGCGAGGAAACCTGGCGAGAAAATTTTTCCTCGCCAATTCCTTTAGCGAGGAAATTTGGTTCTTTGGCGAGGAAACTCAATCCTCACAATAGATATTTTTTCTTGTAGTGTTTCAGTAAGTTCTGGGTTAGTTTGACGGTTGATTAAAAATAGTTACAGAGCTCAGAAAATTCTGAATTTTTGATATGATGATTAAGTATGAGTTTGGAGTTTGTGGTGAAAATTTCGTGGGAATCGGATAAGTAGATTAATTCTGAAAATTCATAGAGCGCAGCACTGTTGAGTTGTAGGATACATTTTCATGCATTTCACTTGCATTTGGGCATGAATTTTTGGTAGTGAGCTTATGAGTGATACATAATTGATGTCATAGGTGATGATACTATAAGATGGTCGTGATGACACTTCTGGTGCATAGAGGTTAAGTCTATGGCGGAGTTGGTCCTGTTGTGACAGGTGAGAATGTACAGCCTCTATAATAAATAGAAATGTGTAGTGTTTATGTGGTGTTTTCAAATGTGTGGTATGATTATTGATGTTTTGAAAACTCTCCTTGTGATTTTTGTATATGTTAAAAGTATTGTGTTTGGACGGATTAAATGATTTTCAGTGATGGATCAAATGATTTCTGGTGGGTGAAAAAAGAATATTTTATGCCTCTTGTGCCAATGTTTAGTTTGCAAGGTTGGCAACTTGCATTCGTGGGCTGTGCCATCTGGCTGTGTGCCAGCATTTTAGCCAAAAAGTTGCAAGGTTGGCATCTTGTAGCGTGGGCTGTGCCAATATTTTTGTTTGCAAGGTTGGCAACTTGCATTCGTGGGCTGTGCCAAATGTTTGATGTGCAAGCTTGGTTGCTGCTTGCCGGTAAGCTTTGCTTACGTTGTGGTTGCACCTACCATTGGTGATAAAGAATGGCCCTCGTCACCGCCACTATATGTGAGCCTGTGAGCGAGGTAACGGTACCGTCATAACTCCCGGTCGTGAGGTTGGCGACTCGTTGGCACATTGGGTAAAATGATAGGATATTATTTTATATTGTGAAAGAAAATGTGAAATATTTTGCAAAACTTACAGAGGTGTGTTGATGAAATGGGCCGGTGGGCCGTGTTTTTGAGATGAGCCGATAGGCTGTGTTTTTTTATAGATGGGCCGGTGGGCCGTGTTTTGAGATGAGCCGGTGGGCTGTATTTTTGAAAAAAATATGGTGTGCTGTGTTTTGAGATAAAAGTGTGGGTGTGAAGCTTTAAAAATTGTGATCCATCTAAATTGTTTAAGCAAATGTGTTGGTGTGTTGTTTATACTTCGATCCATCTAAATACTTATCATTTTCATTTATTATGTTGCTAAGGTACATTCTCCTGTAACCTTTTTGGTTGCAGATTTCCAGTTGAGCTAGACGTCGGTCCACTACAGTGCCAGAGTGCTAGTCAGGTGTTCCTAGAGGTTGTGTTCTGTGATTTTGTCAGTCAGTGGGTGATGTGGATAATCAGTATTTTGTAGAGTTAATGTGGTTGGGTACATGTCAAATGATTTTGAATGTACAGTTGTTGAGGAGGTGTGAACACCTGTTTTGGTTATAGCAGTTGAGTTTGGTGTTATAATATCTTTTGTTTGCATTCGTTACGAGTTGCAGTTGAGCTTTGTATAATAGCTTTTGTGAGTAGCCTAAAAGGCGTACAGGTGGTGATAGGTGTTCAGTCACTTTGTGCAGGTTATATTCCGCCAGAGTGGGGTGTGACAATAAGTATTTAGATGGATCGAAGCATAAACAACACACCAACACATTTGCTTAAACAATTTAGGTGGATCACAGTTTTAAGCATTACACCCACACTTTTATCTCAAAAACATAGCCCACCATATTTATTTCAAAATTGTAGCCCACCGGCTCATCTCAAAACATGGCCCACCGGCCCATCTCAAAAACACAGCCTATCGGCTCATCTCAAAAACACGGCCCACCGGCCCATTTCATCAACACACCTCTGCAAGTTTTGCAAAATATTTCACATTTCCTTTCACAATATAAAATAATATCCTATCAATTTACCCAATGTGCCAACGAGTCGTTAACCTCACGACTGGGAGTTATGACGGTACCGTGACCTCGCTCACAGGCTCACGTATAGTGGCAGTGACGAGGGCCATTCTTTATCACCAATGGTAGGTGCAGCCCACAACAGGTAAGCAAAGCTCACCGACAAGCCTCACAAATTGCTTGCCATCTCACACAAATAGCACAACCACAAATATTGGCACAGCCCACGCTGCAAGATGCCAACCTTGCAACTTTTTGGCTAAAATGCTGGCACACAACCAGATGGCACAGCCCACGCTACAAGATGCCAACCTTGTAACTTTTTGGCTCCACAATGGTAAGCAAAAGCTTACTGGCAAACCTCACAATTGTTTGCCGCTCACACAAACATTGGCACAAGAGGCGTAAAATATTCTCTTTTCACCCATCAAAAATCATTTGATCCATCACTAATATCATTTAATCCATCCAAACTCAATACTTCTAACATATACAAAAATTACAAGGAGAGTTTTCAAAACATCAATAATCACACCACACATTTGAAAACACCTCACATAAACACTACACATTTCTATTTATTATAGAGGCTATACATTCTCACCTGCCACAACAGGACCAACTCCGCCATAGACTTAACCTCTACGCACCATAGGCGTAATCACGACCATTCTTACAATATCATCACCTATAATACCAAATATACAGCACTCGTAAGACTCACCACCAAAATTCATGCCCAAATGCAAGTGAAATGCATGAAAATGCATCCTACGACTCAACAGTGCTGCGCTCTACGAATTTTCAGAATTAATCTACTTATCCGATTCTCACGAAATTTTTACCACAAACCCCAGACTCATACTTCATCATCATATCCAAAATTCAGAATTTTCTGAGCTCTGAAACAATTTTTAAACAACCTCCAAACAGACTCATAACTTGCTGCAAATTCCCCAAACCAGATTTTTCTCCAACTTCAAATTAAAAACTGCTATTCTCTGAAAGAAATTAAGGCACAACCCATACATCATTTCGAAGGTATACGAGTCTAGTTTCATAATCAGAAGACGGTGTACCAATCGGATACCCGAGCTAGAAGTTATAACCTTTTTCCCAAGATGTGTCAGTGCTGTCTGTACAAACACGAACCTGACAGCAGATTGATTCACGAATTTTCTTATTTTCTGTACTTCGAATTAAACCCCGAAGTTTTTACACAACATAAAGAACATCCATGGATAGCTACTGTAAAAATCTCATAAATTTCCAACTTTAGAAACCATGTCTTAAAATTCGTCAAAAACCATGGCAGATTTGGTTTTGTGGAAAAAATCAGTGAACCCTTCACCTTCCTTTCACAAATTTCATAAAAATCAAACCCCAAATCACTCTTATGAGATTCAAAATACCAAATTAACTTGTATATGAACATCATAGCTTAAGAATTTTCGGAAATTAATCTTCAATTCGTACCTCAATTTGGGTTTTCCCCAATTTTTCTTCTTCTTTCCTCTTCTTCCTCTTTCTTCTCCTTCTTCTCTTCCTTTCCCTTCTTCTTTCTCTTTTCTTCTTTCCTTTTCTTTCTACGTACTGATCTCTTTAAGGGGAAAAATATCCCCTCAACTGAATTATTGAGGGGAAAATGATTGGGTGTGGTGAGAACAAGCCCCGTTTCGACCGTGCAGTCCAGAATCCACCTCAGAAAATTCTAAAATTTTTACCATGGCCCAAATAAATTATTTTGAGACTAACCCCGGTCTCGGTTTATCCAATAACACTCAAAAAGTAAAATTAATTATGCACCCACTCATGGAAAAATTATTGGGTGCCACCACACCACCACTCTAAATTGCGAATTAAATTCTAAATATCCGGAACGGGTGTTACAAACATTCACGTCAAATGTATGCAGTACAATATCATACCGTGATGCGATGACTACCCCCAAACTCATACACTCCATCCAATTTTCCATATTAGCCGTAGGTAGGAAGCAGGTCAATGACTTTAGTACATCATCTGCCACATTTTCTAGCGGATAAATAGCATCATAGAGATCTCTATTTTGTTGAATTTCTTGAATAAGATCATGTCGTACGTGAGGCCAGCCCTCCTTAGTGTTATAGATTTGCGCAGCTATCGCCCTAAATCCACAATGACCATCAGCTTTAACGTCTCTAGTGTGGGACATAAACTGCTGAAATTGCCAAGGTAAATACTGAATGTAGTTAACCTCCTCCCTCTCCCTCTCCACCCTCTCCCTCCCTGCATTTTTCCCTTTCCCTTTCCCTCTCAATGTAGATGCTTCTGTACAGGACGGTATGCGACATCCACTTTGCTCAGCTTTTCCCACAGGTCGACCTTTATGTTCAGTGTTGTATGATGAGGCTCGAACACTGCTGTGAGACAGATCCGCCATATCCTTAAACCTGTCTATCATATGCTTTCGCATACATGGATCCATCCCCTGTAATATGTCAACCACATGAGATGTCTCGTCGGGTTGTTCTCCCTCGTCATTTAACCCGGCCGCGTGCATAAAGAGCCTACGCCAATGAAAGTGGATACTGGATAGCGGAATTGACATGCCGTGGGAACGATAAGCCCTCAGATCGTGCATACACGGCAATCCGTGTGTTGTTCTGATCGAACAGCCGCAACTGCCGCTTAGGAGGGGGTACGCGTCTGTGGCGGATTGTAGCTGAAAATCGATCAACTCCAATGCATATAATGAGGCGCGACACCTTATTTCATCAAACATGGCGCCACGCAAATGGTTGTGGCGTGGAATGTTGACAGATTTCTCAAACGACTTTTTAATTTCCCTAAACTGATTTGTCAACATATTATCTATGCGTTCAAAAGATGTTTGGAGTGATCACATGGTTGTACCCCCCAAATAGCACTTTAGCTTCGAATGTGCAGACTCGACCCTGTAATAGTATAATGCACTTTGTTTAAATAGGAAAGTTTGAATGGTGTAGTAGAATATAATGCAGAAAATTTAACTCGTAAAATTATAAAGTGACTATACCTTTGACTTGAATTGCTTCCGAGGTGCATACATGTATCTGTCCATGCAGTAATAAACCGCTCTTTGTACGGCTTTAACCATGTATCCGCAAGATAAGTTATGACACGCGGATATTGGCTATACTCCTCATACATGGCAGCCCACTTATGCTGGTAAGACAAAGTGCTCGATGAATGAATAAGGGACTGCCATGAATTGCAAAAGTCTGGAAAGAACGGACCAAGCACAGCGCTGCAGTTCTTCATTACGCACTGATTTATGTGCCAAATGCAAAGGATGTGACGTGCCATGGGGAAACATGTTTCAATGGCGTTAATAAGTGCCAAATCACGATCTGTAACAAACACCAATGGCAACGATGCCCCTTTTCCAACCATCCACTTCTTTAAGGTATTTAAGGCCCTGGTACATGTATCTTCCCTGTCATTATTAAGATATGCGAACATAAGCGAGAGAGTTAGATTTGTGGATGTGATACCCACAATCTCCAATAGTGGTTTCCGATACTCATTGGTTTTGTATGTGGCATCAATTATCAACACGGATGAAAAGTTGACAGATAGCTCTAGACTTGTAGGATGAACCCAAACAATATCTGTGATTTCGTTGGTGTCTTGATTTGTGCTAAAGTCGTGGAGGTACCCATTCTTAATTAATTGCTCTAACACATGCTGAGTAGTAGTTAGACCGCCCCGTTTGGCTTCCTTGTTTATGGAAATAGCATTGTAAATGCTTCTAATTTCCGTAGTGTTTGACGGGTCTTTTTTCTTCAAAATACTAAGAATTTCACGAGGTGCAGTGCTGTTGGCCATCTCGACCACAAATTGTTTCTCCATTGGTTTTAGCCTTGATGTGTACTCGTGGCCCTCCATATTTTCTGCTAGCTCATGGTTATGGAGACCACAGGAAACCCTTAAACCCCACTTGGCACCGTTTTGAGGTATTGGTATACCTCGCAACTCAAATGGACACTCACATTTTTTAGTCCCAGTATTCCTATGCAAGATTAGTCTTTCAACCCCACGGTGCGGTTTGTACTTTCCTCCTCTCTCACAACCAAGAATGCATCTCGGCAGCTTGCCGCCTTTTAAATTAGCAGATTTATTAATAACCACCACAATACCGTTTTCGAGACCAACTCTCTTCACCCAAGCTAACATATCTTCTCTACTTTCAAAAATCTATAAATAAAAAAATAAAAAAAAAAACGAATATGTATAAGTAAAACATTATCCAGTCCTATCATATTTATCTACTTTCAAAATGAATGATGAATATGCATAAAAACAACGGAAATAACTAACTTGATCAGTGCTAAATTCGGGTGTAAATAACTAACCTGATCAGTGCTAAATTCGGGTGTATAATCGCGACTGCTGAAATTGATGCTCTCCTCACTGGGAACATCATTCTCAAATGAGCAACCATCTGGATAGTAGTAGCCATCCATAATGTTCTTCGATGAAAAACGAAAAAAGAAAGAAATTCTGAATGAGGAAAAAGTGAAGTAGTAGTGGGAGAATTAGGAAGAAGTGAAGTAGTAGAAGAATGAAGTAGTATAAATAGATAATAAATTCTGAACGTTTGTTTGTCATAGTTGTGTTATGCAGTAGATTCACATGTCTCCTTTGACAAAGGCATTCACATGTTTTGTAAAAACAAACAAAGGCAGCACAACTTTCAAATTTGGAATAGTATGTCTTAATAGGAAAGTCAACAATGGCAGAAAAGAGATGTTCTAGGATTTTCAAATCAATTCTAATTGAGCTGTACCAATGTCAGAAAAGAGATCTTCTAGGATTTTACCAAAAGTAAGTGCAGTACATACTAATTTGCACCAATCAAGGTAAAAAGAAAATCTAAAAGAGTGGTTGTAATTGAAGATAAGAAAATAAGAAATAATTTGAATATACGAATTAAATAATTAAGATTAAATAATTAAGAAAAAGAGGTAAATAAACAATAAAAAAGAAAAAATATGAATAAAAGAGATAAATAAATAATTGAATAAAATAAATAAATTAAATTAAATAACTGAATTAAATAAAATAAACTAATTAAATAATTAAATGAATTACTATATAAAAGAGAAAATGATATTAATAAAAGAGATAAATAAATAATTGAATAAAAGAAATAAATTAAATAAAAGACCTTAATTAAATAAAATAAACTAATTAAATAATTAAATGAATTACTATATAAAAGAGATAAATGATATTAATAAAAGAGATAAATAATAATTGAATAAAAGAAATAAATTAAATAAAAGACCTTAATTAAATAAATAAACGAATTAAATAATTAAATGAATTAACATATAAAAGAGAAAAAATATATTAATAAAAGAGATAAATAAATAATTGAATAAAATAAATAAATTAAATTAAATAAAAGAAATGAATTAAATAATTAAATGAATTAATATAAAGAAATGAATTAACTAATTAAATTGATTTGTGTAAAGAAATTAAATAATATAGATAAAATAACTAAGGTAATTATTAGAGGAAAGGAGGGGTAGGACCGTAATTAGGGGGGTTAGGGGTGGGGACGGGCGGGGTGGGTGTCAGGGGCGGGACACGTATCAATTTTCATAGTAAAAGGACGGAGAGAAGAGGTAAAAGGACGGAGAGAAGACGTCATCGCCGTCGCAACAGTAGCTGAAGGACAGTGGATGGACTACCACGACTTTACGCCCAAAGTCTGGAATTAAAGGACTTCTGTCAAATCACAGTGTTGCTCTTATACTTTTGAAATATTTCACTCCTGTCCCTACCCGAGAAAATATAGTACGTAGAGATAGTTTTCAAACATTTGTGAATGTTCGAAGAACTCGACAGTACGCAAGTACAAAATCCAACTGTGGTAATTCTCGGACACCATGATTCCTCTACTTTGGAAGAGAACTAGGTGAGTTACTCTGATGCTATGCGCGGTTGGTTTAACCTATTAATTGCAGTTTTCAGTTATTAATACATTACATAATGAGATGGGTAGTGCTAGTAATTACAGATTGAAAACATGTTCGCTGGACAATGGTAGCAATTACAAATCCGAAAGATCGCTGCCACAACATTGGTAGCAAATTCGTATAGAAATTTGCTCACACTCAAAAGTTTCACTCCACTGGTCTAGTCATTTTTTTTTCCCGACGTTGTTGTGGTCCAAGCCTTCCTCCATGCCTGAGATTTCTTTTGCATTTGCTAACCTCAACTTTTGAGCGGATGAACTTGTCCCATAGCTTTCTGTCTAGGCCTTTTTGGCCGATGTGTCTGGCGTCAAAGTTAGTAGTGGTGGTTGTTCCATTGGCTTGTTTGCAGCTGATCCCATTGGCTTGTCTACAGCTGGTACATGAAAGACGGAGTAAGATTTCAGATTGGCGCAATGATTTTGGAACAGTCAATTTGTCTAGCATGGCGACTTACAGTTGATCCTGCTGCAAATTTTGGAAGTAATGAGCGTTGTAGTATTTATATGTCAGGTTAAAATGTAATGCATTCCCCCTCTGGCTCCATCCTTGAATGCAAAGGTGCACAAAACAGACACACACACACCCACACGTCAGAAAATTTTAATAAAGCTGGGAAGAAGCTTATGCGTAACCTTTGAAAAAACAGGAAATCAATCTAACTGAAATTCCCTGTACCTGGACTAAGTTTATGCGTCAGTTCTGAAGACCTTTGTGTTCGAAAGAAATCAACATTTTTTGTTTGGACAAGAGGGCAACCTGTGAAGAAGGTTAGAGATATCATTGTTTCATTCGTAACCAATATTATTTCTGGCTGTGAGTTTAATATGAATCACAAAACTAAATCAGCAAATTACATTAACAAAAGGACGCAATACCTGTACAACTTCGAACCAAAAAGTGGGAAATCGACTCCTCATTTCTTCCACACAACTGAACCAAACATCCGCAATCAAGTAAAAGGAACTCAATCGAACAGAGCAATGAAGGAATTTACTCTTTGCCCTAAGAAAAAACCCAAACCAAAAAAAACGAAAATACTCAAAATCTGGGATCGATTTGTTTCTATCCATTGTCAGAAAGCCTTATATACACCGCCGTTCCAACAGTACTTGAAGGATAGTCGACCGCTGTAGTAGGGATGGCAACGGGGCGAGTTGGGGCGGGTTTGATGATCCCGGCCCCTACCCTAAAATTCCCAAACCACCGCCTAACCCGCCCCTAACCCGACCGGGTAATTTATGGGTACCCCCGCCCCCACCCCTAGCGGGTATCGGGTTTACCCGCCCCACCCCTATTTTTTTCACATATTAGTAAAGTATACTTTAGACTCCAATATTAGTGAGCACAAATGATAAGAGTTCACAAATAACTTTCACAACTTAACGAAAATCTACAATCTAATGTTATATTTTAATCGTAAAAATAAAATTATAAGAATACAAATAAAATTTGATGCAGATAAGAGAGAAAATATAATTTCATATATATAAATATAAATATACATATGTATATATGTCGGGGCGGGTAATATCGGGGTAGGGTGACCATACCCCTGCCCCTACCCTAACCCTGGCGGGTTTTTCAAAATCATCCCCTGCCCCTATCCGTTACCCAAAAAAATAGAAAAAACCCTACCCTATCGGGGCGGGGTAAGGCGGGTTCGAAGTGGGACGGGTTGAATTGCCATCCCTATGCTGTAGCAATAGTACTCCAAGCGCAAAATCTGGATAGTAAAAGGACGGAGAGAAGACTTCATCGTCGTCGCAACAGTAGCTGAAGGACAGTGGATGGACTACCACGACTTTACGCCCAAAGTCTGGAATCAAAGGACTTCTGTCAAACAACAGTGTTTCCCTTATACTTTTGAAATATTTCACTCCTGTCCCTGCCCGAGAAAATATAGTACGTAGTAAGATAGTTTTCAAACATTTGTGAGTGTTCAAAGAACTCAACACTACGCAAGTACAAAATCCAACTGTAGTAATTCTCGGACACCGTGATTCCTCTACTTTGGAAGAGAACTAGGTGAGTTACTCCCGTGCGCTATGCGCGGTTGGTTTAACCTATTGATTGCAGTTTTCAGTTATTAATACATTACATAATGAGATGGATAGATAGTGTTAGTAATTACAGATTGAAAACATGTTCGCTGGACAATGGTAGCAATTACAAATGCGAAAGATCGCTGCCACGACATTGGTGGCAAATTCGCATAGAAATTTGCTCGCATTCAAAAGTTTCACTCCACTGGTCCAATCATTTTTTTTTTCCGATGTTGTTGTGGTCCAAGCCTTCCTCCATGCCTGAGATTTCTTTTGCGTTTGCTAACCTCAACTTTTGCGCGGATGAACTTGTCCCATAGCTTTCTGTCTAGGCCTTTTTGGCCGATGTGTCTGGCGTCAAAGTTAGTAGTGGTGGTTGTTCCATTGGCTTGTTTGCAGCTGATCCCATCGGCTTGTCTACAGCTGGTACATGAAAGGCGGAGTAAGATTTCAGATTGGCGCAATGGTTTTGGAACAGTCAATTTGTCTAGCATGGCGACTTACAGTTGATCCTGCTGCAAATTTTGGAAGTAATGAGCGTTGTAGTATTTATATGTCAAGTTAGAATGTAATGCATTCCTTACATCGACTATGTTTGCAGCCATTCCAACCGTGCTCCAATAAATGCAGAACAAACTTCTTCATCTCTTCCTCTCCATAATTGCATTGGGATATCAAGGGAACATAAGATAGGGAGTTCCAGACCGAACAACCAGGAAGCAACAAAAAGAGTGTTTGCCTGCAAGAAGCATAATTTACATGCATGAACAGCATCAGGAAGAGTAAATCCATCTTCCTTCATCATAAGTGGATTTTGTGAGTCTTTAGCAAATATCTCAAGATCATCTTATTATGTCATCAACAAACCTCACTTCCCTTTAAATTATTGTCTCAGAGGACTAACTAAGAGTACTTATGTCATCAGAAGCTAAGCATAACATAACATGTCGTGTGTGGGTCAGACAGCTCCCAATCAAACTCAACAAGTTTTATTTGGGTTTCAACCTAGAAACCTAAGCTTCAAGCAACAAAATATATCTAAGAGAGAGAATTTAACAATGGATTCACAATGACTTCTTGGAATCAATGATCGAACTCAAAAATTTCGCCAAAAATCCCTAGAAATCCATTTAAGCTCAACAATATAAGATCAAATCAAAGTATATACTACACACACCCATAACCACTCAGAAAAAAAAAAAAAAAAAAAAGAGAGAAAAACCCCTACCTCCAAGAGTTCACCTCCAATCAAGACTTCAATTGAAACCCTAGTCCTTCCTCCACTGAAACCCACCGAATCCTAGCCCCCTCAATTTCCTTATTTGGTACCTTCAAGCCCAAATTCAAGCTATAGTACACACTAAATCCACATTTGTATATATATCACAATTACACACAAAACCCCCAAGTTTCAATTTTGAATATTTTCTCGTTAAAATATTTGCAGGTCTTTACAAGACACCACCTGATAAAACCGCTGCATGGCAGTTGGTCCGATCCCATTCATGATCTTCACAGTTCTCAGGTTTGTCTTCCAAAGTAAAATCCAACTTGTGTTAAATTAGAACATCCATAGCTTCGTACTGCCACATACCGAAGTTACTTTTTCCATAAAAAATTATCACATCAAATTTTTCACCAGACATTATTGGTCACGATAGGGATGATCACAGACTAGATTGGTCCAATTTTGTAGTAAACTAAGAACCAAAGTACCATTAATACAAATTATGAATTTGGAGAACCAGACCAGTCCAAAAAATTTAAAAAGCCAAACCAATCCAAACTATTAAAATACGGTTTCGTTTCGGTTTTGGATCACGGTTCCCTTCAAATTGAGATTTCATCTTCATAAACTATTTAAAGTACTTAAAAATTTCATAGATAAATTAAACCAAAACTTATTTTAAAAACCAATTCTATAAAACACCAGAACTCACTATTATCGATCAAATAAAGAAGAGTAGAATACTAGTAATTAGTGAAAGAAAATTACCATGCAGTATTAGTTTCCAAACAAAAAGATTAGGAAATCAATTGAGTAAGCTCAAGCAAAATATATTTAATGTATTGAAATTGCAGGAATAGGGTATCACATAGAGAGGTTTAATTAAGGAGTTAATCTTGGAAGAGAAGGAATAGGGTGGTGGGATGGAGCATCAGATAAGGAAATTGATTGACTAGGGGAAAAAGGTCATTCAATGTATTTAAACCATAAATATACATATATATTACAGTTCAGATCGGTTTAGAACTGGAACCATTGACGTCAATTCACAGACCAAACCATTTAATGTGGTTTCTAATTTTTTGAAACCAGGGCCAAACCACTTTACTAAAAAACCAAATCACTCGGTTTGGATTGGTTTGGACTGGATTCTCGGTTTGATGATTATTTTGCTCACTCCTAAGCCGCAAAGCCCCAGGCCGATAACTCGAAACAGATTTAGAGGATGAAGTACCATCTTTCTTCAAAACAGTTTTACGACAAACGATTCATTCGACAAGTTGCTAAAATTTTTTATTAAAGTTCACCAAGGTAAATTTGTAAACACCTTCCTTCTTCCCATGAACATTGTCAATCCAATCACATTTTAGCTTTTCCTGAGGATTGACTTTTGTGGCATTATCGCCACCCTATCCGTTATTTGCTGCTAGTGATCCTCTTTATGCAACTGTCTTCAATTGCAATTAACGTAAACCTGATTTCTTTCAGAGCGTAACATAACATATACGCATACTGGCGTGCGCACGCACGTGTGAGATGAGAGAGATACCATGAAAAAATTACACATCACAGTCCCGGAACTCCCCTTCCACACAAAGCAGACTCAAAGACACCAGACCCTAAACATAGCCAATTTGATAGGAAACCAAACCAGAGAGGTCACCACATACAGCTATAATGTTCATTCAAACCAACATATGGTATTGATACACTACATAGATGCACAAAATAAAAATAAAATAAAACGTGAAGATACACCATTTTTTTTTTTGAACTAGAAGCGTTGCGCCAAAGCCCTACAAAAGGTGTACCTCCTACCTGCACGGCCTCCACCTTGGAAGCAGTTTTCATCATACTTAAAGGAAGAATTTCCCCCGCCGCCTTGAGAGCAGTCCCTAGCCATGTGCCCTGTTTCCCCACACTTGAAGCAAGAATTTCCTCTGCCGCCTTGATAGCAGTCCCTAGCCATGTGCCCTGTTTCCCCACACTTGAAGCAAGCATTTCCACTGCTGGCGCCTCCAGAAGTAATTCCACCACAGCCATGACCAACCCATCCACCGCCCCTCCTACTGTTAAAGCCACTTGACCCCCAGCGGAGGCCTTTTGTGAGACCCTGAACTGGCGCACATCTTGTCCTAGGAACATCAACGGCATCGGTATGGCCATAATCACCCTCTCCGAGACTACAATGAAAAGCATAAAGAGAAAAGGAATCATAGATTAACACATACTGTACAAGTAAATCTGACCAATGGTTTCCCATAAATAGATGAGAATCAAAATGAAACTGAGACAGAGAAAGTAAAGAACAAAATCAAATAGAGTTGTATATCAATATTGTCTATCTGACCATCTATCTTATGACAACGTCTCTTGTCCCATTTTAACTCTCCAAGTACAAGATTTCTTTTGCAAACACAACTAAGTTGGATACTCTATATCGCTCTATAGAACAATCGAAAGTACATATACAGCTTACAATTCAACAAACCTACACAGGTTACATGAAGAGCAATTTTCATGCATCCAATCACATTCAAACTAGAGGGTGCCAATACATCCCACTGCCGGAGCACTTGAATTTAACAGCACAAATGGACATAGCAATCAACCATCCACAGCAAGTGACACAGCTAGCAAGTTTTAAAACAAACATAAGAGAAACGAAAGGCCTCAATAACTAAAACCACGACAAGCATTCGATAACGTGACAAGAAATTAACTGACTGTTAGCATCAGCTTGTCTCAGATGACACAGAGGGCCCTTTGCTATGAAAAATGATGATAGCTCACAAAAATCTATGTAGACAGCAAATTTAGGATAAGTATTATGGTGAATAAAAGGATGCAATCCGAAGACATGAAAAAACACGTAAGAAAATAATCACAACGACACCAATTGAAATAATAACAACAATAATACCGGCATTGGGAAGCACAAGAGCATAGGAAAATTAGTACTCACACAACTAGGGCATCGAGGAGAGTACTGCAATTTTCTTCAAGCACATAAGATCGGGAGGAAATAACAGAGGCGTCAAATAGATATGTCCCCCAGGCATCCGCCTTGATCGAAACACTAATTTTGGTGCAGTGAATTGTACGCAGTTTGGTATTGCTGTAGTACGAATGATCCATCCAAAGTAAGCAGAGGCAGTCGCAATCCACAGACAACAATGAGCACCACAGAAATTGTCCTGGCACTTGCGAGCCAACCTCGTCCAGGCCTCGTATAGGACATTCTAACCACATTTTGAGATCCAAATCATAGGCATGGAGCACGTGATCATATTCATTAAACCAACACAGGGTGGTATTCCGAAGCACGGCGGCTTCACCTCGGACGGGATTCTTGGGAAAGAAATTAACTTTCTGATCCCATTCTTCCCACTCTTCAGTCATCACATGATATACATAGGCTTCTTCTGAAATGCAGGAAGCCACCAAAATCCGTTTCGAGTCAGTAAGGGCTGCAGTTGCAAACTTGTCGCTGTTGCTTGGGAGAGGGGAAGGAAGCTGCTGAGGTAAAGGAAGAGATGAGTCCCAGATAGGATCGAAAAATTCGGCCCGAGAATCATCACTACATTCCAGGCCACCAAGGACAAAAACCTTCCCATCCATGGCTATGGTGGCATGGCAATCTCTGCGGGAAAGCATATGGAAGTCATGAACATGCCAGCCACGGTTAGGATAACGGGTATCGAACCGATAGATCTGCTTTATTGGTTTTAAGGTGTGTTGTCTTTCCTCTGTACCTCCAAGACAAAACAAAGAAGAAGAACCAGCTGCAACAAAGGTGGAAGACAGTGGTATCATGCCACTTCTGAAGAATGGTTTGAGATATACTGGTCCTCCGACGCCATTGTTAGCAAAATATAATGGAATCGTGTAGAAATCCGTCTCCGAATTGCTGGCAGGAGAAACAGTGCGAAAACAGATATATCCACCGTGTTGTGTTGGCACACGGGATTTCTGCCACTTTCGAGGCCCTTCTGTGACAAATACTCTGGTCTCCATCTAGGGTTTTCAAAAAAAAAATAAATAAATAAATCAAAATATTCTTTTATTTTTTATTTTAATCGGTGAACATCAGCAGACGAACGGAAACCAAAAGGGAAAATAAAATAAAAAAAAGGCTGTCGTTAACACGATCTTAAAGGAGATGATAGCAAGCAAATAAACAACAATTCGAACCTAAATAGCCGCACATATGAAAAAAAAATCAGCAATGCCGGATCAATTTACCTTGATTCCGACTGTCAATCGAAGAAAATAAAAACCAAAATATCTTAAAGTAGATGATAGCAAGCAAATAAACGTCAGAACCAAACCTAAACAGACGAACATAGGAAAAAACCTGCCGGGTCAATTTTACCTTGATTTGACACAGCGGAATTCACGAAATAATAGTTAACGTACTATTCCAAACGAGATAAGTTCTCGAATCCACGAGATGTTCTTGAATCCACAAGAAAAGAGAGAGAAAATTCTCAAATTGTATTGATTGAATAAAAGTTAAATATGCCCATAGGCTACATCCTTATTTATACTAGTAGAAGTCCTAATTAAAAGGAAATTACTTAGAGTGGCGACCAAGCAAAGTATTACTTGGAAACCTAGACTATAAGAAATGGAAATAAAATCAAATCTTACCAAAACTAAATTAAAAACGTGCAAAACAGGCAGCACAAATAAAATCTCCTAATACTAATCGTAAATAAAAATTATTACCTAAATAATAATTCCATAAATTATAGGGGTGTATATCTTGTCCTACATCATGATTCTACCGTCGATCGAAGCCAAGGGGTCCTCTCTCTCTCTCTCTCTCTCTCTCTCTCTCTCGGCTCCTTGTGCGCACTTGCGTTAGGGTTGCAAAGAACAATGATAGAGACACATTCTTTGTTACTCTCACTCTGATAGTCTGATTGGTGGAAAACATATAGGTCTATGGAATCATTACAATTTTTGGTAATAATGTGGTTAGTTTGTGGGTGGATCGCACACTTTTTTTAATATTTAGAGTGAAGGTAACGTTCACCTTTATTTAACGAGGGGTGAACAAAATTACAATTTTTCTCGTCCTTATTTTTATGCTATGTTTGAATTTTGCATAAGACTTTGAAAAAAAAAATGGAAGGAAAATTTTGCATAAGACTTGAATTTGATATTTTTACCCCTTTTCCCTCTAAACCAAATAATAGGAGAGAATTTTTTTTCATTTTCGTTTCCTTTTTTTCTTTTGCACGAGTTCCAAATAAACCCTAAGTTTTTTAGTACCAATTTTTACAAAATTACTTAATTGTCCTTACATAAGAGACTTTCACCCATGCCATTTACCAATTTTTTTCTTACAAACATTACCATATACTCCCTTCCCTTCTATCCCAATTTATTAGACCATTTTGAGAATTCCAACTTATTAGGGGAACATCGCAATATACTTGTCATATTATTTTTTCTTTCTTATTTGTACCCTTCAAAACATCATCATTGCATGTATTTACTTTTATTAAAAAGCAAGGGCCAAAGAGTGAACTCATTACTTTTTTCTCATTACTTTTCAATTGGGAAAATCTTTTTGGGACCAAAAAAATGGGATGGATACACCACAAGGTACAAAACATTTCAAGCCTCTAACTTCTTCTGTAACCTAGGCCCCTATCTAATGACCACAAAATATTGACACGTAATACCTCGGTTATCATATGTTGTTAGTTTTTAAATATGCTTAATTAGATAATATTTTATCTTTTTGTTCATTTGCATTGAATTATTTATTTTGCAGAAAAAGATGACAATTAATCATGTTTTAGCCGGTGGAACTGAGAGGCGCAACGAAGTCGAATTATACTGGATGCTATTATTATTGGGAGCGATGATCAAATGGCATTACAAAATTTTCTTGCTGTCTACGTGGCCTTGAGATATGTATTTGGTAATGACTAGAATTGGAATGCCAATTAAGGTAGGAGATCATACAATATGTACGTGAAAGGTGTGCCCAAATAAAGGTAGTAAAATTATAGGGATAGTTTTACCAGCGAGAGTTGTTACGCTCCCCCCTCTGTGTCAGGGAGGGGCGCGTATCAATTTCCGTTTGGTTGCCCACTTAATATTAACTCATAAAAAACCATACAAGTCAAAAAAAAAAATCTACGTCACATTGTTCTTTTAACTTGAATTACATCAAAAAAATTTAAATCAAAATGTAATCCCGGTTATAATATTTTATGATTAACACGATTAGATTAAAAAAAAAATTCTCCTTGTATTTTTTGAAGCAAGTTCTTTTTGGTTTTTAATATATCCAAAAAGGTAAACAGATCAAATATGGTATTGTAGTTTCGTAATTTAACTAAAATAAACTTTCATAAAAAATATTATACAACTCTGAAAAAATGATTTAAACGTAACAAAGTACCGCTCATACTTATGTTTTCTCCCACTAATCATATTATCAACTTGCTTTTTGTAACAATACTATTTTTACAATAAAGATTATCTACTTTAAATTTTTTTATCAAAAGTTTGATGTGGAAATCATGTTATCAACTTTACTCTCGTAAAAAAAATACTATTTTAACAACAAATATTATTTATTTTAAATCTTCTTTTATCAAAGTTTGTTGAGTAGAAATAAATTATTAGAGGCAACAGAAAAACATTGATGGTGTGCAAATAGAAAATGACTCCTTGGAGTCTTGAACCCAGCCCAATCACTATAATAGGCGCGCACTTACCAAAACTAAAACTAAAACTAAACTGGGAAACGAACAGGGCCGTTGTTTTTAAGTAAACAGGACTGATGCCTTTTAACTTATAGTGTGTTGCAGGTAATTTTCATTTAACATTGGTACAGCCTACAAGGTTCTTCCAAGTTTGTCTTCATTGTCAAACTTGCATGAAAGATATAAGTTACAAGGTCATGTTGCTTTGGGTGAATAAACCGAGTGGTTTATTTTTTCATCCTGATTTAATTTTTTTCGTTGTTAAATGGTCATGATCGTAACATATGAAAGGATCCTTCCTCTCTAAGGCTTTGTTTGGAAAATGGGGAAAGGAAGGAAAAGGAAAAGAAAGTTTAAAAATTTTTTCTTTCCTTGTTTGGTTGGAGAGAAAAAATGAGAGAAAATGGCTAAATAGAGTTGTAAGAATAGTAAAAATTTCCCCTTTTAGTTGGAGAGAAAAAAAAATGAGAGAAAATGGCTAAATAGAGTTATAGGAATAGTAAAATTTCCCCTCTCATTTTCTCTCAATTTTCTTCTAAATTATTTTTTCTGCTCTTATTTCCCTTTTCATAAGTTCCAAAAAGAGCCTGTTCACTTGATATTGGCCTCCTAGATGAGCCACACATTGAAACGATGTCCAGGATGGACATATAAGACGACACAAGACTCTACAGTATTGAATCCATCTTTTGAACTTAGAACGACCCTAAAGCCCTTTTTGATAAGAGGTTTCGTTATGGGAGGATTCGTAAGGAGGTGGTTTAGGATTGGGATTAGTTATATCGTAGGATTGTTAATGAGAAGACAAATCCTACCCCATGTTTGTTTTTACACTGGATTAGATCATGAAATTGTTAATAACATATTTGTTTTGTCTAGAATAGGATTGGATAAAAATTATTTGTTTCCCATTCCACCCATACTTGAAAACAACATTGTCATTAATTGTGGGATTGGTTATAATGTTTTATTTTTTGCTACTAGCCCAATACCCATTACCCATTTCGGCATTTTCTACAGGGGTCCACCATAAATTGTATCATTCACACACACACACAGAGATGTGTAACAGTAGAGCAATCCTTCCAATCTCAGGCCCATGGGATAGGATTGCTAATACCCAACCCCCCTCGGGATGGGTAATCCCATGGTATTAGCAATCCTTCCATTTTTTGCAACACCAATCAAGGTTTTAGAGGTTCCACAAGATTCTCAATCCTATCTCATCCTTCAAACCTAGAATCAAACAAGGCTTGAAGGCAAACCCGTGCGGTCAGCCATGGGTGGATTACGTGGAGATGCTCTTCACGTCAAGATAGTGTAGAGCAAGACCCTTTCAGACCCTTTATTTTTGAAGTCGCCTTTCGGGCTTCAAGTTTATAGGGACAAACCCGTGAGGTCAGTTATAGATCGGTCAAAGCGGATAATATTTTCAGGTGGAGGATGGGTTACGATAGAGCATCTTCAACACTGACTACTCAAAGTAGATTAAAAATAACACAACTTTTATTTTGGTTAGTCTATTTTTGAGACATCTATTCCAATTTGTACAACTAGTCTTTTAGCCTGTCAAAGTTGAACAAAAACCATATGACCATGGGGTAAATAACTTTGCCTAAACTATTGGAGGCTACTTGTGGGCAGCCATTAGAGCACAGAACAAAATACTCACTTTTTAGTCATTTGAAGAGCCCGTTTGTAAAAAACACGTGTTTGACCAGGAATTTTATTTGCCCAAGAGAGCGCAATTAGACATCCTCTTGGATACACTCTCACACACTTCTAAAAGCCTCTTGCGAATGGAATTGCTTTGTCTACTGAGAAAAACATAGGTGCGCACTGGGTATCATGTGACGGTACATAACGCACATTTCGGTTATTCAAAACACTTTTGGATGGTCGATATTCTTACCGGTAGGAGTGTATCTAAAATCGGATAGTCTAAAATACTTTTGAATAACTGTGATGAGACGTTATAGGTATCACGTAAGACGCTACGTGATACCCTATTTGCACCCAAGTTTTTTTCGTGGCCAATATAAAGGCGATCCTATTTGCACCCAAGTTTTTCTCGTGGCCAATATAAAGACAAAACATCCGTGCTCTGTAATCCATAACCCTATCTTGACAATCTGTAGCTGGTATGTGCCGCTTTTAAGCCACTGTAATGTGGGAAAACAAATAAAGAAACCTGACTTGGCCAAAAACACAAAAACCTGACACCTTGCCAGAATTGGGACGATACGCAATCTAAATTTGGCTGTATGTTTTAGGATTCGGGACATACGCACACCGACAACTCTGTTGTGCGGTCTGTTGTGCGGCCCTGCATAATCTTTAGCCACAACTTAAAGGCATCTCCAGTAATGACATTAGTGTAAGGAATAGGGTAAGGAAATAGACAGTTGACTAATATTTTTCCTTTTTTTGGTCTCAATCATGTAGTTAACGCGAGGCTATTAACTAAGGGAGAGGAGGGAGAGGGGAAATTTTTCCTAAATTTCTGGTTAGATATTTTTTTGGTCTCAATCGTGTAGTATTGACTGGACAAAAATTAAATTAAATTCTTACGAAAAAAAAAAAAAAGTAAAACACAGTAGCACAAGTGTGTTGAAATAAAGTAAAATACGGTCATTCTCATTTCCCGCACATGGTGGCAAGCTACCACTAATTTCCTTATCGCATAAGTGTGTTGAAAATACAATGATCGGATAAACTTATATGATGTTTTTGACATAAGAAACTACTACTCCCTTCGACTCATATGTTTGTCCATTTTTTTACTTGACAATTTCTTTGTCCATTTTGAAAATCTCAAGAAAAAGTCCTATGAAAACATATTTTTACCCGTTTCTATTGTTTTGAGGTGACAAGTGGAAATTGAATTGAAGGGCATCTTATAAAAATTCAACTTTTTTAAATGTACTCCATGATTACGTCTTCTTTATAAGTTGGATTCCCTAAATTAGACAAATAAATTGGGATTAATAAAGCATAATTCTTACACAGCTACGAAACTTGGGTAGGGATCGCTCAGATTCATCCACCCCATAATCCGCCATTGCCGATTCAAATCTTAATTCAGTTTGATCAACAAATCTAGAAAAAATAGCAGAAAAATAGGTTCAACAGGTGTGCAACGCCTCAGACATAGGGTGAGTTCCATTTACTATATTATACTATAAAATAGAGCGGAAAATGTGTAAGCAGACAAACATGATAACCTCTATAGCCGTCCGATCATTTCGTATTAATGTTGTAAGTTATCCGATCATTCATCTAAATATACCATCTCTTTCTCTCCCATTGCTTAGGCAATATTATCGAAACATTTTCTTCAGTCTACAGCATCCTTTTTTGACCAAAACGTCAAAGTTGGCAATAGTATTTAATTTCCCCCTCCATTCCACACCTTGTCCTTTTCTTCTTCATACCTCTCCCTCTACGATCTTTCCCTCTATTCCACCACAGACCATTGAACTGGAAAGATTTTATCCAAGCATTATCGGATGTGCCTTTAGGCACGGATAATCTCTAGTTCATGAATAAGTCTCACATAAAGGGTTACATAAAATTTACTTTTCGAATCCGATACAAACCCAACAAGAAGAGACAAACGGAAATTTCCGCGCGTTGGTTTTATTCCAAGGATAATGCTAATAACTACTCCTTTGGTGATCAATAAGAGAGACTCTTCCCATCTTGCCCGGAAGAGTCTCCCTTATTGACCACCCAATGAGTTATTTATTGCACTTTCTTTATTCCAAAACCTTGTGCATTTTCCTGCCACCACCACCACCATTGGTCACATGTCTCTATACAAAAATGTGTTTTATAATCCAAAACCCAATCTCTTGCTGCCATGCTGTCATTTTCGGTGTGTCCATTTTTCAAAGTTCTAAATTAAAGGAAGATGGTTCTCTCTGACTGTGGTGTGGCCGTGTGGGTGCGAGGCCGGCCCTCATTCCTCACCTAGAGGCCCCAAATCTTTATTCAAAATTAGGATTTCGGTTGAGTACGAGCTATATGTATTTATAAATCGTACCCAATCGAAATGCGTGTGTGTATATATAAGAAAGAGTGAAAAAAAAACAAATCTTGACGCCTGGTACTCGAGCTCGAATCAATACCACGAGATTCTTGAATTTACGCTCGAGTTCACTGTGAAAATCAAACTTCGTTTAGCTATAAAACAATCATTGGCCCCAACAATCATATACAATATATTAGTATTAAATTTTGTAATGCTATCTGTTTAACTCTATATATAAAAAAAAATAATAATGAATATCACTAGTTTTGACAGGCATGAAAAAAAATCCATCTCAATGCAATGGAAAATTTTCAAAATGCCCCCCAAACTTTGACATCAATATCAAAAATACTCTCAAACTTACAATTTTCCTAAGCATACTCTCAAACTTCACTTCCGTTATCCAAACATACTCCCACCGTCTGGATCTATTACCTCCCTAGCGGGAAATGTTGAGTTGGAGCTTAACGAACCCCAAAACTGTTAAGTGGCCCAAAACGATGTCGTTTTGTGCCTTAATTAAGAAGAAGGAAATGGAGTAAAACCTGATGGGCGTGGGTGAGGAGCTGGTTAGAATAGGAAGGGTTGAAGCCGCGGAAGGCGATGGAGGCGGCGGCCATGGCAGCGGCTGTTTCTCCGACGAGGTTGGAACCTGGGTTGCTAGGGTTGATCTTGTATGTTTGGCGTGAGGTCATATCCTTCGGCCTTTGGCAGCAATTGTGGTCTGTGTTTCCGTCTCCTACCTAAAATAATCAACCATCAATTCTGTTACCACCAACCCCAATTAATTAAAAATACTCCTAATAACCGGACCATTGAACTAGTATTAATTAGTAAATTGAGTTTAAAGATAGGATAATCCCAATCGAAAACGATAATCACAAGGAACCCACCACTAAAATCCCAATTGTTTAACTTTGGTTTCATAACATTAAATTAAAGTAGTATATTTCTCAACTAATTCAGAGAGAGAGAGAGCAAGAGAGAGGGCCATACCTCTCCATAGAGGACATAAGGCTGAGGATGAGCCTTGATAAGGTAGTATGTATGTATATATATATATATACACCTTAAGCGTTTAGTCCGGACCTCCCGAAAATAAGAAAAAGTGTATTTTTTTTGTTTTGCAAATTATTTTTTGAAAATCCAAGCCATCCAATGTGTTCAGAAAGTGTTTTCAAGGTCTACGCGAAAAATCTTCCAAGAAAAAATACCGGGAAGGGCTTGATCCAAGCAGTTTTTCGCAAAAACTGTATATCCGCGTGGACCCTTGAAAACACCTTATGAACACATTAGACGGCTCGGATAGTCAAAAAAATGCTCGGATCATGGAAGTCCGGAAGTCCGAATCCCGGAGGAGAAGCTTATATATATGTATATATACACAGCTACTCTCCAGTCCGATATCCTGGATTGGAGGTTTTTTGGTATTTTGAAGCTTTTAAAAAATGTTTTTACATAATCCAAGCCGTCCAATGTGTTTAAAAGGTGTTTTCCAAGGTCCACGCGGGAAATATTCAAAAACAAAAATCTACAGTTTTGCGAAAAACTGCTTGGATCAAGCCCTTCCCGATATGCTTTTTTTTTTTGATAATTTCTCGCGTAGACCCTTGAAAACACCTTTTGAACACATTGGACGGTTCGGATCATGAAAATTTGATCCGGAACTATGAGTTTCGGACCTAAGAATCCCAAACTAGAGAGTTCATATATATATACACACGCATGTATGCGTACTAGAGTCTGTGAGAAACTAAATCAGATTGAAGGAAGGGATCCGAGGCCATTGGGATGGCAATGAAAGTGGCGGTGATTTGTGGAGGTGGTGGTCGTCGGAGGTGGAGACCGTAAGCCTATAACACCTCTCTCTCTTTCTCTTTCTCTCTCTCTCTCTCTCCCCCTATATATATATATATTCCCTGTGAATTGGGAAAGGAAGGAGCAAGCTTCTTTTTTTTTTTTTTTGTTCTGTTAAGCTCTAACTCAGCATTTCTCGTTAGTGAGGTACCAAATCCAGAGAGTGGAAGTATGTTTGAATAAAAGAAGTGAAGTTTGGGAGTACATTTGAGAAAAATTATAAATTGGGGAGTATTTTGATATTGAGATCAAAATTTGTGGGGTATTTTGAAATTTCCCCCAATGCATATTTGTATTTGAAACCATTATCATACTTATCTACATATTATTAGAAAATAACATTTTTATACGTTTTGTACACCTATGAAAGCTAACATCTTTTCAATGGGCGGTTAGTAATTTTACATTCATCATACTCGGCCTCATATTTCGAGTTCACATTAGGCCCCTAACAGTTCGAGTAGTAATTCAGTACTCAAAGTGCACCATCACTTGGTGATCCGGACCAGTCTAGAACCACATAATTAAGGTATACATAGTCGTCGATCCCATGGGAATATATAATTGCGGATTAATCCGGAGCATCACATGACAGTAATTCCATGTTATGAATAATTTCGTCAAAAGTTCAGGTATGCCATTTCCGAGTCTACTACTTAAGACCACATTCGGTTGGGTTTTGAAAAGCCTAGGTTTTACTCTTTTTTTTTTTGCCGGCTCTCAAATATCAGTCCATCCTTTTCTCTCTTATCTACATTTTTGGAACACTACTCTAGTGCATACATTGTGCGAGATGATTCCATGGGGCCCACTTCAAAGACACACATAAGTTTTCCAAGCCGTCTATTAGTTTTAAAATTATTCTTTGAATCATCTAGAAAAAAAAAATTCCAAATCAATCGTATAGCTTAAAGTGCTTGATCCAGTTGTCTAACTTTATTTCAAACTTCTATCAGAATTCAGGATCTTAAATTGTGAATGAATAATTAGAAGATTGATCAACCACTTATAGGTTTTCGAATGAAATGATTTTTTAGGAGTGACTCAAAAAATTATTTTGAAATTAATGAACGGTTTGGATCATTTGTGTAGGTCTTCGAAGTGGGCCCCACAAACCCATCTCGCCCAAGGTATGCACTAGAGTAATATTCCCAAAAATGTAGACGAGAGAGAAACGGATGGACTGACGTTTGGGGGCCCACGGAAAAGAGTAAAAACTTGAATTTTTCAAAACCCAACTGAATAAGTGATACAGAAAGTCTAGGGGCACATACTCTCAACCACATATCAGCCACACCCACTCATGTGAGGTCTACTTTGAGGTCCCACACAAGTGATCGGAGCCACTCAATTTGTTTAGAATATTTTTCTAAGGGTCCCTGAAAAAACCACCTCAATCGGATACCTGTAAAATCTCGATTGATTCATTAAAGTTTCAATTCCTGAATCGAACGGACCAAAACTTTAACAAACTTATCTAGCCTTTCCCAATATCTAATTGAGCTGATTTTTTTTTTCAAAAACCCTTAAAAACATGTTTTAAACAAATTGAGCGGCTCCGATTATTCGTGTGGGACTTCGAAATAGGTCCCACACGAGTGAGTGTGATCGGTATGTAGCTGAATGGGTGTGCCTGTAGAAGTAGTGTAAGTGATATCATCAATAACATACAGATCAAGAGAAGCTAATAATTCAAATCCAGGATTTGGGGCACGTTGGTCATACTGTTAGTTGTATATATTATTTTAAGTCAGTCAAATTGTTTTTAAATTAAAACCTGAATAGATAAATGAACAAATAAATCAAGAAATTACGTCAACAACAAAAGGGGCCCTTTAGGACATGTTGGTCGATCCGGGTCCTAACGTCGAAACTCAAGAGCTAAACGTATATGTTGGCCGAACCTGTGGCCGACCATATATATTGGCCGAGCCAAGGCCGAATGTACATGTTAGCCGAACTCGGGGCCGAACGTACATGTCAACCAAACCTGTAGGCAAATGTGGTTATTGGCAGAGTTGAGCCGGGTCGAATGAAGTCCGACCCAAGTAGATACAAATAATTCGTGAACAAATCAAAGGTTCAATTCGATCACGTGGCACTAGATGCGACATCTATGATCTCACGTCAAGAAGCGGTCAAGGCATGTGTCTATCACGAGCGTACTTGGGGCCTAAGTTACGTCAATCTATATAAGGGTGGTTCTAAACTCTTGAGAGGTATGCCGCTACTACTCACTCTTAAGCTTCGTATTTTTTCTCTCCTCCGTTTGGGGCTAACTTAGTCATCGGAGTGCCGACTGGCCAACAGTGGCCGGTAAGCACTAAAGGTGTTCTCTCTTGCAGGTCTAGGTTGAAGAAGGTGTTGCTCCATCTAGATCGGAACTTGAGATCCAAAGGAGAACCAGATCAAACACCTCCCCACTATATATACTTCTTCCATCCCAAATTGGTGGTCCTATTGGATTCCAATGCAATTTTTTAATTGTTCATATCTTTCGATCTATAACTTATTTTATGTGCAATATAAATCTTATTTGATAGATCTCAATTAGTTCTATTATGCAAAGTTTTTAAAATCTCTAAAAATATATAGATTTAAAGATATAAACAGTTAAAAATTAAATTCGAATCTAAACAGGGCAAACAATTTGGGACGATGAGTATATATTACAAAAAGAATAGTATGTTGTACACACAAGAATATAAGTATACATATATGTCTAGGTAATTGGTCCGATTTTATTCGAACTACAAATTATTCCACGATTCTTCTGAATTTCGAATTCATTCTTCCATAAATTACTGAAAACGAAAAGGGTTCATCAAAATTTAAGTGAATAGTTCAAAAATACTTTTCAAATTAACGGCTTTTTTTCTCTCGAATATTCATTGACCTATTAATTCTTTGTACCGTACTTGAATTCTCAATTTTAGAATCAGTAACCGAACCAAAATTCCTGATTCTCACATTTTTAGAACAATAACATTGAATTCGTTGGAGCTGTCCAAATTCACCGGTTCTGTCTGCTTGGAGTTTTGGACACCCCTCCCCTGTATATTGCTTCCTTATATAAACAGCACGAGCAATCTCTCCGTGCTTCTCTCCGTAAGCAGCACCAGCAACCCCATCTCTCTCTTTCTCTCTCTATCTCTCTCTCTCTCTCTCTCTCTATCTCAAGAAAATGGGAACCATGAGTCTAGTGGATACATGGATTCATTCTTGTTCCACGTTCAATCACCCAACTCGATCCAGATCTTTATTCGGTTTAACCCACAAAGACAACAACAAGAAACCACTCAATTCCCCAACCCACCCGTTTCCCCTTACACAAACCCGACGACCCATCTCAAGCACCGCTGTCCTAACCAGAGAGGAAACACAGAGTCCAAAACCAGAAGAAACCCAATTCGATTTCGAAGCCTACATGGTTGACAAGGCGATTTCAGTTAACAAAGCCCTCGACGACGCCGTTACTTTGAGGGCCCCACTGGCTATACACGAATCTATGAGATACTCCCTCCTCGCCGGCGGCAAGAGGGTCCGGCCGATTCTCTGTATCGCCTCCTGTGAGCTCGTCGGCGGGGTCGAATCGCAGGCAATGCCGGCGGCGTGCGCGGTGGAGATGATCCACACGATGTCGTTGATGCACGATGATCTACCTTGTATGGACAACGACGACCTCCGCCGCGGCAAACCCACCAATCACAAGGTCCGCTTCTAAAATTTTGCTGGTATCACTGTTCTTTTATATCGTTTTGGATGTTTGAAGAGGCAATTTATTCTAGGAAAAAAAAAATGATTTCAGAAAAAATTTCACTTGCTAATTCCCCCGTTCTCCCTCTAAAATTCTCCCCGGATTCATATTAAAAATCACGTTTTTTTTTGGATAACTTCAAATTTTTTGGGGGTATTTTTGAATTGGGTAATCAAAATCATTTTATTTGGAGACTAATCAATAGTTGAGCCGAACACATTATTGCCTTTCAGAAAATGGGTTCAATCCAGTGCGCCAGCTCAATTGTTAGTACAAAATAACTGTATTTCGATTTTGTGTCTTCTTTTTTTTTTAATTGCGAAAGGTGGAAAAGAGGCAACCAGCGTGGCAATCCCTCGTGGCCATAGGGGTTCTCGACCCTCCATCAAAATTTCCAGTTTGAGTCTTAGCTATTACCCAAAAAGGCGAGTCCATCACCACAGCACTACCTGAGTACTAGATGGACAAAGGGCCCTCCACCTGCTGTGCTGCGGTTGGCGGGACTTGAACCGAACGGATCGTGTACGTGAGGGGAGCACTTAAAGTCCACTCACCCTCCTTGCCATCTGAGCTACCACCTTCGGTGGTCGATTTTGTATCCTTACAACATGATTTTTGGTATAATCAATGTTCTCGACGGATCGTATAAAATGAACCCTTCCTTGTTAAGAGAAGGGAAAGCTTGAGCATTTGAGGTTAGAAGCAAGTTTAGGCAATTTAAAAAATTTCATAGAATCAGAACTTACGAAATTTATGTGCAGAATTTAAAATATCCTATCGAAAACGAAAAATCAAAGTGAGTGACTGCAGTTATATCAAGGTAGCTCTGCCCTCGTTTACTCGGTCGTTAATTTTAACGTGAATAGTGATAGGGACACAAACTTTATGCCACAACCAACCACAACCCCACTCACATGGAGTGTGGGGCCCATGTGGGACTCACACCCCATGTGAGTGGCATTGTGATTGGTTGTGGCACAAAGTTTGTGTCACAATCATTTTTGTTTTAACGTCTTGAAATTAGTTGAGTTCGTGTGCACGTTCCCTCTAGCTTTCTGAGAGTATTGTCGGCCCCATCCCACCAACTCAAAAGCCAAAAAACCAAGACAGATCATTCTCTCGTAAAAAACTGCTAAGTTAATAAACCAACTTAGTGGAACACCAAAAGTTTCGGCTTTTTTACACCCTCTTTGGACTCACTTGAGTAATCCAGATCGTCCAGATTTCATTTTCGTTGAGAACAGGGACGGATCCGGAAATCCATCCCAGTGGAGGTATTTTATTAATTGTAATCGTGCAATTTTTTTTCTAATCAACGATTTTGCTAGGAACAAGAAATCATGTAAGATTGATTCTAAACCTAATATCAATCAAGAAATTATTGAAGGCTAGAGACCGTTGCAAAATATCTCTAAATTAAAAAATATGTAAGTTAAACAATTTTCTCATCATTTTGTATCATTTTCTTAAAAAGAAGGGAGAAGATTAAAATTCAGGAAAAAAAATATTAGGGGAATTATTATTACTATTATAAGTTCAAAATATATAGTAAAACTACTAGTTTGTTGTACAATGAGTGTGGTTAGTCCAGTGGCAAGAGGGAAAATGTTGGTTTGATAAATCTTTCAATTTTGTGGCTTAAAAAAGAGGTAGGTAGGAGTTGAATACACAATCTTCAACATAGAAGTAGCAAACCTTACCACCAGGCAACACCCAAGATATGTTATTAGATCTTGATACAAATAATCTATATACAAAACTTATTTTTCTAATTATTTTTTTTTAATTTTTTTTTTTACATTGACAAGTAGGGGGTCAGCGGGGCACGTGCCCCCGCTTGCGCCCCCCCCCCCCAGATCCGTCCCTGGTTGAGAAGGTCAATTATATTCAAGATTATGTTGGCTGCATTCTGATTAGTATGATTTGATATTTTGATTGTGTATTTATTGACTACTGAAATCCGATAGTCGTGACGTTTGGTATGATATTCTTGAATGTTGACAAAAACAGCCATAACCTGTGGCGGCGGAGGAGGGGGTGGGTAGGTGTCGCAGTCAATTTTTTTCATGCCAAAAAAGGCTGAAAATTACCCAAGTCTCGTTATTTCTGGTGTGATTTTGTCTGTCTGTTTGTTTGAATTGACCCAACGACTTATCTTGTTCCATTGCAAAAACAATTAGGTCTTCGGCCAGGACGTGGCGGTGCTCGCCGGCGACTCCCTCCTCGCATTCGCCTTCGAGTACATTGCCACCGCGACCACAGGTGTCGCACCATCCCGAATCATCAGCGCGATTTCCGAACTTGCAAAATCGATAGGATCCGACGGCCTAGTAGCAGGGCAAGTGGTGGACATCACTTCCGCCGGGCTTTCTGACGTTGGACTAGACCATCTCGAGTTCATCCACGTGCACAAGACGGCGGTGCTGCTGGAGGCGTCCGTCGTTCTTGGTGCCTTAGTGGGCGGCGGAAACAACGAGCAGGTGGAAAAGTTGAGGAAGTTTGCGAGGTGTATTGGGTTGTTGTTTCAGGTGGTGGATGATATACTAGACGTGACGAAATCGTCGGCCGAACTCGGGAAGACAGCGGGTAAGGATTTGGTGGCGGAAAAGGTGACTTATCCAAAGCTGCTGGGGATAGAGAAGTCGAGGGAATTCGCGGAGAAGTTGAATAAGGAAGCGAGAGATCAGCTTTCTGGGTTTGATTCATATAAGGCGGCTCCGTTGGTTGCTCTGGCGAACTATATTGCTTACAGGCAGAATTAAGGAAATGGAGCAACACCAACCGATCTCCAAAAGTTGAAGAAAATGGAGGTTTGTGGTGAGAGAATTGTGGGTTTGGGTTATACAATTGTTTTGTAACTTGTTCCCGTTTTTTAGTTATTAGATACCGGGGTGGGGGTACCTAGCAAAAATTATACAGGGTGGGTGAGAGCCGTACAACACCCTACAGCACTACAGGAGCGTCCTACAGAACACTCGGATCCACCCGTTTCCGGGTGAGAGCAGTAGTTTGTTTTAGATATGGACAGATCAACTTGTCTCTGGCTTTGTTCGTGACTGTTGTTGATTAAGATTATGCTTCACTAGTTCAATAATGCCAAAGTTGACATCGCATACAAGAATTGGATGGGTTATTTCTCTCTTTTTGGTTACTTCAGCATGTATTACACAGAAATTAAAAGATCTACAAGAAGGATTAATAATGACCTTTTTGGGTTCAACTTCAATACAAACTCTAGCATTTTGAAGTCTATTCAAGAAACACTAGCACGCCAATAATGCTAGTAACATAACTCAATTACAACGCGGAGCAAAAAAGAAAGAAGAATTAAACGCAACTCAAATTACATCGGTTGAAAGTTTATACTCCCGGGTTACCGATAGGAGAGAGGTTGGAGAGAGAAAGTGCTCTGCACTCTTCGATGATCCGGGAGAGAAAAATGCCACTTGGTCGGCGAAAAGTGCAGAGCACTTTCTCTGTGTAACCTGGTCATCGCAAAAGCGCCTTTCTAGAAAAAGTGAAAAGTGCCTGTCATCGGGTGCTGGCTTCACCAGACATCGGACCGGCACTGCCTACACATTACCTTGGAATCGATTGAATTATTAACGTTGGAGAGTTAATCGATCATGGTAAGTCCATTGATATTTATGGTACCATAATCAATGGGTGTTGATATGATCAATCCCTAGACGATATTTATGGTACAATTTTGTTCTTTTTTTATTTTTTGAAATTGAGAGAGAGAGACGAGGGGGTGGGGTGGGGAGGGAACATGGGAGCAGGGACGGAGCAATTATTATATGAGGATGAAAAATTAAAAAAAATTAGTGGTGGCGAGTCTATATAATTCAGGGATAAAAATATATTTTCCATATGATAATTGCATTTTTTGAAAACTTTCTGCTGGCAGCCGCCACTATTTGTCCACCTCTGGCTCCATCCTTGCATGGGAGGGAGGGATTTTTACAGGTGGGATCAGTTTTTTGGTGTTGTTTATATTGACATAATTTTTTTTCTTTTAATTTTCAAAATGATAGCCTATTTAATATGTGAGGCCGGAAAAAAACACAAAAGTGGTTTTTTTATCAACTAGTGTTGTGCTCATTCGGTACACAGGAGTCAGAAAAAACACCAATGTGAATTTTTATCTCCATATATCAAACAGGCGCAACGCTAGTTAACCACTGCTACACAGATCCGGGGTGGGTGTTGTGCGGTAAATGATGTGCGCCTTGTTGTGTAGCAAAACGACATAGTTTTGGGCACACCTTTGAAGCTTCCGAGGGCCTTGTTTGGAGGAAGAAAAAAATCACTACAAAATGCCAAACCCAAAGTGTCTAAACTCGAAGTGCCTAAATCAAAGTGCCTAAAACCACTATACCCTATCCAAATAGCCTAAATTCTCTAAAATTGAATCCCAAAATTGAACCCAAAATTAACTCTCCAAACAAGGCTTTGGAAGTGTACCAGGAAAATAAGCAAAACTATGTCGTTTTGCCGCACAACACGGCGCACATCACCTACCACACAACACCTCTCCCAGATTCTTGCTACACTGTACTGTGATTAACACTTTTCAATGGAGTATCTACAATGGCAACATACGTCTTTCTGTAAGCTTCCTCATAATTTGTAATGGAGTCATTATTGTTAGGATGGCAGAGATTAAAAAGTTATTAAAAAGGGGTGGGTGCTCTTAATGGCATATGGGCTTATGTGGGAATCTTAAGTGAAAAAAAGTTATCCTTTCACAATCAGATCCTTTCTAGGCAAATTTGTAATGGAGTCATTATTGTTAGGATGGCAGAGATCTGGTGACAACAATGGAAGCCTGGCAGGCATTCAAATGTTGCATATTTTTTTGTGAGTTTAGCTAATGTGGAGCTCTAGTTCTGGCTATAGTTGGTGCAATAGGTGGTGAGGTGGGGGTGGGAATTTATGACACAACACACAACACGAAGTTAGCGGGTTAGGATTAACTATTTTTTACACAAAACACATATATGACCTTAGTTGCACAAAGCGGGAGCGGGAACGGGGGCGGGTTTGTGGGAGCAGGGGTGCGAGGGAGCAAGAACGGGGGCAGGTGCCTAAATCAAACTACGTCGTTTTGCCTCACAACACGGCGCACATCTCCTACCGCACAACATCTCCCCCAGATTCCTGCTACACTATACTGTGATTAGTTAATGGCATGTTTTCTCTTTGGCGACTAAGATTTTTTGTCGCCATTGTGTCTCTACTTAGATTTGGTCAACAAAGGCATTGCATAAGGCTACAAACATTTGTTTCGTCACCAAAAGTGATACATAAGGCAACAAAATTTAAAAACCTAAAATAAACAATAAAGTATTTACTAGTCCATCACACTTGTAATAGAAGTATATATGATCAAAATATGCAAACACATTTTATCAAGGTTTGTAACAAAGTGTGGTGAAAATAGACACATTTTATCACACTTGTAATCAAAGTGTGGTTAAAATATGCGAAACACATTTTATCACGGTTTGAAAAAATGTGATAAAAAAATTTTTCATCACGGTTATAACACAGCGTGGTTAAAATAAATACATTTTATCACGGTTGTAGCAAAGCATGGTGAAAATAAACACATTTTATCACACTTGTAACAAAGCATGGTGAAAATAAACACATTTATCACACTTGTAGGAAAATGTGATTAAATTAATCAATTATAATCACAGTTCTTTTAAAGCTGTAATAATTATGATTAAGCATTACGATTTTATTAGCAAAGTGACATTAAAAACTCATCTTGCATTTCTTTATCACGGTTTCATTAAAACCATAATCTTTTTAATTTTCTTAATGTGATCTTTATCAATTATTCTAGTAGTGATGGGATTCCAAATGCATGGCCAACCTTAATTCATGGAATTGTGTACTAGTTATACATGCATGTATACATGTATTTACACATGTGCTAATTAAGAAACTACAAGGAGGAAGCTTCATCCATGGTGTATCTCTCTCAACATTTCCAAATCTCTCCAATAAAAGTGGCACATGACTACTAGATTTAGTGTACTTAGGGCATCTACAGTAGACTCTTAAAATGGCTCATAGGTGAGGCTCCTAAAATTTAGCAAGTCATTTGATCAATTATGGTCTTCAATAGACTCCCAATACAAGCTCCCAATGGTGGCTCGTAAGCATGGCTCCTAACCCATTAGCTAAATCTAACTAGCTTTGTAGCTAGCTCCAAGTGAGACCCAAGCCCTATTAATCCTTTTTTTTATGGGACCCACACTTTTTTTATTACTTTCTTCACAAAATAGAAAAATTTCTTGCTAGTCCATTGGGTGCACGTATGCTCTCTATATTTAGCAAACTCTAAGAGTGTCAAATGGATCCTAATTAGGCTATATATATACCTTAAGAGTCAACATAGGAGCTATTTTTAGGGAGCCCACTGTGGATGCCCTTAGGGAGGGAGAGAAATATAGAGTTTAGATATACTAAGGGAGATGAAATAGTATAGGGTTTAATGGGGAAGACTAATATAGTAATATGTACCAACAGTAACATAAATATACTAGTACATATATATATATATATATATATATATATATATATATATATATATATATATATATATATATATATATATATATATAGTCCGGACCCCTATGATTCGAGCATTTTTTTGACGATCCGAAATATACAGTTTTTGCGAAAAACTGCTTAGATCAAGCCCTTCTCGGTATTTTTTTTTTTTTTTTTTGAAGATTTCCCGTGTGGACCCTTGAAAAAACCTTTTGAACACATTGGACGGTTCAGATTTCCCAAAAACAATTTTTAAAGTGAAAAAATTATATTTTTTCTTAAATCCGGGAGGTCATAATTAGAAAATTTTCATATATATAAGCTACGGTGCGGGATTTTTCGTTCGAGATCAAATTTCGATGATCCGAACCGTTAGATGTGTTTAAAATACATTTTTAAGGTCCAACGCGTGGATGCGTCAAAAAAAAATACCCGGAAAAACTTGATCCGAGCAGTTTTTGATAAAAATGTACATATACATATTTTTATATATATAATCATTTGACCCAATATGATTATTAAAAAAGGAAAACAATTAAAATAAAAGGAAATTATAAACTTTTTTCTTTTTTTAAAAAAAAAAAATAGGGTCGTTACAAGATATATAATACTCCTTCCTTAACTGTTAGAGTGCCTTGATTTTGTATAGAATCTCATTTATAGACTATCTATATGTGTTAGTATAGATGGTTCTAATTTACATCCAAAAGTCAAATTTCATTAAACCAAGATTTTTGGACTAATTTCCTTAATTTGTACTGCCTGCTTTCAATTTAATTGGTAAGATGATTTTTTATTTCCGTACTTTTTCTTTTGCCATATTCATAGGACTCCTACTAGTATAAATAGGGGGTGTATGCCTAAGAGCACGATCATTCAATTTTTCAATAAACTTATATATAAAATTCTCTCTTTTCGTTGTGAATCCAAGGTAACACCACCTAGCCCGTGCCATGTAAGTTCCCGCTGAGATCCTCTCTTCAAGTACGTTTCCTTTCTTTCTTTTTCTTTTTTCTCTCTAATCTAATAATTTTTTGAATTCCTGACTTTCTCATGAAAACGTTCATGCAATTAGCAAGGAAAATGGACAAGAAGAACACACAGCCAAACCCACCAGACGTGAGCAAACAGATTGATCTTGTTTATAATTTCCATTTCCATTGAAGTATATGCTGGAAAAATTGATGGTTTCACGGGTGCTTTATATTGGCATGCAGGTGGAGAAACAAGTTAAGTCGTGGACTGATGCTGAAGACAAGTACATGCAAAATTTGCAAACTTTGCAGGTGGAGACACAAGTTAAGTCGTGGACTGATGCTGAAGACAAGTACATGCAAAATTTGCAAACTCGCGCCTCTGAATTAGGAGAAAGCCAAAAGGGTAGTGGTAGTACTACTAGTGGCCGGAAAGAGCCCGTTAATCCAGTCAGAGGATCCTCCGAAGGAAAGAATTGCGAAAATCCGGCTCCCGGGTCGACTTGATGATTTCAGAGGCAGAATAACTAGCTACAAGGATTTTCTGCTAAGCATCTAACAATGGTCATGAGTGAGACCGATATATAAAATAAAATAGATCCAAATTTTTTAAGTTGTTAAAATAGCTAGACTCCAGTTTTTTCCGATTTCGGAATCTAGGTTAGCAAAAAGCCTTGCGATCGTCTTCTCAAAAAGACTAAAGCTGATGAATAGCAGATTTAAAAACGATGCCATAATTTAGTTACTAGCAACAAACCCTTGTTGTGCACGACCGAATGAGTTATTACTATGTCCAATATAATTTTGTAAAATATTTTCGTAGTTCGAATTAATGAAGTTATGAAATAATAATTGAGTCACAAATTCACTAAGCCTACATATCTTTCTATAATCTTCCAACCCATTTATCTTATATATTATTGCAGAATGACTTTTTGTGAGAAGAAACGTGGGTGAGACATGTGGCAAATGAGAAGTGATGTGATTTCTTTCTTAATTACTACTTGCATTCTTTGAAACTAAAAAGAAAATTGATTCAAAAATGGTAACAGTGTTCTTTCTGACTTTCTCAATTACTTGCATTCTTTGACACTAAAAAGAAAATCAATTAAAAATGGTAACAATTAGTGCTTTGGCAAAAAAGAAAAAACTGGTTTTTTCATTTTTTCGTTTTGTCTTTATTCAAAAAAAAAATTGCATTTGTTAATTTTGCGTCAAATTTTCATGGTATATGGATCCGAGGCAAATCCGAAGAGTATAAAAGTATAGTCGAAACTAAATTTTTTTTTAATAAAGCCAAAATTAAACCAATAAAGTGGTTTATTTTCAGCTTTATTCAAAAAAAATTACTTTTGACCATAAATTTATACTCGTTGGATTCATCTCGTCGAGACGAATTCATAAACCACAAAAACTTGACACGAAACTAACAAATGCAAAAAAAAAAAAATTGATTAAAAACAACCAAAAAACTTGTTTTTCTCTTTTTTGCCAAAGCAATCTGATTTATCATAAAGGAAACAGTTAGTTGGTCATTTCAAATTTCAAAGTCATTTGGACAATTTGGAAAGAACTTAAGATAAGCAACAAAGATAATCAATCAGGTATTTTAATTGCAAATACGCATTAATTAGAATATTCCGTAAATGACTAATTTGTAATGGAATCAATCAATTGAAGCATTTAATTTTAAATTTCAAACCCTTTCTATATTTATGGAAACTTAATACAAAACCGTACATATAAATGTGTTTTATGTCGCAAAAATTTTAAGTGGAAACACAATAAATCTTCCTCCCATTTCCTCTCAATTTCCTATTGAAAAAGAGAAACTTCTAAACTCTTTTGTAGCCATGGTTCGTGACTGGAGATGATGGTATGAAGGAAAAAATTAAAACTTTCCCCTAAAATAGAGGTTTTCATGAATGATCTCTAATCAGTCGCATTTTGTTGATAGAGTATGATAGAGATTTAGGATCATAACCATTCAAGTTCTTTAATTCTTGTGTAAAAAATCGAATGCATAGCGTGTGTTATTGCTAGCATTTTTATTTTGTATAACGTTAGACTTCTCCCTCTTAATCAGGTTATTAATTTTTTTGATTTTGACAGTAATTGATTTGTATGATGAATTTTAGTTGGTTTTAGTGGATTAATTGCAAATCTTTAATTTGGCAAAACATTAATTGTAATACTAATCATTTTAAACGAGCAAAGCTACAGGTACTAATTAGTACACAAACTATTACACCAAATTTGAAGGGGATAAGAAATTGATTATCGTCAAAATTATCATTCGACATTTTATAACCTCTATATGCCTTTTTAAATACTTGGGACCAAATTCTAATGTTTTCCAAATCATATGGCCTGCCAAAACCATTGGGCTGATCCAGCTTACCCTCTGTTGCAATCTCAACAGCAATATATTGGGCTTCATTTCATAGCCCAGTAGCCTGCCGACCCTGTCAAGTTGGTGGGGTTTTGTCGTCTTCAGTTGCGGAGCCAAGATTTATATTCGAGGAGGGCTGGACGAAAATATGAATGTCTATCCAAAAAAATGTTTTAGTGCTCTACTATCAATTACTATCATACACTATACCTTCAAATAACTTTCACCCAATACCTCAGTAAGTATGTGAATTTATTCTTTTGTTTTATCAACAACCAAAATGCACTCCACCTGTTTTTTGTTTTTTTTTTTTTTTTTTTTTTGTATGAAGTTAATTTACTAATTTTCGTAAAGTGATTTAAAAGTGATTTAAAATTTTACGAATTTAACAAAGACTAAAAGATACTAACATACAAATGTGCAAAAAAATCTCTACTTCACATTAATTTGTTAAAAAATGGGTGTGGCAGGGGCACCCTCTGGCCCCTACAGCTTCATCCATGTAATTTCCAGAAATTTGTGTCCATACTTTGTGAAAGCATTGTCCAGGCTTCTGGTGCTTAAGGGTACTTTGAAGATTTGTGGGGCTGCCAAGCTGGGAGATGATTTCGGAGTGGGCTTATGCTCAGGGTGCCTCAGAGATTGTTATTCAGACGGATCGCATGGACTTTGTAAAAAGTAATAGGCACCCGGGGTCTTTGCTCATCCTTTTCTTCAACATCTTTTGTTAGTATATGTTCTAAGTTTTTGTATGTAAAAATTGTGAAAGTTTATAGAAATGTTGTTAAGAAGACTCAGCTCTTAGCCAAGGGTGCCCTGTGTTATGTTTAATAATATTTAATGGGATGATCTTTTCTGGGGGAAAAAAAAAAAATGAGTATTAACTCCTTCCAAATATCCTTTTGGTTGACCTTATAAACTTGTATCTCAAGCAAAGGACGAACAAGGTCTTGAGCTAGTGGTAGTGGCTCAAAAACATCCGACACCGGGGGAGGGCTTGTTATTAGCACATCTCCACTTTGTACTCGTAATTTTATATGACTTTAAGTAAAAGTTTCATTAAATTTGAATCACTTGAATTTAAAAGAGCTTCATTAATAGTGTAGTTGTCAACTTGAGAGAGGAAATAAATAGCTTTCTGAATAAAAAAAATTATGTGCAGAATTTGAATCTCATTTGAGATCCGAGTATAAAGTTCAATAAATCGCAGTCAAGAAGCAAATTCTAGAAAATTTGTTCAAATTTTGAGTTCCGCAGGTTCAAAAAATCGCCGTTGCCGGGGATCGAACCCGGGTCACCCGCGTGACAGGCGGGAATACTCACCACTATACTACAACGACTTTGATGCCCTTACCTTCCACAATTTATTTTATATTAATAAATTTGCTTATTGGTTTTTACCACGCTTTAAGATATAAACAATGATATTATATGCACGCAAAGTCAATAACATTACATTTTTTTTTTTTAACAAATCACAAGATACATACCATGTACAACTAATCATAAGATTCATTGGTGAAAAAAAAATCGTAAGATTCATAACCACATCAACATCATGTCACTCAATTTCACATTTTTTTTTTGTCTGTAATTATGTCATCTTCTTCTTTTTTATTTATTATAGCGGTAGGCCGTAGCTTGTATACAATATTTAGAGTAGTTTTATTTTTACAATGAACATTGCCTTGATGAACCGGACTAATCTCTCCAGTTCCTTTCAAAATCGTTGTTTCCAGTTTGCATGAGGTGAGATGAGTCCAATGACTAATCATTGCCAAGGAGAATCGACCCTAATCTTGGGTTGGTAAGTCCCGCCGAAACAAATCAATTAACCACTGCGACAACCCTCTGGTGTTAATTTTATCTATTTAATGAACAAATGAAGCATGTCCAAAATTATCTTCATGCTTCAAGTGTTGCAATTTTATAGATGCCACATAGAGAAACATATTTATTATCTATCTCTTCATTGGTTACTTTTTTTTGCATGCCAAAAGCTAAACCTAATTAATCTTACCAGTTAACACTTTAATTACCTAACCCTCGGCACCTCAAATCATATTTTCATATTTATGCCTCCAACTACTTTTATTTATTAAATTTGATGTGTTGAAGCCCCAAATACTATGGCTAAACAAAAGAATTACGTATCATATAATACAGCGGAAAAAAACAAAATAAACTGAGCCCAATTTATGTACCAAAGTAAATATATTATATTTAGAGCTTTGTGTGTTTATTCTGTATAGAGCTTATTATACAAAAAAAGATCCGTTACATTTTTGTCAGTGATGAACTAAAATCTTGGAGCCTCCATTGCACAAACTAATTTTATCATCAAAGAAATGTTGGTAAATATGTTTACTTTTTGTGATAAAACCAAAAATATGAATGCAATAAAATCGGAATGCAAAACCTGAAAATCGATGAAATGAAATGATGATCAAGGCGAGTGTATAACACTCTGTACTTAAGACAGATTCGCCCCCGCTACGGTGCTTACGGTTTGCATAGACGTCTATCTCCCAGCACTACTTGATCTTCACCGAACAGAAGTAGCACTCCAATCTGTTCGGTAGGCGAACCAAACTTGTGTCTGTACTCTCTCCAATGAAAAGACTCTCAATGAAAGTGTAGAAAAATTAACAACCACTTAGTAAAAATGAAAGAAAGATGTCATATATATAGGCAAACTGGTGACTCTACGAATAGTCACCAGGGTGAAGAGACACATCTGTTCACGAAATGACGCGTCTGTCCATAGATGCAACTCCAAATCAAATCAATTTTCATTGACACTTAAATTAAAATATTATAAACAAAATATTTTTTCCAACAAGAAAAGCATGCATGCATCAAAAAGACTTCAAAATATCTTCAGTATTTAAACTAGAATAGACGCAAGTGGTAGCTAGCTCATGTGGTAGAGCTCTTGGATGCCACATACTGTATCCCGGAATCGAGACTCATTTCCCCTTTCCCATGTAATAAATTAGGAACGATGAATGACAACAAAAAAAAAAAAAAAAAACTAGAACAGACAAGTATAAAGTGAAAAGACAACTCAAATGGATAAATTACGTTTTCCTCTTTTATTTTTGAAGACTGGGAATGGTGAGAAAAATCACTGTAATAAGAAATTATAGTAAAAACATAACCACAAACCCACCTTGAGCTACTAGTATATTAACAAGACCATTATTAATGAAGGGGTACTTCAAAATTACTGGTGAAAACATTTGTGCTCGTGCATCTTATTTCTTCTTTTAGGAATTTTGAATTTTAGACAATTTTATTTTATTATTGGTTTGTCTATGGTGTGAATGCGAATTAAAAAGAAGAGTCAACGTAAGAATTTTTTTAAGTTTGAACCATTGATCATCGAGACGTACAGTCAGAATACAGCTACAGATTCATTTCTAAAGTTGTATTTTCATAATTTTTTAAAGCACGTGCCTTAATTTATAAATCATTCCATGAAATATCTACCTCATCGATAATCATGTATAGATTGAAAATGGATCATCAATCGAACACGATAATGATATGGTGCCAACAAAAACTGTACAGATATCGTACAAATGGCGTGTGAGACCCATTAAATAGTCCCCCACAAATGATCTGATCCATTCAATAGTTTTAAATTATGTTTTTGAAAGGCAATTAGAAAAATTAGCTCAATGGGATATGTGTAAGTGGTTAATCCAATATTTTGCGTTTTCATTCAGAAATTGAAATCTTGACTTCTAACTGAAAATTGAAATATTATTAAATTAACCACTTACACATATTCAATTAATGTGTTTTTTTTTAGGCACATTGAACGGATTGAATAATTTTGTGTGGCACTCTTTAGTGTCCCCCTCATGCTGTTTGTATACAATATTTGTATAGCTATGGTCGTAGCCATACCACGGATCAGGGGACCCTGCAGCGCACATCATAGTTGTCCATCTCAAAAATCAATGGTTCGGATTCGCTGAAACTTTCCTATTGGTAAGAGTATCCTTTTGACCGTACGAAAACGCTTGCGAATTTAAACTTTTAAATATACTGTTAAACTGTTGAGATGTTGCGCTGCACAGTTCTAGATTGCAAGCCCATGGCTTCCCGCCTTCCCCAATACCACCGCTCAATCAAAAAGAATGGATTGAAGTCGATTGCGTCATTTCTTACTTTTTCCTTCTAGAAAAGCAGAAGCCCGATTGCGTCATATCACCATTCCGAACGCGAATTTGGAACAGAGAAGGTTCCAGGAAAGAACGGCACTCAATTGGACGGCTGAGATCAACTCTCCGTGTCAAACTGTGGACTCCACAATTGTCGCGCGGACTGCGTAACTCGACCATTAATGATTGGCCACGTCATGGAGCCAAGTGGGCAGCAATAAAGCTGGGAACACTGCCATTCGAAGGGGAGCAACTTGGAACTTGCAACTTGCATTATGAGCACAACTTTTAAAATCCGTACAGCTTCAGAATTCTCTTGGTCTAGATTTTTTTTTTGGTTTTTAAGTATCCCGGTGAAAACTAATTTCTCGAGCGGTTCACACATGTTTTCGTGAGGTGAGATGATTCCAAAAATAAATCGTTGTCAATAAAAACCGACCACACATATTTGGGGTGATAAGTCTTACCGAGAAAAGTTGATTAATCACTGCGACAATCACTTTGGTTAGTATGTTAGTATTCCCTCCGCCTGGGTTTATTTATCTCTTGTTCTATTACAACCGGATAAAAAAATTAGTAATATCTTTAAATTGGTAAGTAGTTATAGGTCAAATATAGATCTTGTTTGATAGATCTCGATTGGTTCTATAAGACAATTTTTTTAAAATTTTATAAATTATACTCCCTAGATGCTGAATGAAAGAAGCATGGTAATGTGCACATAAATCAAAATGATTCTTGGGTCTGCCCTCTCTGATGCCTTTTGGCTTTGATTTGAGGGCATGATTCCGCAGCAAATGCGACGGTATAGGGGGATCACTGTTTCAGTGGTATTCTGTGAGCAGCCACTTTGTGCATTTATTGCCAAAGGTTAGGTCTGTCTCCAATCCATCTGTTTCAGTGGTATTCTGGGAGCAGCCACTTTGTGCATTTATTGCCAAGGGTTAGGTCTGTCTCCTATCCTTCCTCCGCCCATACCCCCAATTATTGGGGACTAAATGGGTTATGTTATTGTTGTTGTATAAATTATACTCCCTCCGTTCCTAAATAAGAGCCTCACTTTCTCTCTCTTACCGTCTAGTACTTTAATTTGGTGAGAAAAAATTCAAAAAATGATACACGATAGTATTTCATCTTTTGATTTGAAAAATGGAACGACTTTTCGTAATGGATTATTAATTTGGAACGGAGAGAGTAAAATATAATCATTTGAAAAAATGACACGAACTTTCAAAATAGACTAAGACAGAGGGGGTAATATTTTCTTAATAGACGGTAACAAATGGTAGACTATTTTGCCAGAAGTTCCACTTTATTCTTCCTCCTTATCATTTTTCCTTTGTACTACCAACCTCCACACCCACACCACAGCACGCCACACCAACATCCATCCAACTTGCATTCTTTATTATATTGCCCTCTTCTTTTTTGTAACTTCTAATAATTCAGCTTTAATGCGGGGTTAGTACAAGAAATTCTAACTCAATTCAAACACGACATTGGATTAGATTCCATTTTAAAGTTGATGAGACAGACACTTTTAGAGAATTACAAAACTAAAAGTGTATCAAAACAAACTTATTTATGTTTTACAAGACAGATCCTTCTTTTATAATACATCAACACAATTTCACTCAAATAGCCAATTGCACTTACTTATTTAGTTTAAGTCAGTAGTAATATACTGGGAGCTAATATTGTACTCCATCTGTCCCAAATGTTGTACCATGTTAACATTTGGGACCTCTAAAAAAAAATGTTCATGTCTTTTGATATATAATGATTTATATGTGCAATGTGAATCTTGTTTGATAAATATTTATTAACTTTAATAAACACATATTTTTAAAATTATAAAAATATTATAAATTGAGAAATATAAACAACTATTGAAAGAAAAAAAATAATGTTATGGGTACACCTAACTTGCACTCTACATGCACACCAAAGTGATTTGGCAGACAAGAAGAATCTCATCATTTCAGGTGGGCCACACATTGGACTTCTTCTCCTCTGCCACATTACCATAGTGTGCATGTGGGGTAAAAATTAGGTATACCCATGCCATTTTTGGGGAAAAAAAAAATCAAGAAGTATAAGTGGCACAATTATTCGGAACTGAGGGAGCATAAGAAAGTACGGAATATTTAGATGACAAAATAGAAGGCTGTCAGTAAATTAGCACTTTGCCACTTTCGTCTTTTGATCACTCTATTGGGCGACTCGGTCACTCATCTCACACAAGTCAAAGTGGGCTCCACAATTTGCATAACCAAGCCAGTATGGAACCAACACGTGTATCATTGTAGAGCCAAATGAGATAAGGAAAAAATGCCTTTATTCAATTTTTTTTTTGCATTAGTTAGTTTTGCGTCAAGATTTTGTGATTTTTTAATTCCTCTAAACGAGACGAATCTAACAAGTATAAATTTATGGTCAAACCAAATAATTTTTTGAATAAATCCGAAAATACTTGGATTATTAGATTAATTTTGGCTTTATTAAAAAAAATTTGAGTTTTGACCATAATTTTATACTTGTTAAATTCGTCTCCTATAGAGGAATCCAAAAACCACAAAATCTTAACGCAAAACTGACAAATACAAAAAAAAATGAATAAAGACAAAATGAATAATCCAACAATCCGGATTATGAATTATTTGTCAAAGGAGCCCATAGTGGGTTGTTATTAACATTTAAAAAATGAATTGAAATGTGTAAAAAATACATAAAAATTTATGTGAAAGTGTATTGAAAAGTATAAAACGTGTGTTGGAGTATGTGATTTTTTACTTTTTCTTAGCTTATTGAGGACAAATGAGACAAATTATCTAATACAATTTCGAATTCCTTTTTTTTAAACAAAAAAATTATATGCTCTAACCAATCCTTTAGTGAACTCCTGCACTATAAGATGTCCAGGTTCTTTTTTAAAAGTATGGAACGAGACTCGAATCCAATATCTTGTCCTAGTAAAGAGAGCGTGTTACCGCTTGCCAATAGTGTTATTTTTTATAATCGGATATCCAAATTAGTTTGCGTGTAACTCGACTAATTTCGGGATTCTTGAGGTAACAATTGGGCCTAACCCCAGTAGTCCCAAGAGATTGCTGGTAAAAGGATCAAACTTAAAACCTTAAGTGGAAGTAAACTCCTAAATCTCAATGCAAGATCACTTGAATGTTCAAAATGTTTATTTTTAAAATCAATTTTTGTTGCTTCTCTCGAGAATCGAAATAGTATATCTATTTGATTAGTGTACATTAAAAGCCACTAAAAGTCAAGTTTCTGTTTTTCTTTTCCGTATTTTTTTCAACATTTCTTTCTTTCTTTCTTATTCTTCTTTTATAGAGTATTAAGCAGTTAAGCACCTATTTTCTTGTTGAGATGACCTTAAAAATATAGAATAATATTCAAAAGCTTACATAAAATAATGAAGACAAAAATGGAAACAAATTACAATGCTGTAGTGAAATTAAACAAAACAAAAGCTTAGACAAACTGATCATTACATTCTTATTCATGGTAAAATCTATGTTTAAATTCATGTTTTCTAAACTTTGGAATTATTCACAATATTAACTTCTCCCGGTAACCGTGGGTCAACTGACTCCAAATGTACTAGACAAACAAAACATGTTTTGGATTATTACTTTTTTGGGGTCACTTTTATCTGAGGAAACTGGTACGTACCCTCTCTCCAATTTTCTCCAAAATTGAGTCTCAATTTGAACCCATTTATTAGTAATAATAGAAATTGCTCATTTTTAAAAATTCATTGAGAACTTCTATTACCTAACTGAGTTTAAATTATTTTCACCGCCGAGGAAATAAAAGTTTCCTCCAAATCGATTGCATTGTGCCACATATCCATGTTCTAATATTTGGGACCACTGTTTGGACACATCACGTAATATAATCGATTTGGAAGAAACTTTTGTTTTTACTGGAAGTGGAAACAACTTAATCTCAAGCTAACTAAGAAACTAACGATCGACAGGTATTGATTTATTATTACATATTAGATTTCTTTTCATCAAAGATCCCCATAAGGGATAAATTCATTATTCAGAATAGCCCAAAAGGGCTACAAAGCACAATTTAGAGCCCTTGGTCGGGTAATATAGACCTCAACTTGGAGAATTTGTGAAGAGGGAGTGAGGCGGATATGGATGTTGGAGATGGAGGCCAAAGGAGTTGGGGGAGGTGGAGGCGGCAGTCCTACCACCCCTATACCATGCAATGACGGCAACTGGTATTGATTGTAAAAATAAATGACAATTCAATATGCTAACATATATTATTTTTCACAAGATAAATAAATTTTCAAAACTTGTCAATTTGGTACCGATACACATAATAATTATTATTTTTTGAAAAATTAAAATTCTCAATGAATTTTAAAAAGTGAACAATGTTAGTATTATTGGGCACCAAAAGACCAAAATTTGACCAGTCTAATTCTCTTCAAAGCTTGTTAGGGCATCCTTATTTGACGCACACAAAAAAAAAACACCAAATTTAACCTTAAAAACACATTTTTATAGTTTAGTAAGTCATTTTTCAAAAAATTCTCAAAATCAAACTCTCTATTCAAACTTTAGCAAGTCACTTTATTAAAAACTCACAGAATCAGACTCTCTATTCAAACTTTTACTCTTTCCTCCCTCCTCCTCTTTTGGTGAGTGAACAGTATGTCACAAAATTTGTTAAGTTACTGTAGTAAGTCAAGAAATCTTCAAATTGATGAGTTTGCTTGGTGAGTCTGATTTTTGATATTTTAGAGGAGTTTGCTCTCGACTTTAACTTAAAAGTTAAATTGTTAAGTCACATATTGATGCTCTTAGCCGGTTGCTTTATTTATTTATTTATTTTGAACTGCGGTTGCTTCGTATGGGACTAAAATTGTGTGCTAACCATGGTCTGGTTAAAAACCAAACCCATCTAGGCTCTAGTCACCCTATAAATCATCACTCCCCACCTGGTTTGCTTCGTCTTGAGTAGTGCCTAAGCAAACTGCGAGTGGTCGATTAGAAGCTTAGAGAGAGAAAGAGGACAAGGATTGGTTCTTCGACCGAGGTTAGAATTTTTGTGCATTCAATCATCAACTGTAACTCGAACTTTGCTATTTCTAGAATTTCAATTGAATTCTATTAGTTTTTTTTCTAGTGGTAGTGTTAATCCTCTTCTTTTCTGGGTTTTTTTGGATAAGATACGCACAATCTGTTGATTTGATTGATCATTTTCATTGAAAATCAAGTTGGGTTTTGTTCTTTCTGTAAGAAAATTGATTTCTTTTGAATGAAATGAAACCCATGATTGTACTTCAGTGGATTTTTTTTTTTTTTTGTGGGTCGGTTCTTGAGATATGATGTTGAAATTGGGATTTTGATTTTACAACAGCGTGATCGTTTGTTTAAGTAACGACTCATGGATGAATTCATCTTCGCTCTTTGATTAGACTCTGAAGCTGTAAATGTTTTGGTCAAGGGGAAGTCAATCGGGTCATTGCTTCCCTGTGTTGCTCATTTGTTGTGTCTAATTGATACTCTGGCCTTTATTATAGGGATTTATGGCTTACTCTGTGGATGTTCTATGCTGATTTCTTTTGTACAAGGCATCAAGTGCCCATTGGTTTTTTTGGGTGTTCTTGTGGTTGTAATTGTGTGTGTTTCGGTAGGGAAGGGGCAAAGATTGTCTACTAAATTACTAATATGAATTACGTATGCAAACGTATGAACTCATATGAGATTGTGATGATATGTGCAGATTGCATTAAGTATGTGCACGTATTATTCTATCCATTTGGGTAAGATTGTGTATGTGATTCTTATGTCATATTTATGACTGGCATGTAGCTATGCTTTTGAAGCTTTGACATGGAATTGTATTGGAATTTAATGTGTGAGAGCTGGTAAATGTTGAACTAATCTACTCACATTAGAAGGAGGATATCATGAATTTGCCGTGACTATCTGGGCTCTTGATTTGGGTGTGGGTATTTCAATCTGATCAGAGAATCCTGAGACTTTGTGATTTAAGTTTACTCTGCATTTACTTCAGTAGCAATTTCTTGCTTACATGTTTCGAAACATGGATTCGATTTGTTACTGTGTCTCAATCACCAGGCTAATGTGATTTTTTTGTTTTGTTTGTCTTATTTTGCGTGACACCATTTCTTAGCTTTTCTTTTGCTATGTTTTCTCTATCCATCAGTATTTGTGGCAACCTTGGAATTCAATAGTTATTGATATAGTACTTCCAATCTATGCAGGGACAGGTGTTGGACTGCTTTATTGTTTGTCTCCATTGAAACTGGGTCATGTATTCTTCGGCACCTGTTCCTCCTCCTGCCAACATTGGCTTATGTTGGACTGATGAAGAGATCTGTGTGGTTTTGGAGGGAATGATACAGGGATTCTCTATCCCTGCAAATGTTATAGATGTTAATCCTTACCAACACAAGCCCTCAAATTTACCTGGTTAGTTTCATTTAAAATCTTGATGGTCAAATACAAGTTCATAGTTTTGTTATTCATGACCTTGTCCCTGTGATTTCGCCTGTTAGTTTCAATTAAGATCTTGGTGATCCTATCAAATTGCCCTGTTGTTTTATCTTTGTCCTTCTGTCTCTCTTTGTCTCATTCTCTTCATCAAGATCGGTTATCTCACTCTTGTTATCTTCATTTATTGAATTCCTTACTTCGCTGATTTATAATCTAGATGCTGTAAAGGTTGAAACCGCAGATCTTGGTTCTCATTTACTTTAGAAAGGTTGAAACCACAGATCTGGGTTCTCATTTATGGTAAAGAAGTGATGCATAACGGGAATAGAAAAGCACACGTTTCTGCATCTTCTTACATGTTGGTTGTGAGCATATGGACAAGCCTATTTCTTTATTTTTGTCATAAGAACTTTCTTTCTTGTGGTAGACAAAACACTAGTTCTGTATGTTCCAGTGATTAAGAGTTGTTCTTGAGGCTGCACTAATTTGATACGGTTGATGAAATAGTTGGCCATCTATGATCATCTATATTGTACTAAAGATAGTATCCTTGGGGTGATTTGTTCCTTGATTTATGAAGGATAGCCTTCATGTTCAGATTTACATATTTTATTGTAGTTTGGAATTTGGATACTCCATACTAAAAATTATAGCATCAGCATGAATATATTGTCAGGACTGATATGATGTTATGGGGCATATGCAGATGAAATGTGGTTCTTCATGCAGTCAGAGCAGGAAAAAGTTTCAGAATACGGATCCTGGAATGCCAGAGGGGAGGCATGTGAGATATTTAGAAACTCGGCCATAACTGGTTGGAGAACTACACTTGAATTTTATGAAGGCCAAGCCCCTCATAGACAAAGAACTAATTGGGTGATGCAAGAGTACCGGATTAATCATAAAGGACTCCGTGGTAATGGCAACTCAAAGGTAAATCACACAATCTTCTATCACTTAATTCAATTTTCCTGACATTATTCTTTTATTTTCATCATCAATCAGACCTGCCAGTCAATTGCCGGTTTGGTTGGACAATGTGCAGGTATCTGGTATCTTATGCAGAGTTTTCCATAGCAGTCCAAACCCTGAAATGCTGCACAAAATGGGAGGTTTGGAAAATTCTGGGAGAAATCACTTTCATCCAAGGTCATCAGGTCTTGTTATTCAAGAGCCTGGCAGCTCCACTGGACAGGGTTCCATGATTGAGTCCCAGGTATATCAGGCTCCGATCACCATTTTTCCAACTTGTGTGATGAATGTGTTTTTACTTAAATATTCACATATTTCTTTGCTCCTGTCTGATATTGCATGGATTTTTACATTTTTGGCTTGGGCTTAGAGTTCCAAGTTTTAGCTTTTCCATCAGGGGCGACTCTAGGAATCTTGACGGGTGGGGTCATTTATTAACTTAAGTACCAATTATAGTATTGAAGAATAAAATCAACTCTAGAAAACAATTAATCACCTATTTTGAAATAAACTACAATATAACAAGCTCAATCAAACCAGTGAGTAAAAGAAATCAAATGCATGTACTGATGCTATCGTTTTATATTTTCAGAAATTAGTATGTAACTGCATGTACTTTTACAAATATTGACTTCGTTGCATAAACTCCCTTTTCTATATACGTTTATACAACCTGCTCTTTATTTATATCATTGTTGGAAAAGAGCTTCGTATCGCAAATATTACAAATCCAATAACAGGAGCTCTGATATGTACCAATTAAACTCTCAGAGATACCACGAATGACAAAAAGGAGAGAACACAACAAAAAAGTGCAAGTAAGAGATTCTCCTAATATAAGAAATTATCTGGTCTATTGTGCGTTATTGTGGTGTGAGTGCAATATTTGAATGGGATCTTTGTTGACTGACTATGTATTTTTCCTATAATAGTAGCAACCAGATTTATGTAAATGAACTTGTGACTTGTATTTTTTCTTTTTATTATTTTCTCAAACTGAATTCTTCCACCTGCTTATCGGTTGGATTTAGTAATTAGCTAGACAAATTTAACTGCACTCTAGGTTGTCATATGGATCACTTTGGTCAGTACTAATCTCCTGCATACAATGGAAAATTTTATCTACGACAACATCAGGACTCGTGTGATAATCCCCTAAATATGAGATTAGCCACAAACTTTGGCCTTGGTTGGTTTCGTGTGATAATCCCCTAAATATGAGATTAGCCACAAACTTTGGCCTTGGTTGGTTGTCCAGACTAAAGCCTTCTATTGGGGATACAAGTCCGAGGGGATATCATATCCCGTGTTTTTTTTTTTTTTAACTTTTGCAGTCAGGAATAAATTTCCAATAGATATGATTTTGTACGAAATAAGGGATATACATTATCTTGGTGGATATAGCCTAATTAATCCCCTCAGTATTAATCTTGTAGCATCGCTTATCTTATGGGAATATATGTGCCTTCACTATTAGTCCAGTCAATCAAAACAGGGCTTGTGTTATTCATCTTGGGTTTAAGGGGTATGCAAAATTCTAATTTGCGTTTTAACAACTTATAGGCAAGGGACAGGGATGACAATATGGGACTGTTGGCTGCACATCGGGGACATCGGGATATTCCCATTTTGGACTTGCTTGACATGGATTCTTTCCCAAGAGGTGACTTCTTGGAGTTGGCTGATCTTGATGATGGAGAATCACGGTCTTCCAGTTCGGCCAACACTAGTTGCGTAACCTTTTCATCAGAGGAATGTTTTGATTCCCTGGCCCTCTTACAAGACTTAGAAGATTCAATCAATCGTCAAGAACAGGAGAAGGATGCCAATTTCAAGTTTAGTGTTGCTGCGTCAGTCAGACCAACCGAGGTGGTCATGCCTCCAGCAAATTCAGGTAAGGTCCAGATTTTGGAGATTTATGTTCCTGTACAACAATAGCTATCGGTCATTTTATTTCTGTGCTTTCAACATTGTTAGCCCTCCAAAGATGTTGTAACATGTTCTACTAGAGGTTTAATTTAGTTAAGCACTGGGGAGCTAAAATGATGTTGATCTCCTTTGGCGTAGACCTGTAATTTGAAGTCTTTTGATATTTGGATTTCCGTAAGAAACTGTAATTTGGAGTATGGAAAGTTATCTTACAGCTTAATAAACTAATTTTAACTGGAAATGCCCATACCCCTCACCAATTGGGACTTCTATATGGACATACGATCTTTGCCCCTTATGAGAGTTTCCGTGTTAAGTGAATATTTATGCAGTCGTTGCCCTTGGCATTGTCTAAATGGAATAGGGTTCGTTGATTGTTAATCATAAAATATGCCCTGATCATAAAATATGCCCTGATGTCGGCTATGGCTGTGTTTGGACTTTGGATGAAGGATTTGGCGGTGGTTCATGGTGGACAAAGAAAAAGAAAGCTCATAGATCTGATGGTCCAGATTTGATTTATTTTCTTTCTATAATTTTGTGTCAAAAAATTCCTCCCTTATTTATACAGTCTCGAATGAAAAAAGGTTTGTGCCTGAGTGAAACTGATCCTAAAAAATAGGGTACTGCAGTAGTACCCCATTGTCCTTTGCCCGTTAAGTTTGTTTCTTTTTATGACATGCTGATTTGTGATATGCTTATATCCCGCAAACTCTTATGCTTATTTGCAAGTGGGTAACGTTTTTTCTCAAACTTTGCCTTGCAGGATCTCTTATCAGCAGCAATGGAAGGCAGCCACCTGCTGGGGATGCAGACAAGAAAGTTATGGAAAGAAAGGATCCAAAGAATGCTATAAAAAGCCAAAAGACAGACAGTGGGAATGAAGGCACCTCGAATTCCCGTAAGGTGGCAACGTCATCCAGACATAAAGCAGTCCCAGAAGAGGAAAAGGAGGATCGAGTTAAAAGGATGAAGAAACTAAGGAAGAAGTATTTGTGTTTCATGCCATTTTAGATCCTCGTCATTCTGGCTGTAGGTATGTAAAATGGATGCCTTATTTAAGTAGATAAACACTGGTGATGTGTAGTCTGTTTCTTAGGAGGAGGTTGCAGCCATGGGTTATTGTTCTGCTGCTTGACTGATTAGTGGAGTCAATAACAGAGGAAAAGGCTCAGATAGAGGGGGGAGATTGAAATAGATTTTCTTATGAATTGGGTTTTTTGGGTAAAGAAGAGGAGGTTGGAAAACAAGGGAGGAAAACAGGGTCCGGGTAATCTTTGAAATTTCATCGCGTTGGAAAACACGGGAGGAAAGTGATTGGTACAGTAATTCATAAGTTCAATGTATTCTGATTCTGATTGAAGGTGGTTTGTTTTCGTACTTCATTGATGATTAAATGTAATATCATATGATTCAAACTCAAAGAAGAATGATGTTTATATTATATCGTGGGTACCTTGTACGTATCCATTGTTTTGAACCCAAAGAAGAATGATGTTTATATTATATCGTGGATACCTTGTACGTATCCATTGTTGTGCTTCAGTTCGACTGTCTTTGTGGCAAGTTATTGAACTGAATTTTTTTTTTTTTTTTTTGATAGATTTGCATTGTGATTTTTGCCCACTGTTTTGGAATACTGAGTTTTATTAGTATAGTTTCGTGCCTTTTTTCATTGATTGTATTGGTCAATCAAGTCAGATGAGGTCAATGTACTGTATTCATCGATTTGTTTCCCCATTTAACATGCTAGATTTTTTAGATGTTTGGTTGTGGGGACGAAATACTGGGTCCGGGCCATGCGGCCGCGGCCCAAATACAGGTTTTGTATATCTTGTGGTGGTTCTCCACTAGTTGAAAGCCCACTAGGGGCATTACCAGGACCAGGTCCAGAACAAGTCCCAGTATATTGAAGAAAGTGGGTAGACTGGGTCTAAGTGAAGCTCAATCGGTTAAATGGATACATGACTGAACTAGTACTCACAATTTAGTCGCGGTACGTAAGTATTCCCGGACACTTGAGTTATCAAAAATAATCTCAAACCACCAAGATATTTTAGTTTAAAAAAAAAAAAAAAAGGACTTCAGATTTGATCTGGTAGCTACAAGGATTAGATACAACTTTAGCCTATATCTTTGTAGCCCAAGTATTATGCAAGTTTTTTTTTTTGGCTTGTGGAAGTGGGTGGAGAAACTATGACTAGTTGACTACTATAATTTGCATAAAAGCTGGAGCCCATTTCTCATCGTAGTCGTGACTGCGAGTTGCCTTCATCGTTGCTATTAAAAAGCCTAAAGAATACACTACCATGACCGATTGGATAAAAGAGCGAAAAACGTAGATCTGGACCACCATAGTCTAAAAGTAATGGGAGGTTGGGACCGTGAGAGATCCTATCTTCCTAGAGAGTCTCAACCATCTCACAACAATTGAGGTAATAGGAAGACTAATAGGAAGAAATGGTGGAGTCGCCTAAGGTAAGGGAAGAACGAAAGTGGGAGATCTCTCTCTCTCTCTAGAAAAGGCTCTAAACTCTCTCATGATCAACAAATTCAATTTTTAAGACATTTTCATGCCACTTGAACCTGTTGCCCTTATTGGAGGACCATACTACCCCTATATAGTATTCCATCTATCCTATCTCGTTTGTCATTTTTAGATGACCGTGTGAGCTTTCAATTGCTTATATATTTTAATATAAATTTTAAAAAATATGTAAATCTAGATCTTGTGTAATAGTTCTCGATGAGTTCTGTTATTCGAAGTTTTAAAAATTATGAAAAACGTAAAGATTAAAATATATAAGCAATTGAAAGTTGCACAATCTTCGAAAATTTACAAACAAAATGAAACAGAGGGAGTAGTACTTTTTATTTTACCGAAATGAGGTTTATAAAATTTTCTAGCATTATTGTCACCATGGTATATGATATTGGTCATTTTTTAATAAATAGATATATAACAGAACGTTACATCAATCGTGTTAAAATTCACAATCAATAAACAGAACCCAATAAATAACGACCGAACAAAATAAACATGTAATGGGGAAGAAGCTATGCACCAAATGCAAACCAATTCTCGATTCTCATAAAATTTGACCTTTTGGGTTTTAGCCTCTCAATTAAGGGTGTATTGGTCAACTAAGTTAGTCCCAGTTAGTTAACCGATACTTATATATAGTATTCCTTTTGTATTGGGTCCATTGATCCATCGCCATCACACTTTCTATTGCGGCTACATCATCCCATTAACCTGGTGGATTCTTGATCACTCATGTTTCCCTTTTCTAAGTGAAAAATTGCTTACCTTGAGTCCTTGTCAAAAGCTCCTTTTTCTTCTTCATATCATCATTATTTTTTGTTTTTTTGTTTTTCTTTTAAGCAAGAAACTAAATTTCTTTCTAAAAATATCTTGAATTTTAATTGGGAAGTGCTTGGCAAAAGTATGTCTTATTGGTGCCATAATTATTGAGGTAAATGAGTAAGTAAAGCATAAATGTTTGTCACTTTTGTCACTTTCTTTTGCTGCCTACAAATACAATATTGAGTAGAACTGTAGACCTTTAATTTTCCTTTTGGATATTAATTTGCTATATTTTTTGAGATTTTTTTCTTCCCCTGGTTCCTTTTTTTATAAAAACATGCATGCAATAATATCATTTGTAACATACTATAATTTAAGCAGCACGGGGAAGCAATTTGACACTAGACCCAAGTAAACTCAATGTTCCACAAACTGATTTATTAGGAATAAGCAGTGCCGGTCCTGAGTTTCATGAGGCCGCAACCCTATCCTCAATTTGAGGTCCTTCACATATTTTTCCTATAAGAAGAGTGAACAAGACTATTATTGCAACATATATCAACATCACCTGTAAGTTTCAAACAAAGTTCGGAACTGGGATTACACAAGACTATTACTTCGATGTACCAAAATATAAATACTCCAATACAAAAAAAGTCATAATCCCATATACAAAAGTGCTACCACCATGCATTAACCATTTATCAATATATACCAACCACATATATAAAAATGTAAATCTCTATCCACTAGATATCCTTGGTTCCTTTACAAAAAGATACTATCTATACTACTAACATATAGGACCTGGCCCCCTAAAATTAGGCTCATTTTGGGGGGACCACAGACACGGGCCCCTTCGGCCTATGCCCAGGGCCAGCACTGCGAATAAGTCAGTGGAACTGACTTGAATTGTTTTTTTAAGTTGATATATTGTAAGAGAATGACATGTCTCTTAAAGTGTAATAAACCAATTAAGTCAGTAGTAAACAATCTATAAGTTAGCTTACAAGTTAGAAAGAATTTAATATATCCTAAAGAAACAACGAGAGAAATCGACAGAAGAATCAAATTTTCCCATGGGTACCCTCTAGAAATTCCCCAAATCTAATATGTGGGCATTGATACAGAGGCGCAATTGAGATAACTGAAAGTAGTGAGGACACTTGCTTAATCAAATGGATAATATATTCCTAGGAAGTTGCTGCTTTTCTTTTCCCAATTTGATAAGAAGATGTCAACCTTATTGCAAGAGTATGAATCCGATTTTGTTGGACTTTTGGGTTCCAAATTAATACTCTACTCCCAAGCCCTATGTTTTACGCGGTGGCGGAGGGGAGGGTTTTACCCTTGATAGGTTTCTTCTTCCCCCGTGATGTTTTTTTTTTTTTTTTTTAAAGTTTCAATAACTCTTCTTTTTCAGGGAGGGTTCTTTCTCTCGATTTCAAATCTGAGTTTCTTAGTGTTATTCTCTATGTTCCTTTCTTTTGGCTTCCCCTTAACTTGTGAGGTGCTGGTTCGAATTCCGACAGTGGTGGTGGTGATGGTTCTCTAACGAATTAGATTGAATTGCTTGCCGGCCTTGTTGCTACTGTTGTTTGGGTTTTTAATTAGTGTGAATTTTTTTTTCTTTTTTGCGCATTGGAGTGCGAGTGATTGACCCATTGTAGTAGTCATTTGGGTGCCTGTGTACCAGGGAAAGTAGGAATGCTACACTCCTTGTGACTTTCTAATCCTTTGATTAAGGACGGATGCTTTTTCAAGACTGCATTTATCAATGAAGTTATAATTATCTTATTTTCGCAAATTTCAATTACCGAAATTGTTTATTTTTATAGCCCAACGATAAAATTAATCATGTCAAAAATTACGTCAATCGAAATTTCATAGGGTATAGTTATGGAATAGATTTATTTTTAAAAACAAAAAGTAATTGACATAGTATATTGGAATTCAATTATCTTAATGTAAATGAGTTCCAATTATATGTGTTGCGTGAACAAATACTCCCAATTAACTAGATCCATAAAGTGCCCACAAACCTTACGAGAACAGAATCGTGCAAGAAAATTTGCACCCAATTGATCTCTTTTTGTTTTGATACATTGGAGGTGGCTATGATTTTGTGGATTTGGTTGGCAAATTTGCACCCACTGCACGAATGCGCGAAGGAAAAAAAAAAAAAAGAATAGTTCGACAGTCAGGGGTGTCTAGGCCAACTTACGAACTCCTTAACTAATCGATCTCCTCCCTAGTTTGATCAAAGGTGATGACTAAGATTCTGTACAAATTATCTTCTTGCAGCCTAACCCCACAAATCAAACATTCGGCCACTCTATCCAACTTTCAGGCATTAAGATGCATTTCAATCGCGGATATGATGGAATCATATAACTGTCAAAGTGTGTGGATAGCAAGCCCACCAACCAACCGAAACTTGAGGCAGAAAGAATAAAAATATACTATAACCCGATTTGAGGCATCTGAATCAGAGAGTTAATTGCAGGTGGCCTAATAAGCTTTCCTTTGGTAATGAATCAGAAGCTGATTCCAGAGATACTATTCGACGATATTGCCCCAAAAGTTTTATTATCCACAAGAAAACCCATAAATTAAATAAAAGTTAAGTTAGTGGCCTGAATCCTTCGCTTGATGTTTGGGCCACCTCACCTCACTTCGCTTTCGCTATAATGTGGAATCCTCTTCATATGACGTTGCTGGCTAGGAAAACACCATGGGTTTTTTTTTTTTTTAATTAAAGGAGTAACGATCGATTAAGACATGAGCTTTATTAGTTAAAATTCTCATAACGTGTGTTTTTATGGTAATAAAATTGATCCACTCATAGCACAGATATTAATTGATCATTTTATCTGGAAAAGGATACGACTTTTAGCCTAGATTATTAGGGGTTTTTTTTTTTTTCCCCTTTTTTCCTCTTTGAGTTTTGCTAATTTTGTTTCACTTTTTTGGCTTAAAAGATTCATTTTGAAGAGAGAAATTAATTTAATTTTGTGTCACGTTTTGGCTTAAAGATTCATCTTGAAGAGAGATTTAAAAATCACAAAATTCTGGCCAAAATATTTCTCCAAACTTTTGCAAGTTCCATTATTTCGCTTTTTAATTAATTCCTTCATACGACTTTTAGCCTAAGTTATTTGTTGTTGTTTTTTCTTTTGTTCGTTTTGTGTCTCTTTTTGGCTTAAAGATTCATTTTGAAGAGAGAAATTAATTTAATTTTGTGTCACTTTTTGGCTTGAAGAGAAAAATCACAAAATTGTAGCCAAAATATTTCTTCCGAATTTTGAAAATTCCATTTATATTATTTTACTTTTTTATTCCTTTCGTCAAGATGTATCAAAAAAGTTAAATATTTTGGTGAAAAATTAAAAGAAAATCAGTGAGAACGAAAATAAATTATTGATTAGAAAGATACATTTTGTTTGTCCAAACTTCACTTTATTCTCTTTCGAAGTTATTTTAAGTTATTTTCAACGGATAAGTATTTGAAGTTCCTCATTTGATGCTTGCGTTCAAGTATACCAACTAGCTAGACCTAAAATTGGGTCACAATATATACTTCAACGTAGTTGCTTGTGTATGGTATTGAGGTGTCGTGCTCCATGCAAATATGTAGGCGGTCGCCACCACAATGGTTTTTTTAAAAATGTAATTATTATATTAAAATAGCTAGTAAGTTTATGCCCAAATTATATAGGCCTGCCGCCACCAAAAAAATTAATTTATTATTATTATTGTTATATAGAAACTCTTTAGTACTCTATTTTTTGTTTTTGATAAGTGAGGCCCCCAAAAATAGTCCAAAGCCAAATTTAATGGGCCAAGTGAAATATTACTAAATGTAAGTTTCCAAACTGCGACAAATCAAACTATCCAAATTTTGTTTGTATTAAAGTGTTAAATCAATATAAATGAAAACTTGAATAGTACAAAATTTTCTTCGCCGTTTAAAAAAACAGAAACACAAACGGACGACCTACATGGGGTTGTGATACAGGCATCTTGGCAAACATCTTTTAATTAAACTCCTTTCATCCCGAATTGGTGGCCCATTTTCACTATTTGAGACCTCTCAAAATATTGTTTATTTGTGGTTGGTGTGTAAAGAAGAAAAAAAAGTTCTTTTATGTTGTGTAGAAAGTTCTTTTCATTGTTCCATTTTGATTAAGTGGGCCAACAACTACTGTGTATTAGAAAGTTTAGCGGCTAAGTTTTCTTGGTTGTGCACTAATTAAAGTCTAATGATTTGCAACGGGGATCGCATCATGTTCCCCACTTGTCAACTACTCATTTGTGCTGATGAGGTAATCGCTATTATTAGGATTGCACTAATATAGGGGTGATTTGGCCAAAAAAAAAAACCAAAAACTGGTTTTTTGATTTTTTTTCGTTTTGTCTTTATTCAAATTTTTTTTGCATTTGCTAATTTTGAGTCAAGTTTTTGTGGTTTATGAATTCGTTTCGATGAGATGAATCCAAAGAGTATAAAATTATGGTCAAAAGTAATATTTTTTTAACAAAGTCGAAAATAATTAAACCAAAATTCTACAGTTTGTTGGTTTAATTTTGGCTTTATTAAAAAAAAATGGTTTCGACCAGTGATTTGGCAAAAAAAACCAAAAACTGGTTTTTTGATTTTATTCAATTTTTTTTTTTTTGGCATTAGTTAATTTTGAGTCAAGTTTTTGTGGTTTATAGATTCGTCTCGACGAGACGAATTCAAAGAGTATAAAATTATGATCAAAAGTAATGTTTTTTGGATAAAGCCGAAAATAAACCAAAATTCTCCAGTTTATTAGTTTAATTTTGGCTTTATTAAAAAAAATTGGTTTCGACCATAATTTTATACTCTTTGGATTCGTCTCGTCGAGACGAATTCATAAACTCCAAAAAGTTGACGCAAAACTAACAAATGTAAAAAAAATTTGAATAAGGACAAAACGAAAAAACCAAAAAAACCACTTTTTAGTTTTTTTTTTTTGACAAAACACCCCATAATCCTCTTTCTCTTTCTTTGCCTTTGAGTTAAGCCTCCTGGTTAACCGTGTACTAGTTAACCTGGGTTAAAAACGTACGAGTGACACACCTGTTATAACCAGGAGGTACTACGATGACTAAGGGGGTGTTTGGGAGCCTACTTTTTAGCTTTTGATTTTTGACTTTTTGGTTTTTTGGTTTTTTGGCTTTTGGTCAGAATGAGTTTTGGATGTGAGAGGAGTGTTTGGGAGAAATGTGCAGAATGTGTTTTGGAAAGGGAAAATGAGAAGTAGAAATCAAAAAAGAGCTCCAAAGCTCTTTTTGATTTCTGGCCCAGATTGTTCAAAATGGAAAAACTGTTTTTGGAAAAACTATTTCTCCCCTTGGTTGCCAAACATCCATAAACCAAAAAAGAGAAACCAAAAAATCAAAAAAGAGGGTGTTTGATTTTTTGGTTTCTCTTTTTTGGTTTATGGATGTTTGGCAACCAAGGGGAGAAATAGTTTTTCCAAAAACAGTTTTTCCATTTTGAACAATCTGGGCCAGAAATCAAAAAGAGCTTTGGAGCTCTTTTTGATTTCTACTTCTCATTTTCCCTTTTCAAAACACATTCTGCACATTTCTCCCAAACACTCCTCTCACATCCAAAACTCATTCTGACCAAAAGCCAAAAAACCAAAAAACCAAAAAATCAAAAATCAAAAGCTAAAAAGTAGGCTCCCAAACACCCCCTAAGAGCCTGTTTGGGACCTCTTTTTCTCATTTTCATTTTCAATTTTTCACCTTTTGGTTCTTTGGGCGGAGAGCTAAAAAATATTTTAAACAAAACTCATTCTCCAATTTGATGAAAGGAGAGGAGAAGTCAAAAGTAAACTGAGAGGAGTTTTTTGACTTCTCATTTTCTACTTTTCTCATTTTTATTAACAAAAACACCTTCAAAATGTATTATACACATCTCTCAAACACTACTCATTAACACTACTCATGTTACAAGACGTATTTTGAGCAGTTTTCCCATACACTTCTACCAAATTCAAAACACATTCTCACCATAATCCAAAAAGTCAAAACATTAAAAATGAAAAGCGGAAAATGAGGCTCTCAAATGAGACAAGACGAAGAGTCTTACACTATTAAGTGTAGGCATACCCTTAATGGTGTCGTAAATTCGTACGCATTGTATTAGCTCGCGTTAACCAGAGGTAGCTCGATTAATCAACATTGACTCGACAAATACATCTAATTCACTCAGAATCGCAATCTGCGTGCAGGTCAATAGGAGAGAGAAATTTTTTCGAGTTTTGATCATAAAGGACGGGCAGAGGTATGTAGGGGTTGGGGGTGGCCCCGGTCCCTCCTAATTTTTTTATTTTGGAGTATATTTTATATATTTTTTTATAAATATTTTTTTAAAATTTATAAAATTTCAAAAATAATTAAATAATAAGAATAATTTCCATTTTAAAAACACTAAATTATGATAAATGATCCATTGCCATAATGATACTGTTTTCGTCGAGTCATATAATAACAACAATACTCGAAATTAATTTTTTAATTTATCAAAACTGTCCTATCAAAGCTCGACTGACTAGATTTAGAATTGGAAAATCATTAAACCAAGATTTTTTTTCATAACTAACCCCCTTCAACTTCGATTTCTAGCTCCACTACTGATAAATGACCATTACATGGTGCTCTAGGACCATTTTCATCATGTTGGTGTAGACTCTACTACAAATCCTGGCGGTACGTGCTGTAGTAGCACCATTGGATAGGATGAGCTTATCTTCCAACCAGGAGCGACTCCAAGATTTTCATCCAGCGCAATACATTGTGATGTCTCTGATGAAAAGCTATATGCAAAAAAAAAAAACTATAACATTGCCTTCGGAAACAGATCTCTTCTTCTCGATTTCTTCTGCTTTGGTGTTTCTTATTTTGGCCTATACTGATCAGCAGTGCTACATACGCATAAATAGTATCCAAAATTTGAAATCAGTGGTCAGATTCACTTGAAATCAGAACTCAGAATCTGAGCCACTGATTTTTAATTCTGGACAATTTTCTAGGTAAACTTTATGGGTGCTTAGCATTTCCTGACACAGACAGAGAGAAAAGAGAAGCCATCCACTATCCCCTTAAACGTGTATATTTTATATTGGGCTTTAATGTGTACTTTAGGCTTGTTTTGTTTTATTAGGGCTATAACAAGTTGGTTCAAATTTAGTTGGGACTATTTATTTTAACCTCGCACGGGTAATCCAGCGTTTCCAATACTCAAAAAAAAATTAGTTTATATCTAAATTTTTTTTCTAGTGCATTTTTTGAATCTAGCGAGGTCGCTTGACCTCGCTGCCAAAAAGGTAGAGTCGCCCCTGCTTCCCGCCATGGTCTTATTTTCGGACAATGCTAGGGGTACATACCCTTTTGTACATAAAATGTACAAATCAGTTGGTTTTGGACTATTTCGGGTCCTACACAGATGATCAGAGTCATTCATATTCTTCAAAATAATATTTTACTATACCCCGTAAAAAATTAGCTCAATCGGATATCGGTAAATGCTTCATCCTTTTATACAATTGTTTTGTTCATAACAAAACATGGATAAACGGATAGAGTCTATACCGAAATCCGATTGAGCTGATTTTTTACGGGGTATAGTGAAATATTATTTTAAAGAACATGAACGTCTCTAATCATCTGTGTGGAACTCAGAATAGACCCAAATAAAAACGTTTGTACATTTTTATGTACAATTCCTCCGTACCCATATCTTTTTCGGTTATTTTCACATCTTATGTCCACTGGAAAATGGACGTTGCTTTCAAGCTTGTTTTTGTCGCCAAAAATGCCATCAACAATATTTCCATCACCCTTTACCCACACAACAAGAGGGGAAAACAATTTCTGTTGGGTTTGACAACCTCACCCCATGCTGTTCCTCAAGACTTCTCCAAAACTCCATTTTGTGGGTTCCATCGAAATCTCAAAATTAATGATCCAAATCAAGCTGGATTTGACAAACAACAATGGACCCTGCCGGGGGTACAGAGGGTTTGGTTTAGAAAATGTACCGAGCCCTCTCGGGGACCCACTTTTGGGTCCCACACGAGTGATCCGAACCGTTCATTGTTCTTAAAACATTTTTCCGAGGGGCCCCACAAAAAATCAGCTCGATCGGACGGTTAGAAATGCTTGAACCAAAGTCCCACCGTTTCAAACAAAAAACCCCTCGGAAAAATGTTTTAAGAACAATGAACGGTTCGGATCACTCGTGTGGGACCCAAAAGTGGGTCCCCGAGAGGGCTCGGTACATTTTCTGTACCAAACCCTCTGTACCCGTAGGATTATCCAACAAAAATAGAATTTGAAACATAGGGACAATTGTGTCGAATATCACGCCTGATTAAACGATGCGATTCTGACACTTTTTCCCTTTTTTTTTTTGGGTTTTTTTACAACAGGCACTTCATTTCATCGACCGCCCCAAAGCAAAGATTTCATCACAAAATACAGAATGAAACCAAAACAACCAAAATTTAAGACACGAGCAATTGCAAAGAGCACACAGTATTTCGCAAATTCGTACATGCATATCATAGACGGAAAAAAAATTGCTTGAACTGATTATTGTGGCCTTATGATCCAGTATATTTGTTTGGAAAATAATAAATATCCATTTTTTTTTTCCTGTACTCATAGAGAAAATTAGGTGATTTAATTCTCGAATCAATTTAATTTTCTACATGACTGATGTGCTAGCTAGCTAGATGGAGGTATTATTATTATTATTTTTTCTGATCCAAGAGAAATAATTTGATTTCATGAAAGTCATACGACACTTACAAATTCCCATATGTCCAATATAGTGAAGAGGGGCTACAACCAATTCCTACAACAAATAAGAATAAACAATAAACGCATTAAAGGTAGACTAAATGTCTAAATTCCAAGCACGAGTCTCATACTCACCTCACACACCCAATATAGGATGTCAGTACACGTGGAGCTTGCAATCCAGACAATCGGTTCCGTAGACTAGCAGAGACCCAAATCAAAGATAACAAATAAAATCGATGAAAAGTTTAGTCCAAGGAAATACTACCACAAAGCCAACGCCAGCCCGTTTGTGACGTGAACACAGTACCTGTGAAATGCCGATGAGCCCGCAGTCACAAACAATGGATGCCACTCGAGGACGTGTTCCCGCTATCACAGCGGGCATTGGTCATCAGTAGGCAAAGACATCGCAACCACGACAGGCTAATATCACTCCGAGAGTTGGTTGCGCGTTGGAGATAGAGGTTAGAAAGCAAATTATATAATTTGTGATTTGAAATTTGAATCACCAAAATAAGAATCGAATTTGATTTTTGTTCCGAGGTACAGTACTCCTCAACTTGGGGGAGTTGTCATATTGGGACAATGGGGGAAGCATAGACATCCCACTACTGTCTGAAAATCTCTGAAACACATGATGAAGAAATAGGAATCCAAACATCCTAAATTCCTAACGTACATATTCCCACCTCCATCCCCATTTGCATTGAGATGCTTTGATTCGTTGATATTCTTTTGCTAATTTGACATCCCCTAACCTTATGTTCTTCCACTGCCTGATTCATCGTGTCTAAGTTTTGGACCGGACGAGACAGTTCAAATTTTTTACCATACATTGGTATAATCAATTCTTACCGGTAAAAATGTTTGAAAAAATCCATACAATTATTTGCAGCAATTAAGCAGTTCGGATTTTGACTGTCTTGTTCAATCCAAATTAAGAACTGGAGATGATCCAATTCCCCCTGCTTATTCCTTTTGTCGGTCGGGATGTTGTAACCTTTTTGCCATATACAAAGCTAAGATTTTTCTGTCCACACGAGATATGACATCCACAGGAATACCAAACTTGATTTCTGTATTTAAAATCTTGTGGAGGAAAAAAAAGGAAAGTGAGTGCTTCCTAATTGTCAAGTTTGTGGAGCCCAGGGGAAAAGTTTAGGGTTTTTTTTTTTTTTTTAATTCACAAATTCAGTAGGAAATAGAGCCTTAGAGCATCACTAGTGGTATATTCAAACACAAAAATACTCAAAGATGAGTATTTTGATACACAAAAGAGGCTCACAATGGTATTTGGATAAATACTCAAAGTTAACAACATTTGTTACAAATACTCAACTTTTGGCATTTGGATACTCAAAATTACCAATCTTTCTCAATAACCAAACCTCAATAACCAAATTTTGGGGACCACACCGTATCAAAAGTAACAACATTCTCTCTCCATTGTTCAAATACTTAATTCAAAACTCAATTTTTTTGCACTTTCTCCCAAAAATTGAAATTATCAATTTTTAATCTTTACCAAAATATGTTCAAGATTGATCTCATTTTAAACGTATTGTGAATATCTTTTAAATGGTAATAATATTATAAAAAAAATATGAACAAATTTAAAGTTATACCCATTTTATGAATAAAAATATAGTGAATAATACTTTTTTTTATTATGGACACAAATGAACCATTGTACAAGGGTAGATACTCAAACTTATAAACCCATTAAATGAATACTCAAAATGTGACGTGGCAATATTTGAGTATCCATATTTGAGTATACCACTAGTGATGCTCTAACAAAATAAAGTTATCAAGATGTAGTTTTAGAGGATTTTAGGTTTCTCTTGATGAGTCCTATTTTAAAATTGAATAGTACACCAAGAAGACTAGTAATGCAAAAACATTAAATTGCTCGAACATTAATTACTTGCCATATGATGCAATACCCAATCTGGTCCTAAAAAAATGAATGATATGTTCTCAAATCATGTATGCGTTTTTTTTTTTTTTTTTTTAATCCAACCAAGTCAATATCATTCAAATAAAGCCTGAGAGCGTTACAAATTTTATCACGAGATACAAAAATGAACCAAAACTTACAAAATCTAGACAAGAGCACGTACACTACTACGCTCAATGGCAACCCTGCCAAAGGCAGACCAACAACATAGTGCCGGGCAAAGAACCAGTCTACGACCTGAAAGTAGAAATCCCGAAAGATAACAACTCAAAACTCTACCACTAAGCACATTTATGGGTTTATTTATATGGAACACAAATAATACGGTCAAGCTCCAAATAAGATTGCAGAGAAGTACTGGTTTATTTGAAATGTAAACATCCTTAAGTCTCTCTATTTAGATTTCCAAATTTGATTGGATTGATGTTCCTATCTATACATAAAAGTATGAAACCGTCCAGCAATCTTGACTAGAGGAGAGGTAGTCTGTTGCGTAACGAATTCCACGGAACCAACGTGAGCAAGAGGTTGAGTGGTAGTCTCAAGGATAATCCCGTTAGTCGGTAGGTTTTGCTCCCCTCCCAATTGACCAAAGTTTGATTTTTGAGGTCACGCTGTACGAAAAGGAATTTCTTGTGAATACCCTAGTCCCGGTGTGAATGATCTGTCTTTGTCCAGACCATGAAAGGGATCGGTCGAGATATGCGTAAACTGGCCCGAACACCCTGACTGTGAAAAAGAGACAGAAAGAGAGAGATTTGTTGAGTGGTTAGATAGAGAAGAATTTGATCCGTGGAGAATTCTTGCGGTCGAGATACACATAAGCTGACCCGGATACCTTGAATGTGAAACGAGAGAGAGAGAGAGAGAGATTTGTTGAGTGGTTAGATAGAGAAGGAAGAGAAGAATTTGATCCGTGGAGAATTCTTATGAACAAGTTGTTATAGAGAAGAGAAAATATACTTATATTCTAGTACTAGTGAATCATGAAAAGTGGGAGCTGGGAATGTCTATGTAAAAAGGACCCAATGGCCTCCCCAATCTTGTTATCCATAATATTGGAATTTGGAACAGACGCAATAATGCTCTATCCTCTGCAAAATCAGACAAATATATTCTCTCGAAAAAATTCTTCTCCGAGTCCCACACACTAAAAATATTGGAATAATTCATTTTGGTGACATGTGCTGATGTGCAAACAGATACTGTATGACATCAAATTTGCCCCAAATAAATTATAGGGGTTAATTTCCTTTAGAAAGCCAGTTGAGATGAGAAATTAAGAAATTGACGAAAAGGAATACTAGTTATTAACGAAAGAGAATAACAAGAGACGGACGCAGAATTTTAGTGTTATGTGAGCGAATAGTAAAATGTTATCTTGCCACATATGGAAGACTAGAGACCGGGCACATGCAAAGCCTGTGCAATTCGAATTTTGATCAAATATGCATAATAATTTTTTATCGACTTGCACACGCATTACAACCGCTGAAAAAGGTAAAAATGGTCAATCTATGTCAACAACATCTATCTATTTTTATCCTCTACAAATCTTTGTAAATGTGGAAATTCCATCACAACTTATGTTGATTACCGAAAGGATTACCGAATTTTAAGAGAAAGTCAAGGGATGCCTGCCCATTTTATCTCACAAAAATTGAAACAGAACGAACAAAGTATGAAAAAACCAGAGTTATATGCCTCTTCTCCGGATAGCTGTAAAGAAGACAATTTGTCAAGCAAAAAATAGGGACTAATAGTTTAGAGGAAGAGATGGGTATGATATGAATGCAGTATGGCCCCGATTGGATGCGGGATATGTTTTGGTGGGATTAAATAGTAAGGGGGATAAGATAGTAAGGGTGGACCCACAGTGATGTGACATTTAGGAAGGGGGGATTAAATAGTATGTGGTTTTGATGAATTTGTGATAAAGGAGGATAAAGTTGGGTGGATGATGTAAAAACTTGACAAATGACTTATTTGCCCTTGTACAGTCATATTAGATTTTATGATAAAATAAATACATAAAAACAATACTAATTAAATTAATTATACTTTTCAATAAATAATTCCTTTTATTGTTATATCTAAAATTAAAATAGTTAGTTATTATTTTTTATTATTCATTTTAATAATATTTCGAAGTTTAATTTTTTGCTTTTTTTTCTTTCTAATTGTACGGTTTTAATAATCAACTAATTAGTAATTTTTATGTTATTCCCCAACAATGTCAAATTCTAAAGTATAAAAAATTTTAAATTTTTTTGTATCAAATTAAAGATCTCAATTTGTAGTTTAATTTGGTGCAAAAAAAAGTAAAAAAAATTAAAGTGAGAATACTTTATTTTTTGATCCGAACGATATTGCAAAGCAAGCCAACAATGTCAAATTCTAAAGTATAAAATTTTTCTAACTTTTTTGTATCAAATTAAAGATCTCAATTAGTAGTTTAATTTGGTGCAAAAAAAATTAAAAAATTATACACAAAAGAACATCATTTTTTTATCCGAAGGAAATCGCAAGAGTTCATAAAACATTTAAAATGCAATTCAATTTTTTTTATCGCAACAGTAATCAAACTAGGGGTAAGGGGAGGGGTATAAGGGAGGGTACGGGGGTAATTTCGTAGGGGGTATGAGGGGGTATAAATTAGTAATAGGGGGGAGGGGTGTTATTAATTAGTGAGGGGGAAGGGGTACAAAGGGGTATTAAAAGGGTGGTGGTATTACTTAATCCGGGTTCCTTTTTTTCCCCAAACCAAGGATTAACCGGTGGGACCGGGATAAGGGGTGGGGGTATAACTTAATACCCCTCTAATGCTGCAGCCAATCGGGCCCTATAGTACAAATGGGAATTTGTCTTGGAATTTGGAAAAGTAAAACTTACCTTTTGCCTTTTCTTGGTCATCAAAGTTCTTACAGGCAAGGATGGAGCCAGAGGGTGGCTAGTAGAGGTTGTTGCCCCTGCTACAATTTGAAAAAACTCTATTATTACATTGAAAAAAAAAAAAATATATATATATATATATATATATATATATATATATATATATATATATATATTATCAAATTATATCTCTCCGCCCCTCCTCCAGATATATAGTTCACCCCCACTACGCAAAAATCCTAGCTTCCGTCCTTGCTTACAGGAAGATAGAGATAGAGCAATAACCACTAACCACAGAGGATGTTTGTAGCGCTTGGAAAAAGTTTACAGAGTAATAAACATGGAGTGGATTGTGGGGTGTACGTGGAGAACAATTCCACATGGATGGCAGTTACAAAGCGTGGGTTTTTTGGGAAAACAAAATTGTAGCGTTGGTTTTTTTGGACAGCAAAAATGTGAGCCAGCCTAAAAAAAAGCCCACACCAAACTTGTGCTCCCCCTTTATATATTATTAGAATAGATAATGTCAATTTATGAAAATATAGAGTAGTATCCAAAAAAGTTACTACTCGTGAAGATATATTGCTATGTCTTGGGTGGGCAAATTACGACGATTTTTTAAACAAAATTACTTCCGCTATGAACAAAAATTGGAACTTGAATAGGGCGGTCCCAACTCATCCGTTCCTCGGTCCGTACTTGAGAATAAAACCACAAGAAAATTACACCTAGGGTCCTGGGGAGAACAACACAAGCAAAGTGATTTTATGAGAGATCAGTTTCACATGTTTACATTAGGGATGAGATCCTCAGAATACAGGATATCTTGACGTGAAGATATGTTTGCAAGACATTTCCGTCGCCCCCAAAAAAAAGTGTTTGTAAGACCCGCACTTTTATGAAACAACTCCAACAATTGTTGGGGACAATCGGTAAATCGAGAGGTATCAATGCCCATGGTACCGACAGCGTACCGACGACGCCAGGGACCACGTTGTGGGTCCCAAACGGTCGATCCGAGCCATCCATTTACTCCAGAATAGAATTCCGAGGGGGACCACGAGGGAATCACCTCAATCGGACACCCCTAAGTGCTCGATCCAAAATCACCCTATTTCGTTCAAAACAACGAGCTCCCTGATGCCGTCCGTACTATTTGGTCGGTACGGATAGAAGAGTCCGGGGACAATAGTGGAGACCGAAATCAGCATATTATACCTCAGGGGTCTCACAATTAAGACGGAAATATTCTCTCTCTCTCTCTCTCTCTCTCTCTCTCTCCCCTTCCCCCTCCCTATATATACCTTAAAAATTCAACCTCCCCTGAATCATTGGAGCTCTCTCTCTCTCATCAATGGCGCTACGAAGGGCACTATCCAAACGTCTCTTCACCAAAAACAGAGACTCACCTCCACTCCAAACCCTCGACCACCCGCCTAATTCCCCCCAAAATGCGGCCAAAATAAACTTCCACCGCGAGTTCTTAACCTCGCCGGACTCCTCCCCCGACACCGGGTTCTTCCGCCGCTTCCTCCAGCGCCGCCGCATAAACCAATCGACGGCTCCCCCGGTCTTCCTCTCCATCCCTGTTGGGGAAAAACTGAAGGAGACTCTAAGATCTATCAACGTCGCCGGTGCCGGAGATCGGCTTCGGCTCGACGGACTGAGTCCTCCGGTGGTGCAAAACACGACGTCGGGTTCGGTTGGGACAGCAGTGTCGGTGAAGGATGTGAAGAGGGTTCTGATGCTTTCGAAATTGGAGAGGTTGAGATCGGTGATTCGGGAGATGCCGATGAATTCGATTTCGTACGGAGATTTTGTTCGGATTTGTGGGGAGTTCTGTGAGAATCGAGAGGAAGGTTTGGAGTTTGCGAGGATGTTGGATGAGGGTGGAAATGTTATCGTTTTGGGCAACGTTGTGTTTCTCCGGCCAGAACAGGTATACTCCCGACCTTCATTACAGGGTTCGTCCTGAGTTCTAAAATGTGATCTAAATGTTTACTTTGTAGACCTCAATGCCTACATTAGTCCTATAAAAAATCAAAATAACCGAACATCGACAACAATAAGAAAATCTTTGTAGACCTAAATGACCGATCAACTTGATTTTTACGGGATTATTATTTGCATCTAGATAAACAGTGAATGGTTTAAGACGTGTCTGAAATGTGTCGGGAAGGCACACGATTTCTCGTTAACACGATTCGAACTCGATACAATTTAGTGGGTTCGGGTCAATTATTAATCCTTTTGCTTTAATCTAACGTGTCAATCTTAACAATTGCTTACAGGTTGCGAAATCAATGGATCAAATAATTTTTCAGTCCATAGCCATCCCAAACGATCCAAGAAGAAAAGAACTTGAACACATGGAGAAGCAAAAGGCCCAAATCGACCAGAGAGCCCAAGAACTGGTTCGAGGGGAACTCTACTGTGGGCTGGGCTTCGTAATTTTACAGACACTGGGCTTCATGAGGCTGACCTTTTGGGAACTAAGTTGGGACGTGATGGAGCCCATTTGCTTCTTTGTCACCTCGGCCCACTTTGCTCTAGCCTATGGATTTTTCCTTAGGACATCGAAAGAGCCTTCTTTCAAAGGCTACTTCCAACGTCGGTTCAAGGTGAAGCAAGAAAAGCTCATGAAGATTCACAACTTCGATAGCGAAAAGTACAATGAGCTTTGCAAAGCCTTCTATCCGAACTACGTCAATGCTACAAACAATAAACATTTTACAGCGTCAGATCATGCAGATGACTCAATTTTAAGTGAAGTGCATCGGTGATATAGTAGATGAAAAGCAAATCCTCGAGAAGTAAGTGGGAAAGAGACTTCCGTTTGAAGGGTTGACCCGTCAGTGAATCTCCGGATCTAAGCTTATTTTAACTTATAGAACTCTAATGTTAGACTAGTGTGTGTCTTGAGTGGAGTATTTTGATTGAGCTCCTATGGCATCACTAGAACAAAAATGTTTCAAGTGCTTTTGGGCCCCGACCCGATTTATCATGGTTGATTGGACTAGATGCGTCTTTTAACGAAAATAAAAATTGGGAGAAGAGGTGCTTATTTATTGCGACGTTATCATGTATTTCATTGCTTTTCTAGTATTGAAACAACTTTATAAAATTGTATTCCCTTAATCAATCACAGGAAAAGTTTAAATTGGATTTGTGATAAATACGTAAAATCTAATTTGTTTAATTTGTGATAAATACGTAAAATGATTTTCGTAAATATAAAAAAAAAAAGAGAGAGAGAGAAATGATTTTCGCACCCTCCAAATTGTTAATGGCATCCCCTGGGGGAGTGAGAAAATCAATTTAGAGTGATTTTTGCACTCCCCAAATTGATTTTTGTACTCTCCAAAATTAACAGTTTGGGGAGTGCGAAAATCACTCTAAATTGATTTTCACACTCCCTTGAGGGGTGCAATTAACAATTTGGGAGGTGCAAAAATCATTTTCCAAAAAAAAAAGTGTAATTCAAATATTGGGGTGCAGAACTCTTTAATCCGTATAATTTTCCCAATTATATTACAAACTGGAAATGTTGATATTAGAGTTTTATGCTCCTATTAGATCTATCACTGATCAATTTTATAATTGGGAATCCGATTTCAGTAATCCGAACTTGAACCCGAAATTTTGGATATCCAATCCAAATTTTCGGTGCCGGATGGCTGTGCTATGAAAGTTCTTGACGTGTTTCAAAAATCCAAATTTCTTTACATATACAGAACTTTAGCTGAAAAAGGGTAAAAAAATACGATTTTGTTCGGCCAATTTACGTGCACCTCAATTATACCTCAACTTTAGCTGAGATATTACGTTCTTTTTCTTCTTCTTTTTGGTTCAACGGTTAGGCATTGTCCAGGCCAATTTACGTGCACCTCAACTATATATTCCTCACCCCGGTTCAGTTAAAGATAGGTCATTCACGCCGGGATTAGAAAATGGAGAGAAGAATAGAAATATTGGTTTGTATCAATGGGTCATTGCCTGTGTTCTTCAGGAGAGAAATATGCTTTGACCAAGAAATATAGATCTTTCATTGAAAGGGCGCTTATATTTCCTGACCCACTCGTATCCCAGCAACAGTTTGGCTATTGATATGATTTTACTGTATGTCCCATGAATTAATTGAGAGAAAATCGAGAAAACAATGAATTTATTTGAGAGAGAGATAGATGATTGGAGGGGGCGTTAATCTATATGTATGTGTCTGTATATATGCATGCTTGTGTCTGTGCCTGCTTAAGCAATCGATGCACGTGACCGTATCCGTATCCATTCTTTATGGTCCTTCGAATTTAAGAGAGGGCGAAGGAGAGGAGGTAGTGAGAGATAAATGTGATTTGAATTTTGAAAATGAGAGAGAGAATGTTGTTTGAAATTTTGGGTGTGGTGGACCCGCGGAGGAAAAGTATAGAGAGAGAGAGAAAGAGGGAGTGAGTTGGCAAAGAGAGGGATAAAAATATGATGACTGGGATAAAAAGATATATGACTGAAACAAAAACCGCTCTCTGTTATAATATAGATTACCAAAAAAAAACCTGATTTAGATTTTACCGGATTGTATCCAATAACATTGACTCGCGTTCTAATTAGTATTCGTATTGTGTTAGGTACATCCCCCATGTGTGTCAAGGTGAGTCTGTTGTTTGTTGCACATTCTAGAAGGTGCTTAGAGGGATATAAAAATGTGAAAGGGTTTATGTACTTTGGATATATGTGGAGAGCAACAAAAAAACATCTAGAGAGAGAGAGAGAGCGCGCGAGAGTGAGAAAAGTGTGAGTTAACTAGAGAGAGTTGAGTGTGAGAGTGTTTCTCCTCGTTGCAAAAATTATGTTAATCATAGTGAGAAAGTCCCTCATGGAGATAGCAGAATCACGTAAATTTGTTTGTGTGTTTGTGATTTCGATTTACTTGTATTTGTGCTTGGTGTGTTGTTAGGTCGATCGTCAAACAGATTGGAAATTGGATCGAATTATTTCGTATTGGAGCCGAATTAAATCTGATCCATTGATAGGCCCGCACGAGTTTAATTATATGGGCCAGTTCGTGGCGTCGTGGTAATCATAAGCCCAAATCCTCGGTACGTTATACTCGCTGAGGCCTGAGAGAATGAAGTCTCAAAATTGTTCGTAATGTTATTTGCGATACTGCTTTGTTTGATGTCCATTAAGAGCATGTCCACCAAACTCTTCATTTTCATGTTCTTAGCTAAATTAGAGAGAAAAAAAAAAAAAAAAAAACAAGGCTCCGCCTATCGCGAGAGGATTTCAGGTGTAAATACGGTACCGCACACGTAGTGCCCAGACGGGCACTTCAGCCGTCCAAAAGTGTTTTGGATAGACCTGATTCTCCTTCCCACTCTCCTCTCTCTAAAATCGAGACTATCCAAAACACTTTTGGACGACCTACATACGCGCTAAGTACCGCCAGGTAGTACTCATTCGATGCCCAAGTTTTTCTCCCGGCCTGCAGAATAGCAAAATCCCTATCTACTTTTAAAAAGCTACAGAAACTAGGTTAAGTCTTTAAATAGGAGTATTATTCTTTCTCTCTCCTTGTGTGCAATTAGTCAAATACTCCGTACATATATATATATATATATATATATATATATATATATATATATATATATATATATATATATATTTTTTTTTGTAAAAGAAAACTGAATTAAAACAACATAAGAAAGTACATGTTTGGAATATTCTGTTTTGGTCGAGTCTGCATGAAGCAAATTAATACAGTAATACGTAACAGAATAGGAATATAGAAATACATTTCTCTCATTGATATTGGAGCATCATTTGCTAGAAAATTGGCACATTGCTTTGCTTCGCGATAGATATGATTGATGCTGATTTTTTCAAAGCGGTTCATTAATCAACTATTTTTTCAAAGCGCTTAACTAGTCAATTATTTGTTTTTGTTGATTTTGTTTGCCGATTTTAGGCTGGTAGTGTTGGTTAATGATATTCTTCTACCTCTTAACCCAAAAAACCAAGTCAACTATTTTGCTTATTCTTCTTCTTCTTCTTCTTCTTCTTCTTCTTTTCTCTCTCTCTCTCTCTCTCCCCCGTACAACCAGTCAACTGTAGGAAGTAGAAATACTAGTAGGGGTGTCAACGGTTCGGATTGGTCCGGATTGGTATAAATCCGAGGACCGAACCAAAAATATACGGTCCAAGGAAAGACAATCCGTATCCAAACCAAAAGTCTATGGTCCGGTTCCGAAACAATAAAAAAAACTCACGGTTCGGTTCACAGTTAATCTACGGATTATTACATTCCACAAAATAAAAAATAAAAAAACAAATACCATATTCCAAATTCAAAGCCCATATTAAAAAAAGAAAAGAAAAAGAGAAACATTCAAGTATCATTACTTAATTAAAAAAACAAATTCAAGTGCCATACTAGATACTACCATTACAATCCCAACATTCAGGAAACAAAACAGTGAGAGATAGAGAGAATCAGTCTATTACTTTGTATTTGCATTAGACGACTTTTTCTGTAAACCAAAGGAAAAAAGAGAGAAGAAAAATCAACTTTTTATTAGGTTAAGGTTTTGGAGTGAATCGAGGGATGGCTGTCGACTGAGTTTGGATTTATAAAAAGTGCAACTTTGAGCAATATAGTTACTAATTACAGCTTGCACCATTACTTTTTATTTATATCACATTCACCCATTTAAGGTAAATAATTATGAATAATGTGTTAAATTATAATTTTATCCCAATATTATATATGTGAGTATATTTTTTTATTTTTTAAATATCTCACGGTCCGGTTCGGTTTATCCACAGTTCTTTTATGAAAATCCATGGACCAAACCGCGAAGCATGGTTTTCTAATTTTTCAATCCGTGTCCGAACCATTAATCCACGGACCAAATCCAAAACCTACGGTCCAGTTCGGTTCGGTCCGAATTTGCGGTGTGCGGGTTTTTTTTTTTACAGCCCTAAGAAATAGTACTTATTTTACTGATTGATAGCTAAAATTCCCAGCCTAGTTGGAGTTTTGACAACAAAATGACTAGCTAAAAAAAATTGAATTCTTATGTACCATCCTTTTTCTAAGAAATTAGAAACTTATATTCGTAACCAAATAGTACATAGGACCCGGATGGTCCGAACAACAAGAAAAAAACAACAAAATAAAAATTCGCCAAAACTAAACAACTGCAGTATTGGAGACCATCAATCCGCTCGTCAATGTGGTTGGAGGAATTAGGCGATAACCTTACGGCCGCTGATGCACAACGCCCATTTCGTCCTACCGTAGTCACCGTTGCTAGGTGCCACCACCGCTGCTGCTGGAGAACCTATAGACCCGTTGCCAAGGCTGATCTGATCTGATGGCCAAATAACCCAGATTTAAAAACTAGATATGGGTCATCACGAGCCAAAAATGATTGGAGTGAGTAGGGGAATTTCTCTCTTGACGACGAGAGCCTCGACCACCACACAACCATAGAAGAAGTTTTTACCTAATTTTATACTTCTTCCAACATACTTATTGAAGAGGTTTTTTTTGGGTAAATACGGAGTATATTGAAGAGTTCATTTGATTCTTTTCTCATTATTGTATCTTGCACGGGCCACTAGTTTAGACAAGAAAACATCAACTGATTGATTACATTTATATTCTGGGCCATTCGCAATTGAGTAGAAAGAAAATCACTGAATGGTTTGGTGCCCACAGGGCCCACACCATTAATCCCAACAAACAAAAATCCACAAACAAATCGTCACCGACAGAACTGGGAAATAGGCAACCCATTTGGGCAAGCTTCTGTTTCCATTTTGGACCAAGGGACCCACCCCCTCCTTTTTTTTTTTTTTTATCTGGAAAAACGTCCAAGAGGGCTTGGTTTTGATATTCAAATTATTAGTATTAATTATTCTATTTGGAGAAAGCTATGGTACATAGAAATGTTACACATTTTTTGGTGTATGTTTCGCAAGCTGTCGCCTAATGTTATGCATAGGTGCACTTTGAAAGTGTACGATATTCATGGTTTTGAAGGATGATACGGATATTTTGATGCATGTATGCATATTTTTATTCATGATATGCAGGGACGAAGCCAGCATTGTTCATATATGGGGTCAAAAATAAGAATATTAGTAGCAATTTAGGACAGATTACGAGCTCTATCGTGGGGTCAATCCACAAATATTTGCTGCAAAATACAAATTTTCTTATTGGGAAATGAAAGGAAGTGGGTTCAAGTGATCCCAATTGAAACGCTTCACAACCATTGGGCCTCGCCAAAGTCTCAAGTTAAAAATATTTGCTGAAAAACATTATTCATAATGATTCCATATTATCGAGTATGAAATCTAAGTGAAATATTGTCATACATGGCTACATGCAATTAGGAGTCCATATACATCGGGCTGGGTAGGTTTTTGAGCGGGTTTAATTATACTATATATAGCGAGACTTGTGTCTATCTAAGCTCTTCCAATTAATGCACTGGCTACATTAAGTTTCATTTTCTAATCCCTCCAACTAGTCCGTTTATTTTTTCTAAAACATAATACCTCAAACATAAATTAAAATCAGCCATATTTACTACGAATTACAGTTCACTGCCATAATAATTATTGTTACAAGAAGAGCAAGGAATATTTGCATATACTAAATGTTTTTAAAAGAAAGAATTATGTATATACATAGAATTTTTATTCGTTCTTAATAGACTTGATAGGTTTCATAAATCAAAAATGCTGATCTATTAGCGTTTCATATGGGCCGGGTCGGACTTGATTTTAAGAGTTATTCTCAAGCGCATCACATTAACTAAACGGGTTTAAAAATTCAACCGAGCCTCGTCCTATAGACCTAAATACATTTTCCAAACCTTTAAAACAGGCTGATTGAACAGGCTAACGAGCCGGTGTGCACCACTGCACAGTGTAGCCATAGAAAAAGGTAGATGTAATATTGGTATAGTTGCTATGTCTCTATTTTCTGTATTCATATCCCTTAGATTCTGCGTGGCGTTTTGCAATAATTTCGTTTTGTTTTTATTTTTAATGGATAAACAAAATTCACTTTTGAACATGCAACCTATACCTTTCACATGAATAAAAGTGATATAAAACAAATAAAGCAATTTGTTTTATTCAAGCGCCTATTGCACTCAACCACTCGTTGGTGATATATAGTAGAAAGCTACATTTAAGGAGAAAATATGTACGTAATAAGCGTGGGGAGGGGCTGACGAGTTTATCCAACTAAATCTTCCACTACTCCAACCATTTCCCCCTTGCCATGCAATCTGGTAATCTTTTTTAGTGCTTTTAAACTAATCTCCATGCACCCAACTAAACCAAAAATTAGATGTGTTGGTAACCCAATTCCCCAAACTTCACAATCCAGACCAATCTTACCACTTTTTCTCAATTTGAACATCACATAAGACGACTACATATATATGCCCATCACCAAATCTGCCACTGTATAATTGATAGGATTAATCTACCGTCCGCCCAATGGGCGGACAATAAGTGTATAGAATTTGAATTCTTACATGTAAGAATTCAAACAGTGAAAACTTTTCCATGTAAGAATTATGATTATTTTGTGTTTTACCATCCACCCAGTGAGCGGATAATAGAAAGATCCTAATTGATATAGGTCGCAGTTTAGCTACTGGAAATGATGAGATGATATGGGCTACTTTGGTACTTAAATGGGAATTTGCATCCCATGAACAGAGAATACATACATACATACATACACACACATATGTGTGTGTGTGTATGTATGTATGCACAATAATGTACACTAACTATTTTTAGGCTAAGTTTTCACTATGGTATTTCTAATATTTTAGGTGTTTTCGGTTTTTTGAGTGATATTTTTTATATATTCCCACAAGTTATTCTCCTCCTCCTCCTCCTCTTAATTATCGGGGGAAAAAAGATTATTCTTCTCACATACATAATTGATATGATATTTAGCATAAATAACATACGCTTTTGACTACAGTGAGACGATGATATTTTTAGTACTCCCTTCGTCCCAAAAATATACTCCCTTGTTCCATTCTAATCGGATAAAAAATCGATTATATCTTTCAAAAAAATAATTAGAACACTGTGTCAAAAGTTTGCAGTTTGTTCCAATAAAGTTCCTACTAATCAATTAAGAGCTAGGAGAGGAATTATATCAGTAGATGTCTGTCCACGGTGTAACGACTCTCTTGAGGATTTAAACCATCTCTTTAGGGGATGCTTTAAATCCCTCCAACTCTGGAATTTCTTAAAGTGTAGACATTTGATAAGTCCGGATTTTAATAGTCCTGTCAAGACCTAGATTACTACCGTTTTAACAAAGAAAAGTCTTTTTTCTAGTAGCGACAAGGATTTGCATTGGAACACTCCATTTTTAGCTCCCTTTGGCAAATATGGAAGGATCGCAATAAAAAAAAGTTTCGATAACATAGACATTTCCCCTTCAATGAGTTTCAAGGCAATTTTCACTTAAGCTCTTGAGATTGACAAGGCTTTTAAATCCTTCTTATCAAATGACCAAAGGAATCCTAGTCTAATTCGTTGGGTACCTCCTAATACATGTAATTTGAAGCTTAATACGGACAGTTGTTGGTACAATTCTGAACGACCAACTGGATTAATTTGGAGGCCTATTCCGGGATGAACAAAGAAATTGGCGATTGGGATATTATGGGAAGCTTTCTTGCACTTCAAGCCTTGAAGCAGAGTTATGGGGCATTTACAAAGGTTTAACCATTATTCTGGAAAAAGGCATGGCTAATGTGCAAATCGAATCGGACGCTTTGGTGGTTGTTAACCTCATCAATGAAGAAGCAAATGCGAATCATCCCCTAAGTACGATTATTCAGGATGCAAAGACTATTCTCGCTGGAACCAACTCAACCAAAGGCGGCTCTAAGAAGAGCCGAGGGTGGTCACTCGAACACCCTGAAAGAAATAATTTTTTTAGAAATACATGTAAAAATTTATTTTTTTTTAATTTTTGTCATTTTGAACACCCTAACCAAAATATTTGAACACTCTAACCAAAATGTTTGAACACATTACCCAAAAATTTTGAACACCCAATCCTAATGACGGAATTCACCATACACTATTTGATACTTCATTGAAGAATAGTATAAATTGGATATTTGAGAATTTGGGTGTTTCTTTGTCTCAACACATTTAGCTCAAGGAGATAAGAACACTTTCAACTATCTCTCTTTAATCTATTTATACTTATTCCAAATGATTACTCATTACATTATAAAATATAGATCAATAATTTAATATATGCGCTCTATCTTTTTTTGTGAAACACTTTAATATATATGCACAGAGGGTATATAGACACAATAGATTTGGATTATTACATAGGCCATTCATAAGTTTGATTCTTTTTTAATTTTTTTTTTTTGGTAGTTGGAACCACAGACAAATTTGTGATAAGAAAATCTAGAATGGTGCAAGAGTCATTTCCTATTAAAACTTTTTTGATGATAGCAACCCCTAAAACTCGTCGAAGCGAAGCTGTATTGACTTGGAATTGTTGTTTTTTTCGGTAGCATTGTTGTATTAGTAGAATTTTTATTTTTATTTATTTATGTACAATTATGATTTCTAGTGGACATTGGCTTTGCCCGGTTTATGTGTGTGGCGAGGCGTAAATAGACCTAGGGATTAGTGGCAACAATGTTTTGATTTAACCAAAAAAAAAAAAATTGGACGCACGAACATCATTTTGCCATCCTTTTTAAATTTCTTGCACGAAGGTGTTAAATGTGTTATGCTTTCACAGCTATCGTGTCTGACCACACAGTTTTTGCAATAATAATATCCAATGCAGGACTCATAAATTGAATGGTTTGGATTAACCGTTGTAAGCTTACAAAAGATCCACGAACGGCCAAAATTGGATGCGACTGGATGGATCAAGACTAGAGAGTAGTCTTTCCCTATCAAATGACACCATTTTCTCAAACCTTTCCTTATGTGTGTGAAATACGGTTTAGAAAGATCAATCCCTAGTCTATTCTTTCTCTGTCAGTAAATGCAAGTGGAAGAGGGTGGGATGGAAACAGCTGAATGGGTTATGGCCCAACTCAAGTATTCGGCTTTTCACAACAAAATTGCTCAATTTAGATTCCTTCCCCTTTACACATGAGTGCGCACAGGATAGTTCAAACCACCCACTTATATAAAAAATGATTTCTAGAGGACCGTAGTAGAATTTCTGAACACCCTCAAGAGAATTCGTGGAGCTGCCACTAGTGCAAAAGACTCATGGATCAAAAAAAAAAAAAGTACAAAGGACACGCCGGTCCTTCCGGGGTAACATCTTGAGCAATCAACCTTAACTTCCAAAGAAAAAAAGGTCAGGACCACAATACAGGACCCCAAAAGCCAAGTCTACGGTCTCTGTCTTCAAGTTAAAACTTCTCTTCTCCTCCATCCATGTCATGTTTAGTATCCACAAGTACTTGAAAGGTATAGATGTATGTAAAACAAACTTCCTACTGTAAATCAAATCTAGCACTAATACAAGTTGAAAAATTCTGTTCTTCCCAACTGTCGTGTAGTATGAGTTTGTGGCAACAATGTTTTGATTTAACAAAAAAAAAAAAAAAAAGTTGGATGCACGAACATCATTTTGCCATCCTTTTTAAATTTCTTGCACGAAGGTGTTAAATGTGTTATGCTCTCACAGCTATCGTGTCTGACCACACAGTTTTTGTAATAATAAATATCCAATGCAGGATTCGTAAATTGAATGGTTTGGATTAGCCGTTATAAGCCTACAAAAGATCCACGAAGGCCCAAAATTAGATGGGTCTAGATGGATCGGGACTAGAGAGTAGCCTTTCCCTGTCGAATGGCACCACTTTCTCATACCTTTCCTTATGTGTGTGAAATACGGTTTAGAAAGATCAATCCCTAGTCTATTCACTCTTTGTCAGTAAATGCAAGTGGAAGAGGGTGGGATGGAAACAACCAAACAGGTCATGGCTCAACTCAAGTCTTCGTCTTTTCACAACAAAATTGCTCAATTATATAAAAAAATTGCTCAATTAGTCCGGACCACCCAGTTATATAAAAAATTATTTCTAGAGGACCGTAGTAGAATTTTTGAACACCCTCAAGAGAATTCCTAGAGCCGTTACTGCAATTTAGATTCCTTCCCCTTTACACATGAGTGTGCGCAGGATAGTCCGGACCACCCAGTTATATAAAAAATGATTTCTAGAGGACCGTAGTAGAATTTCTGAACATCCTCAAGAGAATTTCTGGAGCCGCCACTGAACTCAACTCTTGCCCATGTTTCCCGAGGTGCCAATGAGTGTGCCGACCACTTAGCTCGGACTGGTGCGGATCAGGAAGAAGATTTCAAAGTTCTTGAGAACTATCCTCTCTCTTTGAGAGAGTTTATCTCTAGGGATAACCTTCTGGACTAGTTCCCTTTGTTATGCTGTGCTCTATTGCCCAAATTGGCTTATGTTTCTATTTGCTGGACTACTGTAACTCTATGGCCATCCTCGATGGCGTAACTTTGTTGTTCTCCTAACTTTGTTTAATGCATTTCCGAATTACCAAAAAAAAAAAAAAAAGCGTAACTTGTCTCGTAAAACACGAAAAAAACCAAAAAGCCAATAATTCATTCAGTGGAACGGAGCATCAATGTCTCATGCAATTTTTTAGTTTGTTGGTCTTGTCAAATTCCTTCTATCAAATCCAAAACACAAAATCAATTCGTTGATGCTATCAAAGAATCTATTTTATGATAGCTGTATACCATTTCCGACGATACAATTGATATATAGTTAGGCCAAAATTGAATGGAAAATTCATTTTTTTGTGTTATGGGTGATGAGGATTGAGGGCCAACAAAACTGTGCGTAGGGACCATGCAGTGAGAAAGGCAATGGAATCGATACTTCATTGGTCACTTCACGTAGACAAAGCTTTTCGTGGGGGAGTGGACCTCTAGAAATGACCATGCATGCTTATGCAATGGGCACTCTTTTCTTGTTCACTTCATGATATATAATTAAGAAAAGGATAGTGGATTCAACGAATCCATGTTTGAAGGTACGATTTTAACAAACCCACCAAATAGATTTATGGTTGAAATGACCGTTCAGCTCAATTTAGTGACGAATTTAGGATTTAAAAATTTGGGGGATGACAGACATCTCCAAGCCACTTATATAATTTTTCTATCAAATTTTGTTTTGGTGACCTATATGGCAATTTAATGACTTATTTTTGTAGTTTTCAATATTGTAACTCCAACCCACCTTACAAACTCTATTAATTTTCTGTAAAGAAAAACAACTCTATTAACTTATAATTTTATAAATATTTTTGCAATTGTGCCCTAGAACTATTCAAACATTATCAACGTTAAGCTTAAAATTAAAAACACAGACATGCAACCACTTTATCTATTAGGATTTTTCAAAAATTATAAAACATAAAATTCTTTCCGACTCCGATTCAGACTCTGACCATGAATTGGAGATGTTGGTTGCAGTTTCTTTACCGGAAGATGAAACAAATGGAAGCAAGAGAAAACAAATGCAAACAAATGGTTGCAGTTTCAACGGCTTGTACCAACGGGAAAAATGGTAAAAACATTTTTAAAAACTATTTTTTTAATTATAGTTAATGATTTGAGGACTCACCTTATTTGATGAGGGAGACAGAGTCACCGATTTTGGTGTTCTCTTTTAGTGTGTGGATTGGAGCAGTTTTTTTCAACATTGCTCACCAAAAAACTTAAAAATTGGTATTTGATGAGTGGCTTGGGGATACACACTTTATAGAATTAAGGAGAACGAACTAGGGACGGAGGGTAAGAGAGGGGGAATGTGGTACATGTCACTCCCGGATCCACACACACAAAAGAAAAAAAGAACTATTTTTGTATTGTAAGAACTGAGTTATTTTCCAAAATGCGTGTATTTTTGTATTTTTTTATATTTAAGCATATTGATAAGTGATTAATCGATTAAAATATATAATTTTTTAGTATTAAATATTTTGATGGATAACTAATATTTTGTATGAAAATGTGTACCCTTTTGCGTACTAAAAATAATTAATCTTAGAACACTACCTTTCTATACTAGTACTAATTACTCCCTCTGGCCGTAAAGATAGTCGCCACTACCCAAACACCTCTAATTTTTGGATAAAAAAAAATGTTCTTGCATAATTTTTTACATTTCTCGACACAAAATTAAAAACTATTTGAAATTTCTCAAAGATTGTACATCATTTTATAAGGAATTATCTTTGTAGGACGGAAGAGGGAGAATATTGATTTTGGGTGCAACCTCTGAATCTTAATCCTGGCTCTATCCCTGTAATGAACACTAGTAATTTTTTTGTTATTTTAAAATCCAATACTATTATAGGTTTTTTTTTTTTTAAAAAAAAAATTGCACTTTGCCCCTCTAAATCCATCCTTATAGCCCCGAATGGTACCATAACCATTGAAACTCTTCTCAGCTTTGCTCTGTTTGGATTGGAATTTATGTGGTAGGACTAAGAGGTTCTCCAGTCTTAACCCCTTTTTTTAATTTAATTTAGGTCAAAATTTGAGTAAAATCCAATTTGAGTATGAGTATTTCTAAGGGAAAAACCCATTTTGTACCCTAATATATAATTTTTCAAATTTTAGAGAGAGGAGAGACCCACCGCATTTGTCGACGAGCTCCGGCGAAGCCCTGTAAATCTCCAGCGAAGATTAGTAAAACTCCGGCAAAAGCTCATTAAAACTCCGGACATCTCCAGCGAGAAATAGTTCTCTCCAGCGAAGCTCAAGACATCTCTGACAACCTCCAGAACCAGGTCCCTGGTGTCATATCTCTCTTTCTTAAAAGAGTCGTTGGGAAAATGAGTATGAATCTAAGGTGTCCCCAATTTGGGCAAAAAATGGGTAAAACCCAGAATGGGGAGAGATTTGGGTCCTCAATTGGAGATGGTTTTTGAGGTTTTGCCCAAATTTTAAATTTAGGTCTTAAAATGGGTCAAGGCTGGAGATGTTCTAAGGAGAGAAGAAATGAAAAGATAGGAGAAGGCAGTGAATCAGAAAAAAAAAAAATTTGATGAATTCACAATTTTTGTTGGATTAGTGAATTAAATTAAAATTTGAATAAGTTTTAATCAAAAGATATAAATAATTCTGTTCCTCTTTATTTTCCCTTACCCTTTATCAAAACTTAATTTGTATATTTTGTAGGAGAATTAAGTGCTAGAATGCTCTGTTCATTTCAATATTTTTATTTTGGGAACTGTGTTCTCTTATATCTAAACCCTGTAATTCTTTATGTATCAGACTCAAGTTAATTTTTGAGATTTAATTCAAATTTCGTTGCTTTATTAAGATAATTCTTCTAGTCAATTATTCTATTTTCAAGAAATGGTTTTATTAACGTTTTTGAAAAATCGGGGCAGTAGCATTTTAGGGAAATAGCTTGTGTGTGTGTGTGTATGGAGGTTATTAGGTATAAAGGTTTGGCTTAATCCTTGTGGAGTACAGGCATGAATATTATGATTATTATCACCTAAAAAGGTAGCATATATTTAACCTTACTTTTTTGTGTAGCCGTCTTTTGTTGCTTTTAGCCCTTGAAATTGGAGATCGTGGCTCTCGAGACAAAGATGCCTACCCTACGTATAGTGTTTGTTAATGTTGTACAATTAGAACCTTAGGCCCCGATTGGATGAAAGATTATTTTCAGGGGGATAAGTTTTGGAGGGGGATAAGATAAGAAGAGGTATAATTTTTGGAGGGTTGGCCCACATTTATGGAAGGGGGATAAAGAAGTAGATGGTTTGGATGAAGGATTAAACGGAGGGATAACTTTTGACTTGGTTTGGATGCACAAGAAATAAGAGGGGGTGAATGATGTCAAAAACTGTTGAATGACTCTTTTGCCCTCTGTTTTTTTTTAAAGAAAAAATCAATTTTTTTTTTTTGAAAATTAAGAGACAACAAATATGTTAATTAATGGATGAATTAGTAAATAGTTAGAGGGGGCTAGTGCAATTTTCACCTATATGTTACCTTTCCCAGGAGTAAAATTTGTTTTGTTTTCTTTCTTTTTCTCACGTCTGTTTCTCTCTCTCTCCCCCTTTCCCAACTCCAAACCCAATTCATACCTTCAAACCCAAAATCAAAGGTCATAACGTGAGATTCAATCTAAGAGCCAGAAGGGAAGATTGTTCTACTCGGCAAGAGCTTCAAATCCATGCGAACAAAACCACCATCGGAGCACCTACGATTTTCGTCCTTCCAAGAAAGGGGTCTGAGATTTTCATCCTTCTTACACCGACGGTCTGTGATGATTTTCGTCCTTCCAGGATCGATGGTGTGTGATGATTTTTTTGTTGATTGAAGATTTTTTTTTTTTTTTGGCTATACAAGAACTTGTATTTTTTTTTTTTTATGATGATTGTTTTTGTTGATGAACAATTGTTAACATATTTGTTGATTGAACATATTTTTTCTGTTGATGATGATTTTCGTCCTTCTAACATTTTTTTTTTGTTGACTGAACAATTGTTTTTGTTGATGATGATTTTCTGTTTTCTATTGATAATGAGTTGGGGGAGGGGATAAGGAGGGGTGTTGTGGTAAAAAAACTCCCCCTCTACTCCCGGATAATTTTTGGGGAGGGTGAGGGCAGCCCAAAAATTATCCGGGAGAGGCACCTCCATGGGGTAAAGCTTAGAGGGGGTGAAAGGTTATCAGGGAGGAAGAATTGTGTTGTAATAAGGTGGGGCCCTCCTCTTAAGAGGGGGTCAAATGTTATCCGGGGGAGATATCCCCCATCCAAGCGACCCCTTACTTTCTAAACCTTAAAATAAGCCAAAAGTATACACAGGAGGGAGCTCTTTAATCATGACCCAGACCTCCAAGTTGTAAATCTCCCTTTTTTGGCCTGAAGACACGTTCCTTTACCTGGTCTTACACTTATCCCCTAGTCTTTAATTATATGAGAGTAACATATACTTTTTATTGGCAAAAGAAGATTTTTATTACTCTTACTAAGGACACTATAGAAGTTTGATTCGTTTATATTCATGCCTCGTTCTTCCAAGGGGCTTTTTGGTTTTTGTGACTTATTGTATTTTTTGAGACAAATCATTCTATCATAATACATTAACTTAAAAATCCCAAACTACCAAAAAGCCCCTTGGCAGAACGAGACCTTACTGTGGTCCGAAACCCCAGTGGACCATCTGCATATCTCCAAATGATAGTAGGAATTTGTTTGTAATGGAACCCAAATGGATGCTCAAATTTGTTGTTATTGATACTTAGCAACAGGGTGAGGGGATTCTAATTAATGTTCTAACTTCTAAGCATTCACAAATTAGGGCTGTTTTGGCATGGTAATTAAGTTTGATCATTTTTTTTTTATTTTACATTTGTGAGTTTTGCGTCAATTTTTTTGTTAAATTTTATTTGTTCGTCTCGATAGGATGAATAAGGAAAAGAAAAATAATAATAAAGACAAAAATAATCTAGAAAATTTTATACATTCGGAATTACTTTTGTCTTTAGCGAACAGTTTAAAGATTTTGATCATAATTTTATACAGTAATTTTTTAGATTCCTCTTGTTGAAATGAATAAAAACAAATAAATTATCCTATAGAATTATCAAACCAAGACAGACCTTCATATTGTAGTAATGCTTCTGGTTAACGGTTTTCAAATGGAATTCAGGGACTCTGACTTGCACTATAGGGTTGTAATGTGGCATTCGAGACATCCATCCTGCAATCAATGAAATTCAAATCATCATTGTCAAGATAAACGACTCAGATGTCGCATTACAACCATGTAGTGCCCCCCTGTATTATAAGATTCAATTGTGATGGACTTAGAGACTATCATTTGAATATTGGGATTTTCTAGGTTTCAAAAATATAATGGAGATGAGATAATATATTGGAGATGAGATTTACCTCAATTCTAACTCCTTCGACCTTTAGAAGTTTTAAATTTAAAATCTGAAAAAATTGGATTAAAAAAAAAGGAGGGACATGTTTGTATTTTACACATGGCTGTTTGATAATGTGAACTGTAATTTTAACCTCGGAGGAAGTTTAAATACACTGAACTATCAGAATTGGGCCACAATTAGCTTGCAGTTCTAATTGTATTTCTATGTAATGCTATGGATATGAATAGATTTCTGGAATTTCAAATTTAAAAGACGGATTGGTCTTGTGAGATAGATTAACAAACTTGCCTTCAAAAGTTTTGACTAGATTAGGGCCACTAACCCAATTTTTTGAAAAAATTGATTTTTCACGGTTTTTTATGTGATTTGTTGTGAGAGAATTACCTGTCTCGGTGTTTGAAAAATCATTTTTTTGTTAGTGGAACACCCCTGAATAGGCCTATTATCACATGCTACTTATCATTCTTACAGCTCTCCTCACTCTACAAAACTGTGGCTGTGTTGGGATTCCAATTTGAGCCAAACTTTTTTCAACTTGTTTGAAAATCATTTTAAAATGGTTGACTTGGTTGAGTTACGGTTTAGAGGTAGGACGCTCATTGTAAATAATATTTACTGAGGTGGGACCCTCACTGTAAACCCCAACCGCACTTTTATTTTCGTTTAGCCCCATTGAAGCAAGGGATCCACTTGACTACTCTTCGAGGATCAATCCCATCTACGTCCACTAGGAGCCCCAATTTAAATCTAGGGCAAAGTTCTATATAAACTGGTTTAAAAGGAGTTATTGCAAGTTGTGATTTGATTATTGAGCTTTTCGGGGAAGACGATGCTGCGTCGATTCTTGCAATTCCAGTTAGCAATCAGGGAGTGGCAGATAAAGGGATATGGCATCATTCTTTAATTGGAGAGTTCACAGTGAAATCAGCCTATCATCTTGCCAAATCTATGAGTTTTCGGAAGATTATGCATGAAAGAGGAGAAGCAAGCACTAGATCCTTACCTTCTACAAATTGGAAAGATGGGTGGAGATTGTCGGTCCCTTCTAAGGTGCGACATTTTATTTGGTGCTGCTTGCATAATGCTCTTCCTGTGCTTGTCAACTTAAATCATCGGAATATTGATGTTAATCCCATTTGCAAGGCATGCTGCAAGGCGGTTGAAACGGTGGAACACGTCATATTCCAATTTAAGTTCGCTAGGATGGTCTGGAGCTTATCACCATTACCCATATCTCATTCAAAGAGTTGGGATAGTATGACTTTCAAGCAATGGTGGACAACGTACTCATCTCTAACTCAAACCGGCAGCAACATCCGAGAGGACATGGGGCTATTGGCTTTCACCTACTGGGCATTATGGAAAGCACCATTTTGATCATTTTCCTAGAGATCCCTCCGCAGTCTTACAACAAGAGTTTCTGGATGGAATGAGTTCTTACACGTGAATGATAAGAGGGGAGGGATTATCCCACTTTGCACCCCCCCTCCTCCAATCTAGAAACCACCTGATGGAAATTTTATCAAGTTAAATGTTGATGGGGCTTTGAATGTGACCAACAAAGTGGGAGGCCTGGGTCTAGTTGCAAGAGATAGCAGCGGTTTGCTTCTTAGAGCTAAAATGGTATCTATGGGAGGTACTTTCTCTGTTCGAACTATTGAGGCCCTGGGTTTTTGTTGTGCGTTAGAAACGGCTTTGGAATGGAATTATTCTCATATTATTGTGGAAGGAGACGCCCTACGAGTAGTACAGGCGCTTAATCATTCGAAGACTTATGTGGATTGTGACTCCATTATTTTAGATTGTCTTCAGCTTGTCTCTTTTTTCTCTTCTGTTTCGTTTACTCATGCTAAATGCGATTGTAATTCCCTGTCAGACGTTAGTTCAGTTTGCTGGCGGGGAGACTATCCCCATTGGCTTTCCTCGCTAACTCTTGAAGATATTAGGGCCCTACACCCATCTTCCTCGTAATAATTAAAATATTTGTTTCCATTGACAAAAAAAAAAAAACTTGAAACTTTTGGAGGGAGCAAACTCCTAACTGATCATTTAGACCGGAGGGTCAAACTCGGATCACCTTTAGCTCTATGGAAAGCTACGTACGACCATAAAAATAAAAAATAAAAAATCTAGGGGAAAAGGCTACAATACACACCCCTTATTTGGGTGTGTATGATACACACCCCTATAAAAGCTACGAATTTTTTGTAAAAGTTACGAATTTTTTTAGAAAAGTTACGAGACACACCAAAATGTTACGAATCATATTGCTGAAAAGTTACGAAAAACTAAAAAATGTTATGATTGCCGATGAGGTGGCACAATCTGAACCATACAATAGGTGCATATGGTACACCCAAATAAGAGGTGTGTATTATAGCCATTTTCAAATCTAGGAGGCAAAATAATCACACAGATGGAGTATCAGACTATTGTGATAAAAAATAAAGAATGCATAATTGAGGAGCCGTTGATCAACACAGGTGAGCTGTGTTCTAGCAAATGTTGGTTAAACAAACACACTTGGAGACAATGGTGGGTCATTAGAATATTGAATAACTAGAGCTACTCAATTTGAAAATACAGTAAAGGGGAAAGAAGGTCAAAGTTGGAAGGAAATACTGAAGTTTGGTTTTGTAGTTCAGCAAATATGGCAAATCAACCTAACCCAGGCACCCAATTTTCATTTGAAGTCATACCCAAAATAAATAAATAAAAGTCTTGATGTTTGGTGTTTTGCAGCTTTTGCTTGTTTTGGGTTCAATCCATTTTTGTTTTTCTGTTCTGGGTTCTAATCCATTGCCTCATCAGTCCTAATCAAATAGGTATCTGCAATGATAGAAACACAACTTTAAAACATGACTTCAAACACAATTGCGGGGTTCTAATCCGTTGGATTATCAGTCCTAATCAAATAGGAATCTTTTTTAAGAGCAATGATAGGAACACAACTTTAAAACATGACTTCAGAAACAATTGCGTCTAGAACAGTTCGATTCATATGGGTTCATATAAATCTAACGGTTCCAAACACAGTTGTATCTGGAGTTGTGTCCGGAAAGTCTGTGTTCCTAGACTTTTCCTTTATCTAGCCTAGAATGCATGATTGTTGTTTTCTAAAACTAATTAATGCTCTGTTTGTTTAGGGCGGAAAATATTTTCTGTGAGAATTATTTTAGAAAATAAAATGTCTTATGGTCGTATTTGTTAGTAACATGGAAATATTTCCTAGAGAACATTTTTCTATTGCTTGGTTAATACGGAAAATCGCTAATTAAAGAACCAAACCAAAATACCCTTTTTATAAAAATAAAAATAAAAAAGTACCCCAACCTAAATAAATGGTAGAATTGACTGTGTTTGGTTCACATTTCCAAAAATTTTTTCAAAAAGATTCCTTCCCCCTCTCTCATCTCTCCAATCATTAATCACTTTTCTCTCTCTACTCATATCCTTCCATCCAATCATTATTTTCATTTTTCTCTCTATCTCTCTCCAATCATTACACATCTCTCTAATTATTACTTTTTTCAAAAACTCATCCAAACACTATCTCAAAAAATTTCTCAAAAAATTTCTTCTCAAAACTCTAAACCAAACACAGTGTTCCCATGGAAAATGACCAAAATACCCTTGATATTCAAAGACGAACAATAGGAGCACCTATATTTTCCACTCAATCAAAGCATCATTATTCAAATGAGGGACCAGGTCCAACCTACTTTTAATGGGACACCACAGATGTGACAAGTGGCAAAAGACTGACGACAGTAGAAGAAGATTTTGCAGTCATTCATATGCCGTTTTCTAATAAGTTTTTCGTATTAATTTATTTTTGTCGTAGAATACGAAATATATCATAAAAGAATTACTGGATAGGGTCATAAACTACCTATAACCAACCCTAGATCTCTGTTGTTGGATTATTAGTGCCAAAAATATGGCTCAACTATATCTTTCTTTCCAAACAAGTGTCCTCTAGATCTATAGCCATTCCTATTTTTCCAACTTATGCTCTGTTTTTCCGTTGCTAGGATGGCCAAACTAAATATTGAAGAGAAATAATGGCGAAAAAACAAATGATATAGGTTGAATCGTGGTGTCCGTTGTCACTAATTATGGACTCTTCACTGCTAAATTTTTTATTTACTTTTTACAACTGCATAGTTCATAAAATGGCAGTAATTGATTCATTATCATATCTTAGATATATCGCAATTTTTATCCAGCTGCTAGATTCATAGCTTATGTAGCTTTACATGATATGATGCGATTGACATTAAATTTGTGAAAAAACACATGTTTTTATTTTTTTGATATTGAAATAGCTATTATGTTTAATTTTGAGGTAATTTAGTTTCTCATAAATCGTTTTTGTTCGCTAGTACTTGACGTATACATTGTGTTCTGAAGCCTGTAATACCATATAGAGAATGCAAGAACATTAAAACTTAGAAAACAACATTTGAATGGCGATAGCGTTGTCAATGATTTAAGCCAGTGAATGAGATAAAGCATCCATTCTCATTTTGTTTGTTATATCAATTTATTGAGTTCATATATTTGTTGGACAATTTAAGTTGTTTCATGGAAGAATGCAAAAATACCTACTGTGTGTTACAATTTTATAGATTGTAGGGGAGGTCAACGCGTAGACCCCCGTTGACCAAAGTCAAAGTTGACCATCCAACAGGATGATGACAGGTGTCGTCTAGGTGGCACTAGAATCCGCGTGACACGCAGTTGCACCCCGCGCAAGTCTCCGTGCAGAAACCACTAGTGCGGTACTACCCATTGCTAGGCGCCTCAGCGGCGCGCGCATTAGGCATAACAAGGGCAATGTTTGGAAGATCATGGGCCATCCTAACTAGGAGAAAAGCCTAAGACCCAAACGACTAGCGCGGCCCAGAGATAGGGGCGAGAACATGAGAATCTAGTCTAATTGAGCCCAAGTAATTATATCTACTGCGGTCTAAATGCAGAACCCCGGGGGCCCCCTGAGGCTTGGCTGCAGTATAAGCGCAATCGAACAGGTCATGATTCTGCCCTTGCGGGAATAAAGGGAGATCCAGTGGTTTGGTGGCTATAAAAGAACATTGCGCGAGGGGTGGAGTAGCTCGCCACCGCGCGACTAGGTTGCACAGAAAGGACACATGTCCTTGTATTATAGGGTGACAGCCTGACACCTAATCATTGGTCCAAGGTGCCTATAAATATGAGACCCTTTCACATTACCCAGAGATTGGTGATATCTTGGCAGAGCATATAGCATCCTAGAGAGAGAAACGGGCAATCACAGATTGGAAGGAGAGCATTCTTCCTTGTGAGATCATTCCACATCCTCTAGGTCACCAGGGTAGTATATGGAGTAGTCTCTTTTGTACACACCTGCTCTGTTCTTCACCCTTCTCCTAGATCACTCCATTCCCATTTCTGTTGTTTATTGTTGACTATTCTTACCTCTGCAGCTCATTATTCTCTTTGAATATTGACCAAGCAAGAACCATCACCTTCAATAGTATATTTATGAGAAAACTCTGCAATTATGGCAGCTCTACATATATAGGAAAAATTATTGGTTGCTCCTCTGGCCAACAACACCCTTCTTCACCAATTATTCTTGCGATGTTCGGAACTACACTTTATTAGTATGAGTCTCGCATAAATGTGTGGAATTCGTAAAGGAGGATGTTGGGATACAGTGTAAGTGGTGCCGAGACCATTGAATACTTATTGCGTTTTATAAAACAGGTTATTCTCTAATAACGCATCAACTCAATTTTACTTAATACGCTCTTGCCAATCTCGGTTTGGATTTTGTTCTAGGACTAGACACAAGATTGTTCTTAGTTTTGTTTAAGAATATGAAACCGTTCTCTTTGTTCCTTTTAGTGGTATCAATAAAAAAAATTAATAAAATTAAAATTTTACTGTTAAGAAAAATTCAATTTCCCCATTTCACTAGCAAGAAGTCAATTTATTTAAAAAATCAAGATAGGTCATTCTCTCATAATATATCACATAAAAAACGTGAAAACTAATTTATTTTCAAAATATCCTTAATGGAACCCTCTTAATAAGTCAATTTTGCTGACTTTTTTCAATAAATCAATCTGTGAAACACCGTCGCGATATTCAACAAAACTTGATTGATGTCTGATGATCTGCATATGCAGTATACCGTCAGGTGTCCCCACACCTTTTATGTGGGTGGTCGGCTGGTCGCATTAGTCTGACTTTAGATCCCAATATCCCACTAGTTAATTTGGAATATGATTTAAAAATCCTTAAAATATGCTTGTTTTTATTTTCTTGTGTTTTACCGGACACTGATTATTTACCACTGATCCGAGTGAGGAAGATGATGATTTCTTAATTAAGTGACGGTTATGATTGACTTTGTTTTTTTAAGGATCAATGATTGATATTTAATTTAGTATACACGGCACATGAAATATTATTATTTTTTTCCTATGATCTCTGTATAATAGTTTCCATTAGTTCTATATATTTTGGGAGAGAATAAATCAAGATTTTATCAGTATGTGAAGTAATAATATAAAATGGGGTTTGCCACTGTTTCATTTGACAATGAGAACCGTTCATTTTTTATGTATCGATTTGTTTATCTTACATGAAAATTTGGACGATTTTAAAGTATTGGTCGAATTACTTTTGAATTTATGAACTGTTAGAAACATGAATAATTATTCTCGTAAAAAATATGCTTTGTTTTTATGGATAATTATATTCAATCCACTCGATCTTTTGCATGGGTGGTAAATGCGTCAAGACTTACAATATGAACGGCTAGTATATTGACATAAATATTTCATTAATTTTACTTGATGTGATAATGGAAACTCAGTTAGAATTGCAAATGGGTTGACCTTGTGGTCGGGCTTTGGACTTATTGCGCCTTTGGCTACTTGGGTGAGAAATGAAAAGAAAATAGTATGTCTCACACACTAGTTTGGATAGAGGGAAAAGAAATGATTACATTTTCTCACCATCTCATTTGGATAGAGTTTTGGTGAGAAAAAAGGAAAAAAAAAAAAAAGAAGCCCCTGGAAGGTTCCTCACTCTCACTGTTAATCACCCTCTCTCACAACATTGGCTATCCAAACATAGGGGAGAATAATCTCTCTCAATTTCTTTTCTTTTCTCTTAAAAATACTCCATCCAAAGGAGCTTAAGAAGTTTTCTCTCCCTGCCAAAGTCTTAGACGATGGAATTAGTCCCTCGGAATTAATCGAGGTGTGTCAGTTGGCCCGAACACCTAGTTATAAAAAATTAATATATTTTCAATAAGTAGCCCGCTTAAGCTGTGTTGGAACTTAAATCATGATAATGAAAAAGATTTTCTTTTTTTTTTTTTTTTTAAGAAGGAACAGACTTTAAATCATATACTGGAGTGGGTTAAATATAAGCAAATTATTCGGAAAATTTGAATATAAACTTATCCTTTCCGTTTTTTATATCTAAATTTGAATATAAACTTATCCTTACCCTTTTTTATATCTTCTCCTTCGTTCTCCTAATCTTAAACCCGAAAAAATAATTCGGAGTGCCAAAAATAAAAATGAAAAATTTACTAATTCACGACTATATACGTCACCCAAGAATTCAAACCCTTTAATATTTAATTACACATGACCATATTAAATTGTAATTTGGTAACTAGTATATACTAATATCCGTAAATATCCAAATTGCGGCTCCGATTCTTAATTATAAAGAGAATTTTTGTTCATTGCGACTCTAATCCAAATCTCCATTTTCATATCTGATTTTTGAAGGTGTCTTGCGAGTATCTTCTTGTTAGAACAACTATTAAATGCGAAAATTACTATTGCTATAACAAATAATAAAGTGAAAAGTAAAAGAGTTGGATCTATCCGGTCTATAAATATGTTTCACAATCATAGCAAATGATTTTTGATCAACTTGATTTTTAACATGGTTAATGTTTTCAAGAAGTTATAAAAAGTCAAAAATTTCGATTTGAAATGGACTCACGAGTGGCCTAAACTTGATCATTAAGTCCCAATAGTGAACTAAAAAGGATCCAACACCAGTGTAAAAAAGAGATTCATTCATTTTTCTGAAATGATCTCCAGTGAATTCATTTTTCTAAAATGATCTTCAATGAATTCCAAGATTAACTTTCTGTTCTCGTGATTCATTTTAGAGAATTGCTGGATAACATTGGAGATGCTCTAATGATTCCAATTAGCAAGAGGATTAAAGATGAGCCATACTATCATTCAGATATCTCTTATGCATGCAACTAAACCCAAGAAAAAGGCTGCAAAATAATAGATTCTAAAAAAGTTCAACCTGGACGGACCTCAAAACGAGCTACACATAATGAGAGATGACAAAGAAACACAAACACACGTAGCTTGGATATAGAATGAGCTTAATATAATTTTGTTGTACCCCTACACTTAATAAATGAAGTTTTTGGGTTGGAGATAAAGTTTCCATGATATCCATCTAAGCTTATTTTGTCATGATTTATTCATATTAGTACAAAACACATGACTGTTTCTGATTTTCAAAACCGTACAAAGGCTCAGTTTTTGCTATAAATATTTGAATATTTTTTATATTCTCAATATTCTTGTACTCATATTCTAACTGATGAAAATACCCAAAATACCATAGTGGGAATTCACTCTAATTATAATCTCATATAAACCCCAGATAATATTCACTAGCTCGTTGGTTGAATAAAATAGAAATCTTGGTTTTTTTGGCAGTTGAACAAAAGAGGAGTTCAATTCAAATATCTCCCCTCGATATGTTACATCCGGTATTTAAAATATACTCCCTCCGTTGCTTTTTAAATGTGTAGCTTCATAATTTCAACTTACAATAGTATTACAATAATGCTAGGTACACACAATTTGGTACCCACAAGTTACCCAAACACACACACAAGTGTGTGGGCTCCACACACACAAGTGTGTATGTGTGTGTTTGGGTAAATTGTGGGTACCAAATTGTGTGTATGTAGTGTTGCTGATAGTATTAAGAAAGTATCATCATTACACATTTCACATCAACTTTTACAATTATTTTCCACTATTGTCCTAGATTTTTTTTTTTTCACGGAAAAATTGATGATATTATTAAGAGAGAAACCGGTCCGAAGACCTAACATCAGCAAGGGCAAGATTAGCTAAAAACTGGGAGACAGGACCCCCCCAATTCACTAGTCTAGCACCTAATAGGGATTGCTTAGCCAACGAATGGGCTACCCTATTGACAGAACGTTTAACATATTTAAAAACACAAGAGGAAAATAATGGAAGAAGCTCTAGACAATCAGAGAGAATAGAGCTACAATCGGAGAAAGATTTCCCTGCTTGAGTAAGAGCTTGGACAATCTGAAGTGAGTCACCTTCCACAATTATATTAGAAAGACCATTGTTTGCAGCGAGAACTAAAGCTTCTCGAAAGCCCAACGCTTCAGCGACTCTAGGGGAGTACAACCCATGGAATGGAATAGAAGCCGTCCCCAAAATCTGACCCGCATGATCACGAGCTACAATACCAACTCCAACCCGTCCACTGCTTTTACCAACCGCGCCATCAACATTGAACTTAATAACCCCAACCGGAGGAAAAACCCACATAGGAGGAAACATAGAGGCAGGTGTTACAGAGGGAGGGCGCTTAGTATTATCATTTGCTTCCTTGAATTCGGAACAAATAGCGAACGCCTTTTCTAAGATTTTAGAGCTGTCCCAACTATGGCCTTCAAACTGAGTTTTGTTGCGAGCCTTCCACAAGAACCAACATAAAGATGCCAGGAGAGCATCCAAATCGATAACCCCAGCATTTAAATGAGAAATAGAGGACCACCACTCCAAAAAATGATATGAATTCCAGGAAGCAGAGATAAAAGAAGCAAAAGGGGATTTGCACCACACTTCTCTTGAAAATTTACATTGAAAGAGCATATGTTCCAAGGTCTCACGTTTGGAATGGCATTTGGGGCAAAAAGGAGACACATCTATGTTCTTCCTGTTTAAGTTAACGAGAACCGCAAGCGCATTATGGGAGCATCGCCACATAAACATTTTAATTTTGTTAGGAATAGGCAAGGACCATAAAGATTTCCAGAAAGAATCCAATGGAGTACCTGAACTTGATTCGCCTCTTTCGTGAGAATGGCGTGGAACATTGCACATTCTAGCAAGGTGATATGCTGATCTCACGGAAAACAGCCCATTGTCAGTATTGTCCTAGATGGAGACACCATCATTAAACTTTACCCACAAACTTTCAAAAAGAAATATACTTTTAAGGGTTAAATAGGAAATGTACCAACTTTTACACATTAACTTTTCAACATCACACTTATTTAGGAACATCTCAAAATGAAATACACTATTCTTTTTAAAGAACGGAGGGAGTAGAATTTTAGAGCTTGATAGGAGATGCTTTTCAGAGCAAACTTAAGGGTACATAAAAGTATATACATTTCAAGGACCTTGATATCAACATACTCAAAGTTTCCAAATTTCACCACTATCATATATAAATCCAACTTTAAATTTTCCTTTTCTTAAACACATGAAGAAATCGTCATCGCCTCTACCCACCTTCACCTGTTCACCCATTCCTCGTTGCGTTTGTCTCTCATTTCCTCTATACACACCTTTTCTTTTGCCACAGAACCACTCCTCGATTTCCATTTCCAAACAAAAACTTTAACTGGTATTTAGCAAGTTCACTCACAGTAGGGCTGTCCAGCGGATCGCTCGATCCGTTCGATCCGCCCAAACTGCCCAAACCGATCCGTCCGATTACTAACCCGAGGTACGTTACGGATTGATACGGATCCTAATATTTTTTATTTTCACGGATACGGTTCGGTTCGGTTTGGGTTCGATCCGCCCAATCCGCCTAATAATCCTTCTACCTATCAATTCCTGGTACAGAAGAATTCAAATCTTTGTTTAATTTCCCAGTTTTGTTTTTCTTAATTCATTAGTTTCCAAGATTTTCTTCTCCTTTGACAGTTTCTGATGATACTCTACTGCTTTTGTTTTTTTTTTTTTTTTGGGCTGTGTTGTGCGTATTGTAGGACGAGGATTTTAAGATACAGAAGGAAATGTACAGGGGACAGCAGTACAGTCAGACATACTTTGCTCGGCTGCACTTGATGAAAACTTTCCTTTACTCCCTTCTTCCCAATTGGAAGCCCCATTTGCCTGGTAAACTACCATTACTGTGTGTTCTATAATCCCTTTTTTTGTCATGGGTTTTGCAGTCCATATGGGTTCACCAAAAAAATCACTCTACATGACTGATTCACTCACAGTTGTGGAGATTCAAGCAATGATTACGTTTTCTGACCATCTCACTTGGATAGGGTTTTGGTGAGAAACAAGAATAGGCCTTTTAAAGGTTCCTCACTCTCACCGTTTATCACTCTCTCTCACAACATTGGTCATCCAAACATCGGGGAGAATAATCTTTCGCTCAATTTCTTTTCTTCTGTCTTGAAAATACTCTATGCAAATGGGCTTTATGAGTTTTCTCCCTGCCAAAGTCTCAAGTTCGAAATTTCTTTGGGGCCAGAGCCGGCCTTGATTTTTTGTAGGCTTAAAGCGAAACCAAAAAGAGACCTTTTCAAAATAAATGAGCAAAATGTAAGTAGGTAAATTACACTTCAAAAATCAAATACTACTATTCATCAATAAGAAAGAGACTTAGAGAGAGAAAGGGTTTGTCACAAGTGAACTTGAGAGTAAAAAGCTTTCAAGGTGGTTTGGGCAAATGAGGCCCTCACCTATTTATACATGCCAAGGGAAAGTCTAGAACATTCTGTAGAAGTTTCTCAACTAATCTTCTCTAGAATTCTCTACCATTCTATACAAGTCTAGAATTATGTACAATATTCTAGATAACTTTTCTCGGTTTTTTATGTGATGTATTGTGAGATAATGACTTGTTTTGATTTGTGGGAAAAACTATTTTTCTGTTAGAGGAACACCCCTTTAAATCCTAAAATAATAACCAAACATTTCAACATTTCAAACTCATCACTTAAATATGCTTCATGTTCCTCTTGGCCACTCTCATATTCTGCACTATCCAAACATGTTTCATCTCTATTCCTTAACTTATCTTTTTCTTCATTTCCCGAATCTCATTGTTCCTCTTCCACCAAGTCTTCAACCAAACTTGAATTCTCTTTTTGTGACTTACTCAAAAATTTATCGAGAGCACTCGCTTGAGATTGAATTAGGGCGTCTACTTTTTGCTCCTTTTTTCTTTTTGCATCTAGACAAATCCTTTCTTGTTATTGTGAATTTGAAATTGGGCATATTTTGAGTTTGAAATTGAGCCATATATACGTTGTACTCCTTTTTTTTTTTTTTTTTTTTTTATAATATTACAAAAGATACGTAGGGGTACATAAGGATACTAAAATATGGAGGCCTTTAAAATTTGTATTTTTTGGAGCCTAAATCGACCGCAACATTTACTTTAGCTCAGGGCCGGCTCTGTCTATATAAAGCTTTGCTTTGGGTTCTAAACGGGACTCCACTAGTGGGCGGTGTGATTAGTTCCTCAAGATTAATCGAGATGCGTTAGTTGGCCCGGACACTTAGTTATAAAAAGTGTAATCCCAATTAGTAACCCGCTTAAGATGTGTTGGACTTTAATCATGATAATGAAAAAGGCCTTTTTTTTTAGAAGGACACAGTGGATCATAGACTGGAGTGGGTTTGTTAAAGATAAGCAAATTATTCGGAAAATTTAAATATAAACTTATCCTTTCCGTTTTTATATCTTCTCCTTTGTTCTCCTTAATATTACTAATTGATAAAATACTAACCATGAATCGGTCTAAACTTAAACCCAAAAAAATTGTTCTGAGTGCCAAAAATAAAATGAAAAATTGACTAATTCATGACTATATACGTCACCCAAGATTTCGAAGCCTTTAGTAATAGTTAATTATCACATGACCGTATTAAATTGTAATTTGATAAACAGTATATACTAGTATCCACGAATATCCATATTGCTGCTTGGATTAATTTAAATTGTCCATGGAAAGAGAATTTTTGTTCATTGGGACTCCATTCCAAATCTCCATTTTCATATCTGAATTTCTAGAAAGACGCAAACAGTACCTGATTTCTTCTACCAAAGTCTGAATCTTTCGAATTTTATAAAATATGTACTGTACTTAGTATCGATCTCATTTTGAAGGTGTCTTGCGAGTGTATTCATGTTGGAACAAGTATTAAGTGGTACTGTACTCTTTTAAATGTGAAAATTACTATTGCTACAACAAATAATAAAGTGAAATGTAAAATATTTGGATCTCTCCGGTCTATATATATGTTTCAAAATCACAGTAATTGATTTTTTATCAACTTGATTTTTAACATATGTTTTCAAGAAGTTATAAAAAGACAACAATTTAGATTTGAAATGGACTCACGAGTGGCCTAAACTTGAGCATTTAGTCCTAATAGCGAACTAAAAAGGATCCAACACCAATGTAAAATAGAGATTCATCCATTTTATTTTTTTATTTTTAAATGATCTCCAGTGAGTTCCAAGATCTACTTCTTACTCTCGGGATTCATTTCAGAGCTTTGCTGGAGAACATTGGACATGCTCTAATGATTCCAATTAGCAAGAGGATTAAAGATGAGTAATGCTATTATTCGGATATCTCTTACGCGCACAGAAACCCAAGAAAAAAAGGACGCACAATAATAGATCCTAAAAAAGTTTACCCTTGACGGACCTCAAAATCAGCTGCACATAATGAGAGATGACAAGGAAACACATACATAGCTTAGTTATGAATGAGCTTGGCATGGTTTTCCAAAAGATTTTAGCAACTTAGGGGGTGTTCCACTAATTGGTTTTTTAGTTTTTTGGTTTTTTTTGATCTCTAGTTTTTCAAAAAAACCAACTAGTTCCACTAACAAGTTATTGGTTTTTTGGTTTTTTTTAGTTGTGTTATGAAATTACAAATCTACCCTTCTACCCAAACAACTATTGCTCTCTTTTTTTTGAAGGGAGGGCAGATTCGTAATTTTACATGATTAAAGTACATGTACTTGATTGTGCAATGATTTGGTTTTTTTTAGGTTAGTGGAATGAAGTGGTTTTTTTGTTGGTTTTTTGTGGGGGGTTTTTTAGTGGAATGAAGTAGTTTTTGATTTAAAACAAAACTAGTTTTTTGTTAGTGGAACATGGCCTTAGTTGCTAAAATCAACCATGATATTAGCAAATGAATTCAGCAGGTGCTAAAATCATGGTTTTGAAATAAAAAAATGAAGTGATTCCGTGTATCGTTTTTCTATTTTTTTCGCACCAAATTAAAGTACTGCTCGTGTACTTTAATTCGGTGTGAAAAATTCAAAAAATAATACAAGGAAACGCTTAATTTTTTTATTTGAAATACCACGATTTTAGCACTTGTTAAACTCATTTCCATGATTTTAGCAACCCAAGAAAACTTATATAATGGTCACTGTACCCCTACATATAATAATAAATGAAGTTTTTGCGTTGGAGATAAAGTTTCCATAATATCCATTTAAACTTATTTTCTCATAATTTATTCGAATTAGTACAAAACACATGACCGTATATGATTTTCAAAATCGTACCAGGTTTCGCTTTAAATATTTTTATACTTCGGACATTTCCGATATTCTCGCACTAATATTCTAACCGAATAAAATACCTAAAATACCTCAGTGAAAACTCGTTAATATTCTAACCGAATAAAATACCCAAAATACCATAGTGAAATAGGGCGCTTGGTCTTTTGTTAGTTTAGAAGCAAACATAAGGGTATTATAGTACATTTCAAGGACCTTGATAATATACTCAAAGTCACCCAATTTCACCACTATTATATTTAAATTCAACTTTAAATTTCCTTGAATACATTAAAAAATCATCGCCTCTACCCACCTTCACCTGTTCACCTGTTCCTCGTTGCACTTGTCTCTCGTCCCCTTCTATAAAAACCTTTTCTTCTGCTACAAATTCACTCCATTTCCATTTCCATTTCCAGACAAAGTTTTACTGGGTATTTAACAAGTTCACTCTCCGGAGATTCAAGCAGTAATCATTCTTTCACCTGAAAAATCACTCTAGACAGGACTGATTCAGTTTCAGTGTTCTGAGATTTCGAAACTGCGCCATTCTCTCCGGTCGGAACCCTGTTCAAGGAGGGGGGAAAAGAGAGAGGGGAATTCATTGAACTTTTTTCGGCTGTATCTATTTGTGTATGTATGTACATTTGTGTATTTGAAATGTGGGGGATCGGGAAACCGGCGGCGATTTGATGGAATCGGTGGTGGTGGTGGTGCTGAACGCATTGTTTGATGGAGTTAAGGATTTGGTGCAGCCGATGTGTTGGGTCTTCGAAAACTTGGTCGTTTCGGACCTTGGCCGTTGTTGTTTTCGAGGTAAAGCTTCTCTTCTTAGCTGTCAGATTTCTCTTCACAGTAGGTTTTTGCTATTTTGAAATGGGGATTTAGGGTTTTGGTTTTGTTTACTAGTACTTCTTTGTAGCTAAATGCTGAATTTTGGATGCTTAAGACTGACACTATGCACACACCTGAGCGAATTAGGTTTCCAAAATTGAAGATTTTAACCTTTTTTTAAACTTGTGTTAAGTGGGATTTAGGGCCTTATTTATTTATTTATTTTTTTTTGGAGAAATTGTGGTCAAAATTGGGAAAGTTTGGTGTGGAAGTAGTGTATTCAGCACCTCGAATCTATGGATGTATGTTTGGAGTTTCCATATTTTGTTTTTGCTCAATTCCTCTTCTGCTTTCTCTCTCTCATTTCCTTTTCTGTATCTTTTGATCTTATTTTTTTATTTTCACTACTTCTTTGTGCCAAATGCTGAGGGGTGAAGAAAGTTGAACTTTGGAGACTTAGAGAATTCCGTAAAAAATTAGACTGTAGAACAGTTTTTTTTTTTCAATTTTGTTGGTCTGCTAAGAGGGATTTAGGGCTTTTTTTGGTTGTTGGAGCAGTTGTAGACTTGTAGTCATAATTTGGAAATTGTTGAGGTAAGTACTGTGTTCAGCACCTCATATTTCTTTTTATCAACAACACCTCATAATGCAGATGGATGTTTTGAGGTTCCTTTCCTTTCTTGCTGTTGGTCAATTCCTTTTCTGCTATGTCTTTCTCTTTCCCTTTCCTTTTCGTGTATCTTCCTGTCTTCTTTTCTGGTATTCCTTTTGTGCTACTATTGATAAATTCGTCGACTAAGTAGTCCCATTCAGAAAGCTTGTTCTCTCTTTAGTGTTTTTGTTTTTGTTATGCCTTTGCAATAACTTGAATGGATTTGGGTGTAGGGTCAAAAGAATTTGGGTTAGTGTGCTGTAGTTAGTTGTTTTTCTTTCAGGGGGGTTTAAAGATAGCTTCTTTGCTTTGGTATGTGCGGTATGAGTATTTTCTTTACAGATTTTTTGTGATATTTAGAGGAAAGAATTTGTTCTTGGATATTATTGTGGTTTGAAGGTGGTCATTCAAATTCTCAAGAACATCAATTTTTGTAAGTCACGAAAAATAGTGCTGAAAACATGTTATATCACCTTCCTGCATTCATGATCCGATTAGATACATATATAAATACAAATAACCGCAGATTTCCCAATCTGCTCCATTCTTCCCCACATTTCATATACAAAAAAAAATTCTACATACACATACATAAATAAAGTCAACAAGATAAGAGAGAATTGTACAGCTTGAAATGCCAATATTTCTAGTGATGCTCCACTCTCAGTCGATATTTGAACACAAAATCCTCTCCACCTGAAAAATCAGTCGATTCAGTCCGTCAAACTCACTATGATTCAAAGATTTCAAGAGTTGTACCTTTCTTTGTCTAATCTCTCTCATCAGAATGGTTTCAGGAGGGAGATTACTAAACTTTTGTCGGCTGTATTCAAATGTACACGTTTTGTGTATTTGGAATGTGGGGAAGAAGAACGGAGTGGATGGGGAAACCGGGGCAGATTTGATGGCATTGGTAGTGGTGTTGAATGCATTGCTTGATGGAGTTAAAGATTTGGTGTAGTCGATGTGTTGAGTCTTAGAAATCGTGGTCGGTTTGGACCAAGTTTCGTTTGGCTGTTGTTTTTCGAGGCAATGCTTTCTCTTATAAGCTGTTGATTTTGATTTACAGTAGGTTTTCGCTGTTATGAATGAGGTATTTAGGATTTGTGTTTTTTTACTACTTTATTTTGTCGGGCAATGCTATGAACACAATTTTAAAACACAACTTTGGACACAACTGTTGTTCAAAATTGTGTCCCTTGACTCCCTTGTCTTTTTCTTTTTTTGTCGGAGAAAGTGTGGTAAAAATTGGTTAAGTGTTGTGTTAAGTATTGGTTAAGTGTTCAAAATTGTTTTTGTTTTTGTTGTATGGCTTTGAAATAACTTGAATGGATTTGGGTGTAGTTGATTCATTGTTGGTTGGGGTGAAAAAGAATGGGGTTAATGCGCTGTAGTTAGTTGCTCTTTGGGTTTATGGGTGTGGATTTGAAGATAGCTTCTTTGATTGGCCATAGGCAGCATTAGTGCTTTCTTTACGGATGTTTGGTGAAAATTAGAAAAGAGAATGTGTATTTCAATAACTGTATTAGTAGTTTTTGCTGGTTAAACTTTTCAGGTCAACAAACTATAATTGGAGTCTTGGACACTGATGTGGTGTTTCCTTTCCATTGGTTTCTTGTTGTTTTCCCCCCAACTTCTGTTCCAGATTGTGTTGATATTACTATGGTTTGAAGCTGGTTATTCAAATCCCCAAGAACACCAATTGTGGCAAGCCAAAGAAAAGAGCGACGAAAGCATTATATCGCATTCCTGCATTCATGATGAGATACTTGAACAAAGGAGGCGACCAGGTCGTAAGGTGTATTCTGTGACGCCACAGGTTTATGAGAGATCTTCCATGTCAAAACCCCTTCACCGCAAGGGGAGGGCATTGCTAGGAATTTCTAAACATTCAGAGCCACAAATAAATGAAAAACAACCTATTAGGATTTATTTAAATTATGATGCTGTTGGCCACTCGCACGATAGAGACTGCCGAACTGTTGGCGACATTGTAAAGGCAAGTGGAATCACTGTGTTGGAAACTTATTGCTTTGTACATGGTTGGGGCTGTGGAAATAATGTTAAGAAGTTTTGGCTTATGTTTTCGTTATGCAGCTTGGGGAGCCTCCTCAGAAACCCAATCGCGGGGTACCATCTTGTAACCCTAATGGTGATCCTCCCATTCTTGGTGACTGCTGGTATAACTGCACTTCTGACGACATCTCCGTGGATGACAAAAGGCATCGCCTTCGAAAGGTATGATTTGCGTGTTGATTTCTCTCCTTAAGCTGGTCTTATATCTTGTGACTCTCGTGCTTAACACACAAAGAAGACATCTTTGTAATGTGTGGAATTTCTCAGATCAGGTTCATTCCGCTTGATTGAATGTCTAGTGCAGAGTACAAGCACGCATCATAGTTTCATATATTAATTTGTTTTGGGTGACCATCACTTTCTTTGTTGTTATATTTTGATCAATGTTACATTGATTCGGGTTGGGTACGGGTGTTGTTGTGAGCATTATGTCCAAATGTCAGATTCATCTTGTTCTCTTCTCAAGGACGTGGTGACACACCAAAATATTTAGATTTCTTTGTATATTTGCTTTGTTTATCGTGTCAATGGCGTCTACAAGGTTCCTTGGGGCATTTCATGCATACAATAGAGTTCTACGCACAGTTCTTGGTAATTGGGCTTAAAAAATATGGTTGCTTGGTGAATGTCCGACTAAGCATGTTGGACAATGGAACCTAATCCCATACCCTTGTTTGAGTATTGAAAGTCTGATGTAGGTACTTTGTACATTTAGAGAAGTCCATATAACGTTGGTTTTTTAGTTTTTGAGTGCATATATTTGTACTGATTTGTCATTGTCATCCATATAACATCACCCTTATGACCTTCTGGTACCACCCAAGTTATAGCAAATATGTACTAATTACAGGAATAGCTTAATACAGGCACTGGGGCAGACAGCAGACTGGTTCAGAAGGGCTTTAGCTGTTGAACCTGTGAAAGGTAGCTTAAGGTTAAGTGGATATTCTGCATGTGGACAAGATGGAGGTGTACAGCTTCCACGGGAATATGTAGAGGGTATGCTTTTTGCCACAAATGGAAGCCTGCTTTGTCATTTGATCACTATTTGTAGTTGCAAGCCTTCTTCCACGGCCTTCCTTATTTGCTATATTCTCTTCTTCTTTGCTTGTGCAGATGGTGTTGCTGATGCAGATTTAGTTCTTTTGGTAACTACAAGACCTACAACAGGCAACACTCTTGCATGGGCAGTGGCATGCGAACGTGATCAATGGGGTCGTGCAATTGCTGGTAATGTTTCATGGAGCAATGATTTCTTGTTGATGCCGAACACTTCCATCATGCTTAAGTAGCACGGATACAGACACAGACACGAGACATCGACATTCAGACAGTTTATTTTTTCAAAAGATAGGAAATGGACTGTTAAGGACACCCGAGTTTACACACTCACACATGTTGTGTGGAGTGTGTGTCTTTGTGTTTTGAATTTGTATGAGATTAAATATTACTTTCATCAAATTTGGACAAGGAAACATTGGTATGAATAGATAAGAACTGCAGTCAGCTAATTAAGTATGAACTAATTACCTATAAAAATTTGATTTGACCCCAAGTTTATAAGATCACATTCTGACCTCCTAACATGGCCTAGGGTGTCCCCAATGTGACCTTCATGTTCTCCATTGCATTCAACTGAAAAAGGTACACTAAAGTCATCGAACAAGTATTTAGGTGTATTGGACACATGTCAAGAATGTGTCATGTCCTGTCTGTTTCTTGTCCGTGCCTTACTCGCGTTGGACTTGACCACTGATACGGCAGGCCAGAAGACCTGTCTGTGCTTCTTAACGACCATATCTCAGATGATTAAATCCCAAAATACTCAGTAATGTCCCCTATGCAGGACATGTTAATGTTGCTCCTCGCCACTTGACTGCAGAAGCAGAAACCTTACTTTCAGCTACACTCATACATGAGGTTAGCTGGCTTCCTTTATGTTAAAAAACAAACGTATGAGTGGTGCTTTTGTTTCTTTGGTCAATGAGTTTCACTCTGTCCAGGTCATGCATGTTCTTGGATTCGATCCCCATGCCTTTGCACATTTTCGGGATGAGAGGAAAAGAAGACGTAGTCAGGTAAATACCTCTACATTACAGAATTGTTCCTCTGTGAACAATATCGTTAATGATTCTGTCATATTATTACCATATGACAGACTTACACTTCTCAGCATACATTATGTTAGGTTTTTCCGTGGTCTTTTTTAGGATGTAACTTAACAATCATTCAATTGCAGGTTACTGACCAGGCCATAGATGAAAAGCTGGGACGGACGGTTACACGTGTTGTGCTTCCCCGTGTTGTTATGCATTCTCGCTACCATTATGGGGTACTTGATATCTACTTCATTTTGTTATTTTTTCCATTTACTCATCATAAACTTTGCGTGTATCTCTCTCTCTCTCTCTCTCTCTCTCTCTCTCTCGCGTTTAACAATCTATCTAGATGTTTGTGACCTTGAACTCCGCTAATCTAAGGAGCAAATGCCGTAGAAATCACCAACATTTTCACAACTGTACATTGGCAGGCATTCTCTGAAAATTTCACTGGTTTAGAGCTAGAAGATGGGGGAGGGCGTGGTACTTCAGGTAGTTTGGCCTTTTCTATTCCAATTTATATCGAAGTCAATAATGCTATTATGTTGATTCTACCCACCCGTACTTTTATTATTTGCTTACTGTTTAACTGCCCATTTCAATTAAGATTGCAGTCCTTAGTTAAAGTTTGGTAGAAGATATTGGTTTATCGCTGCACTATGCTGTCAATGAGTGGAAAAAGGAAAACCTGATAAAATTCTATTTGATAATATGTAGATCTAGAAACGTCACATGTTCCCCTTATTTAGCCATTTATTTCTTTCTGTCACATATATACTAATTGTAACAGGTAAATTATTAGTACTTCGCTAGTCATAAATAATAATGTTGGACAATGTGCTTCAGGATCCCACTGGGAGAAAAGGCTTCTGATGAATGAGATCATGACGGGATCAGTGGATACGAGATCAGTTGTTTCGAAAATGACTCTGGCCTTATTGGAGGATAGTGGATGGTACCAGGCGAATTATAGCATTGCTGACCGTCTTGACTGGGGAAGAAACCAAGGAACTGAATTTGTTACCACCCCTTGCAATCTCTGGAAGGGAGCATACCATTGCAACACAACACAGTTGTCTGGCTGTACATATAACAGGGAGGCAGAGGGTTACTGCCCGATTGTAAGTTACAGCGGGGACCTTCCTCAGTGGGCCCGTTATTTTCCTCAAGCTAACAAAGGTGTGTTCTTGAGCTTTGATTTTCCTACTTTCAAGCAGTATTTATTTACTTTGTTGATCCCATTATCATGCTTTTGAAAAACAGTCCTGCGTACATCCACTGAATGGGCGGTGTGTTCTTGAGCTTTGATTTTCAAAGTAGTATTTATTTACTTTGTTGATCCCATTATCAAGCTTTTGAAAAAAAGTCCTGCTAACATCCATTGAAAGGCCAGTGGATTAATATGCTCATAATGCCTAAAAAGTTAGTACTCAATTCACATTTCCCAAAATTTAGTGCACTTTCACAAATTCCGTTACACTTCTTATGGTTATCAACTGCACTTGTTGCACATTAACCACCTTCTTAAGGGTGCTTGCTAGCATTTTCTTCTTAACGATTCGTGTGCTGCTATATTGAAGTCAAATTTTGGATGTGGTATATCTACTAACTTGCTGTCTTCTAATCGAGTTTATCTTCCACCTTCTTCTTTGTATTCATTTTCCTTCTTTCTTTTGTGTATGCATTTGTTAAGACAGTTCTTCCCCCTTGAATGGGGGTGCTCTCAGTTTGTCTTCCCAGTCATAACTGAATACGTGGTTTGGAGTCTTACTAAGAGTATGTGATTGGTAGTATGTAGGTATTCTTCCCCCCTTATTTGTGGGGAGACTAAATCCTGCGATGCTAACTAGGGGCAGATAACGGTTGCCGTCAGGCAAATTGATGATCTAAATTCATCGTTTTATTGATACTTGATAACCGTCTATGTTTCCTAACATGTATCCTGACTGGCTACTAGCAATTATATAAGATGGTTGTAAGCTTAAGCTATTACTTACTACTAACTTTCATTCTTGGAGATTACAGGTGGGCAGTCCTCGTTAGCTGATTATTGCACTTACTATGTCGCTTATTCTGATGGATCATGCACAGACATGAATAGTGCCCGAGCACCTGACAGAATGTTGGGTGAGGTGAGAGGAAGTAACTCAAGGTGAGATTTACTAATGGAACCTGTTTGAAATTAACATTTTTCTGAAAGTCCGATCTACATTCTTTATTTTCATTTATGCTGTAGGTGTATGGCCTCCTCACTAGTGCGTCTTGGGTTTGTAAGGGGTTCTACTAACCAAGGAAATGGCTGTTATCAGCACAGGTGTATAAATAACTCCTTGGAGGTATAATTTGGACCTTCAATATTTGTTTCATTTATTGGTGCTTCCTTGATCCGATTGACACATGATAAATGATAGTTACTGGTAAGCCGGCCTAGAAAGGATGTGCGTAGGAATTAAGAGCTCATTTGTGTTAAAAGGTGGGATTCAATGGCAACGAGGGAACATTGCACTACTACAGTTCTAAACTCTTTTGCTTCGAAGGACAGCAGCAATACAATTTGTGGAAGGACTATCATAGCAAAATTATGTTCAATGAAAAACCTTTCACCTTGGCACATGTATAATATTCTTAGGTTATTAAATTTCCTCATGAATCATGATGATTAATTGGGCTGCATCTTTTGTTCATAGTGGACAAGAAGTATGAGTAGTTAAAGGTGTGCCTTTGAATTGCATATTGTCTCTGATTTTTGGTTAGTTACTGTAAATTTGTTCTTTTAAGGTTGCTGTGGATGGCATTTGGAAAGTGTGTCCTGAAGCTGGTGGACCAGTTCAGTTTCCTGGATTCAATGGTATGGTGCCGCCCAACACATCAGCCCTCCTTATAGTTGAACTTGATTATTTGTTTATATTTTGATATTTCTTTATTGTTCTGAACTGCAGGTGAGCTGATTTGCCCAGCTTTCCATGAATTATGCAACACATTCTCAACCCCTCTGTCTAGACAATGTCCCAGTTCGTGTAACTTTAATGGAGACTGTATTGATGGAAGGTGTCATTGCTTGCCAGGGTTTCATGGTCATGACTGTAGTAAACGTGAGCTCTTAATCCCTTTTCCTGATTCTATGTTTGTTTTGACATCAATTGGTCCTTGCAAGTTGCTGATGTAGGTTTATCTATGCAGGCTTCTGTCCTAGCAACTGCAATGGGCATGGCAAGTGCCTTCAAAAAGGTGTTTGTGAATGTGCAAAAGGATACACTGGCATTGACTGCTCTACAGGTAACGTTATATGTTTTGGAAGAGTTATCGATATACTTTCCTTTCCATTTTATTTATTTATTTATAAATAAAAATCCAGCGGCAAATTGTTTTTGGAAAATTTTTCCGGGAAAAGAATTTCCTGAAAACATCTCAGTTTAGGAAGCGATTGTTAATTGTTCTTTGAATCTGGAAAAGTACTGTCACACAAAGATGAAGTATGATTGTTTCTGGTTCTGAGAAGAGATTTTGACAACCATACCAACCCGACCAACAAGTGACAACACATAATGGTCTTCACGAATTGTGGACAGATGTTACCTTCACTAGATGAGCAATGTCTCAATAACCACACTAGTCAAACGACTTTAGCCTTACATTTGTGGCTGAGTTGAACTTTTAGCATATGATTAAGGGTATGTTTAACTCCATGTTACATGGAACGTATCATGACGGTAGGACGAACCGGAATAAGATTGGTGCAATAGGGGTAGACTTTTACAGATATGAGGATTTGAACTTATCTTCTTCAAGTTATTAACATCCAACAACAATAAGAACAACAATAACAGAACCCATCTAGTCCCCAATCATTGGGGGTATGGGCAGGGAATGATTGAAGACAGTCCTAACCTTTGGCAATATGCACAAAGTGTTCGCTTTCAGAATACGACTGAAACAATGGCCCCCCTAAACCTCCTAGAAATGAGGAGCTACAGGGAAGTTTTGCTGCAAATCCATGCCCCCAAATCAAAGCTGAAAGGCATCAGGGAGGGCAGGCCTAGAGACCCAAATCAATTTTTGTGCTCATTACTATGCTTTCTTCATTCATGGTCCAGGGCATCTTACTAATGAGCACAAAAGTTATTAACATCCAACAAAACAAAATATTATTTATTAACGCAAAACAGATTTCTGAGAGCATAATAACCCCCACTTTATTTCTGCACATTTTCCCTTGCCAATACTCCTCTATCGATATTTGTAGTTTATTACATTTGAACGTTTGAAAAACTTTTGGTATAGATTTGATCTCTAAATTTACCATGTTGGAAAGGTGTACCATACCTCGTAACGTGCGTACCAAAATGGAACTCATTCCTTTTCTCCACATAATATTGTGCTTCGGCATGTTGTGCAGCTGTCTGTGACGAACAATGTAGCCTTCACGGAGGAGTTTGTGACAATGGACTATGTGAGTTCCGCTGCTCAGACTATGCTGGCTACACTTGCCAGGACAGCTCTACGCTCATGGCTAATCTTTCAGTTTGCAAAGATGTGCTGAGTAATGATGGACCTGGACAACATTGTGCACCTAGTGAAGGTATATTGCAGCAGCTCGAAGAAGTTGTTGTGCTTCCAAACTACAACCGATTGTTCCCAGTTGCTTCTCCTGGAAAGTTTTTTAATCTATTTAAGAGTACCAACTGCGATGCAGCTGCTAAGCGGCTAGCTTGCTGGGTAAGTTGGTTCGTCTTTACGTATATTCACACAGAAACTTAGTTCGTAAAGGCATCTGTGCTCGCTTTGTATATACTTTCCTATGTGCCCCCTCTCATCTCCATCTACTATTGAAGTTATTTTATATGCATGCATTGTGATAGAAATGATTTCAGTTGACATGGTTTTGCCTCCTGTTCTTCGACGAATCACTGTTTATGCAATTGTATATTATAGATGTTCTGCCTTATTCAAGTGTAACACTTCTAAATTTCCTTTGATATGGATAATCACCGTAATTATTCACCTGTTATTACCATGACTGCTTCACCTTTTTATACTTCAATATTCGATTATTTGCTCACAAATTGGATGCTGTTCCCACACCTCCTATAATATGCAGCAATTTGAAATGGCCTGCTTGTCAAGTGGGTTAAGTTGGAAGGAAAATGACCACTTGTAAAATCTACTAGAGAAACAACCTTGTAAGTTGGTGGTGTGAAATCTTTAGAACATTTTTTTGGGATAGTATATACACGATTTTGCTGGGTTTTTAATGTTGAAAGCAGGCTATCTCATTTACTATGATCAAGAAATGTGAATCTTGGCCAAAGCCGCGAAACTATAAAAATAATGGTCTAGTTGACATCTTTTGCATGTTTTTTTTTAGGTGCCATCTAGTAATTCAAGCTTGACTTTTGTTTAATTCAAATTTCACTGTAGCCAAGTTTGAGATACCTAAAGCCTTGGCCTGGCCTTATCTAGGATTTCTTATGGCTTGCCAAAAAGAGGTGGAAGATAGATCAGTCTCTTCTCACTGCATGAGCATGGTTATGTGATTCTTGATGATTAAGTGATGACAAATACGAAGATACAATATCTAATTTTGATTTTTCTTCTTACTACAGATATCGATCCAAAAGTGCGACGATGACGGTGACAACAGGCTTCGTGTGTGCCATTCAGCATGCCAGTCATATAACTTGGCATGTGGTGCCTCACTTGACTGCTCAGACCAAACGCTGTTTAGTAGTGTGGGTGAGGGCGAAGGTCAATGCACGGGCTCTGTTGAGATTCCATTGCCCTGGTATAGTGGCTTTAGGAGCTGGTTTTTCCGGTAACAATTCCTAAGTTCTAACTGTAAATGTTAGGCAGCTTTTTTATTTCCCTCCCCCTTTTGGGGCTTCTTAGCTTTCTATTCATAGGTTTTTGAGAGTAGGAAAATGGCACGAATTGCGCGTGCATTAGAAGTTAGGGTTTTCCTTTCACCATTCCAAAGTTCATTTAGAAAGGAATGGATGGGAATGTTCACCGAATTTGGCTTTCACAATCGAAAGTCCAGATGTAGAGTAATTGCAACTGTATCGAAAATGGGGGAAGGATCAGAAAAGGAAAAAAAGGGTTTGTTGAGATGAGCAAACAATGAGTTTTGGCCCAAGGCCTGAAAAGAAAGAAAAAATGGCTTTCTGCTTTCTTTCTGTGTTTAGAACGTTGTGTGTATTGTTTCTTTTCCCTTTGAGGATATATAGGTAGCATTTTTGTCATTGCTATTTCTCAGTGCATTTCGAAACTTGTTGTTCATCCGACGAGAGAGGTTTTGTGTACAGAAATATGTAATTATGGGATGAACTGTGAATCTACTGCGTAGTTCTTATGTTTGTGTAGCAAAGCCCAGGAGTTCCTTGTTTTCAGCTTTCGTTGGGGCTTGTCTTTTGGATTGAAATGATAAACCATACACATGCACTTGCATGTCATTGTTTTATACAGGAAGTCTTTACAAAGACGGGTATCCCGGGCATGGGCGGAGTCATGAAGGGACAAGAGATGTCACTTGACCTCACTTTAATTTCTCACAAGGATTTTTTTGATAGTTTGGAGTTAAATTTTGCAGTTGGGACCCTTCAAAAATTTCATAAATTGCCCCAACTTATTTAAAATGCATATAAATCTCAAGCTTTTTTTTTTTTTTTTTCTACTTTTCGAGAGTTGATAATATTACAAATGAGGTTATTATGCATTGTTTTCGAAATATAACGAGTCACGTGGTGTGCGAAATCAATAGTGAGTAGGCATGTAGATATCTCGTTCCAAGAGAAACACATGACTATGACTAGCTGATATTAGTTGGGCAAACTACGTGACCGTGTTCCCGAAAAACTTAAATAATTTCTCAGAACCCTACGAACATTTCATTGTGAATACGGAGTTACTAATCAATATATTGTGAGCATCTATTGTTTGATGAACTTCAACAACAGATCCTCAAAACCCAGATAAAAAATAAACCCTTGTAAACATTAATTAATGCAAATAAATCTCCAAAGTTTCTAAATATAGTTAAGAGCTACTCCAATAAAAAATGATGACATTGCAACGACTCTCATAACTATGACCTGGTGGGACAAAATGTGATCAAATAATCTGCCCCGGCACAAGTACAAGTACTTGACGCATCATCATAAGCATAACTATATGCGGTTGGGCATGCATTTTTGAACATCTCCGAATACTGAGTCGGCGAACACGTGTCCGGTGTCGAGTGGTCGCCAGTGCAACAATATTCTGGCGTGTCGAAAGCTTCGCATGCGCTCTTGCAAGCAACTACGGCACCAGAACTCATGACCTGCAGCTCATGTGGACAATTTCCGTTCAGGTCATTCACGCAGCCGGCATACTGGCAGTCGCCGGTGCCGTTGCTGGAGGGTCGTACGCCCATACCCACATTGTACCTGTTGGGATTCCATTGTTTTAGGTCATAATTCATAAACGCAAAATAAAAAATCATAATACTATGAATTCAGGTTATTAAAAAATCAAAAAAGAAAATAAAACTTTATTGTATGATTTTTTTTCGTTTTTTATGGAAATTTAAAAAAAAAAAAAAAAAAAGGCCTTAACTTAGACAAACTCACCCTGGTTGGGAAGCAGGGCCGTGTGTAGAGAGGTAGCTCATTACGGGATTAAACTTTTTACGAGAAGTTGGCTTTTTGAATTTTTAAGCTTTGTTAGTTGATGCATACGAAGAAAATGATTTCTCTTGTAAAATGTAAAAAATCAAAACAAATAATCCGGTCAATTCTTTTGACTCAAAAATTTTGAAAACCAAAAGAAAGGCAAAATTTTTACTTCAAAAGAAAAAGAAAAAAAAAAGCTACGTATAAATTAAATTGTCTTACCCGTCGACGAGGCTCACGTCGTAGAAGTCCTTATCGTTCCTCCCACCGTTAGCGATGGTGAATTCCACCAGCGTAACCGGCGGAGCGCCGCCTCCGATGCACTTGAGAGCGCCACAGTCGCCGGTGGAGCAATTACCCTTGCCAGAGGCATCGAATTTGCAGCCGGTTCGGGCCCAGAACCGACCCGACCAGCCGGGTGGGGCGGGAAACTTGGTTGATCCTCCGGGTGCCAATTCGAAGCCGCCGCCGCCGAGGACGGCGGCGCCGTTGCCGGAAAGTGTGCCGGGCCAAACCGTATAGGTGCAACGGTTTTGAAGGGTAAATACGGTCGATGAAACTGTGGACCCTACGAATTAATGAAATCACATGAAATGTGGAGTCAGAATCTGGTAATTAATTTTGTCCAGAAATGAAATGTGGGGTCCAGTATCACTTAATGTCACAACAATTTTTTTCAACAAAATTAGTACATAAATTTAGGGCCAGACAAGAAAGCAATTTATTGTGAATACGGTAAAAAATTAATTGAGGTGTGAGTAAATTGATCTGGTTATCTATTCTTGACCGTCAAACCAAAAAAATAGACAAAAAGTGCAAGGATTTTCATCCTTTCGAAAATGCTACCCTCTATTACCCTAGTGATTGATAACTAAAATTTGCACGTGTATCGATTGGTTCCTACTCGTGGCCGCTACTTTACCGAACGACAAATGTAAGTAGACAAGTGCCAAACGTAATTTTTTTAAAAATTCAAAAAATTGCTAGGTATCATTTTACATTCCCGCCATTGTTACAACGTTATCGTTTCCGTTAAATCATACTCTTAAAATTTTGATATAACTGCTACTTGGGTAGATCAAAAAACTCAAAAAGATAAGCAAAAATGTAAAATCAAGAATGAAATTGTGAAAATGCACGCATTTTGAGAAAATCGGAATAAAAGAAACAGAGGCCATGATTAAAAGCAGAGCATTCTCAACACGAACATTTAGAGCGACTAAACCATACGAACATTTATTTGTGTGGCTTTTTCATGTATAAGAAAATTTCGGCGTTCATCGGGACACTCTTCGTTACGTAAAAAAGAAGAAGTGGGGTTTTACGTACCTAGGAAGAAGATTGCGAGGGGAACAAGGAAGAGGAGAGAGACACTGTGCTTAATCGCCATAGCCATAGCCATTGAGAGAGAGAGAGAGAGAGAGAGAGAGAGAGAGAGAAATGTGGAGGAAGTGGTTTGTTGGGGTTGGGGGTTATGGGAAGTTATTACTCCTAGCACCAAGCACCCAAATTTATACATGCACGATTGGGTCCCACCACACTCTCAGCATTTCTTGAATTTTTTTTATAGTAATTTTTTTTTTGAACATGGAGACTTTTTTCTTTTATTTTTCGAGCCAAGAAAACTTATATTATTAGACTAAAAGGGACACTATCGGTCCGAAAAAACAAGAAAAAACAAAGAAGAAAAATACAAAATCCGCCAAAAATGTACACCAGCGACACTGGAGACCACCAATCCGCTCCGATGTGGCTGGAGGAAGATGACGGAATGATATCATCGTCCGTAGCTACACATCTCTTCGTCCCACCATAGTCACAACTGCTAGGAGTCACCATCGTTGTTGCTAGGGAACCCACAAATCCGGCACCAAGAACTTTATTTTCAGCAATAAAGAGTGTTATAAAATAAATTACAGTAATATTTACGTCATCATCAAAGTGAATTATCCGTAGATACATTGATATAATGAAATTACGGATTGAGGCCGTACCTATGTATTGTGTGAAAGATATTAGAAAAAGAAGTCCATTTTATATGCTTTGATAAGTTTAAAAAAAAAAAAGCAAGATGAAATTCGTTGTATTTGTCATATTTTTAAAATAAAAGAGAAACTCTTTCGTATTGTTATGGCGATTACTTAGAGGGAAAAAAAAAGAAGTAAAAAAAGTAGTCGCAATTGATCGGAACATGATAAATTATGAAAACATAGCAAATCAAAAAGAGTCAAAATTAAATTTAACAAATCGAAAGTGAACCGAATGCTTCACCGATCCGGTTCGCCAATTCGGACTACTGATTTATTGATTCACTTACCATTTGCAGCTCTTTCTGATTCAAGCAATCTATTTGTAAAAATGACCCATTAAACCGTATAGAATCGGACGATAAAAATCGGGGATCGTACAGTTCTAACAACTACGGTGAACATTGCAAAACTCAAAATGCTCCTATAATATTTTGTTATTTAATACTAAAACCATATATTAATTGAACTTGCAAAGATTATTGTTCATTGCTGCAATTGGGAAAGAAAAGTGCATATGCCTATAAGCTGTCCATGTTCTTTCTCTTCTGCTTTTTCAATTTGACTTCTTGGGTCATCTCTCTTGTGTTTGTCAACTGCAGAAAAGTTAAAAATTGGTTTCATATCAAAATAGCCTTGTATTTTCAAGTTCACTTGAGACAACATTAAATGAATATAGATCAAACAAGAACATGCCAAGATTTATACACCCAGAGGTTGCCCAGTGATTTGGGCGGGTACCAGATTTCAGGAATCTTCTTCAAGGTCTGAGGTTCGATAAGAACATGCCAAGATTTACACACCCAGGGGTTGCCCTAGTGATTCGGGCAGATGCCAGATTTCGGGAATTTTCTTTAAGGTATGAGGTTCAATAACTTTGATTCCCCTCTAGGTGAGTACCCTGATTTAAGTGAGGGCTGTGACGATGGTGTGTTGCTGCGCTAGTTCTCCGGAGGTTTGGGTCGCACAGTCGGGTCCAAAGGCCGACCTAGCTGGGCTGTTCCTCCGCCATAAAATAGAAAAATAAATAAAAAAACATGCCAAGATTTCACTTACCATGCATGTGTTACCAAAACATATGATAACTGGAGTAGGCCAGAATTTAAACTCCACTGATGTGCACTTGGTCGGTCTGCCAACTTGATAAAATTATTGCTTTCCCCTTCAAGAAACATGTAAGCATTTCACTTGTCTGCTATACTTCGGCCCTATTCCACTACTTAGGATTTTTTTTATTATTTAAGTTTCTGGCTTTTCAAGACTGGTCATTCACCAAAAGAGGGGTGCAGTTATAAGAAAACGGGTATGAAAATCATTTTCTGAAGTTTATTCATATATTTTATTCAATAAATAATCATATTGAAATTCATTGTAAACAAAAAAACCAAAGATTAACTAAGATCAATCGATACTTTTGTATCTTCCTACTAGTTTTGTATCAATACTTTTGTAACTAATTATATGTACTAACATTTAACCTTTTATTTCAAGCATTTAATTAGTTTATCAGTCGATCTCATTCCATAAAAGAAATTATGCGTTTTTACATTTCCCAATAGTATACGAGTTATATATACACTCTCCTCCCAAGATTGTCCCAATAGTAGATTCCGGTGAAGAAAAGAAATTAATTAAAAGATCTAAACAAATATGTCTCTCCAACCTCTAATCTACCTTTTATTCTAGCTTTGCAAGCCACTTATCGAACCAAAAATCCCTTCATTTGAAATGCGTAACTATCCAAACGGAACCAAATTGTTACCCTTTTTTACTCAAACTAGAAAGAGAACTTGTAAATTAAAAATATCGACATTAATGAAATCTTGTCATGCCTGAGGTGAAATAAATCAGGCAAAAGAACTCGATTATGTATGGTAGCCGATTTAAAATTTTGATTCCCATAATAAATAAATAAATAAATAAAAAGAGAGCCCAATCAGAAAGTGACATTCCTTCCTGAGTGCGACTACGAACAATGCTAGAGAACTGAATACAAAAGTCTAAAAGCACAACTTTAGAAAACAACTCCAGATACAACTGTAATCAAAGCCGTTCGATTTATGTGAACCCATCTACATTGAACATCCCCAGAAGCTTTTGTGTCCGGAATTGTCTTAAACGTTGTGTTTGTATTTGTAGGATTAGTGGAATGAATAAGAGGGGCCTAGAACGACAGGGGACAATGCTACGTTGCCGCACACGAGGATTATTGACGAATCCGGGGACCTTGCTTTTCGCAAAAAACGACGTCGTTTTGAGCATCTTTTGGTACACATCCAAAACTTCCAAAAACCCTATTTGGAGAAAAGGAGGGTCGAACAGGAGAGAGAAAAGGAGGGTCGAAAAGCAGGGTCCCCGGACCCAAGGATTGACATGACACTTTGTATACAACTGAATATGAACAAGATCCGAGTTCAAATAGGAAAAAAGTAGCTAATCTACAACAGAATACTTACATTGTTTGGTATACCAAAATGCAGTAAAGATAAAAGGTACTCCTACCAAACCCAAATGCTTATCGAAACAACTACCACACGTACAGATGTTGAAGGAATTCACGCGGTTTTCAAAGTCACACTAAGCCTAAAGGCCCTATTTTTTAATTTGCAACTTTTTTGTACGGTTTTTTCTCTCTCTTATTTTTTACTACATTCGGGTTGAATTTTTACATCATATCATTTAGCTCGACAAAAGGAATCACAAAAGTATAAAATGAAGACCAAAGTTAAAAAATATTCATATGAGAGGACGAATAAGATTTTTTTTTTTAAAAAAAAAAAAACAGTTTTGTACGAGAAATACCAACTTTTTGGATCTTTTCATTGTCTCGTACAAACCTAAATTTTTGACTTGGTGTATGTCTTTATACTTTTTCAATTTCTCTTGTCGAGCCGAATGATCTTATGGAAAAGTAATACTACCACAATTTAAGAGAACACAAAAAAAAAAAAAGACTCCCAAATAATTTAGGCCTAGGGGTCCTATCTAGCTTACGAAATGGACACCCCATAATTGTTACCAATAATGCTATAGACCCGGAAATGTTACCCCCAATTGACCCCGAAAGTGTAAATCAACAGCCCAAATCTGGGCTATTGATTTTCAAATTTTGGGTAAAGTTTAGGTGTATTTTCTGTGTATGTAGCAGTGTTGAATTGTTACCGACCACTTCTCTCATTGGGAGTTGGGTCTGATGAGTTCAAGTTGGTTAGAAACCGTGTAGGATATAACCAACGCCCCCCCATCTTTCTACTGTCACATACATGCACGGATGGAGCTAGGGGGACAAGTGGTGGCGGCCGCCACCACAAGGTTTTCAAATAATGCAACTATTATATAGAAAATAAATTTTTAGTCCCGAATTATATAGACTCGCCACCACAAGGTTTTTATGTTATTATAGTTTTTCGTAGAGTGAATATTCATTATGCAATTTGTCTTTTTATTTTTTAAGTATATATTTTCGCCACCACAAAGATAAAATCATGGCTCCGTCCCTACATACATGACGTGTGCATATAGGATCCTAGCTATTGGAAAGCTTAAAAGTTCACCCAAAATGCAAATCATAAAACAAAAACAAAAAATTGACAAAGCTTTAGTAAAATACCAAACGATGTGGTTAGCTTGTTACTTTCCAGTCAGGTGAATCAAAGTCCTCTCGTGCGATAATCACTCGTGCGACAATCTCTCGTGTGATGCAAAATATAACTTATAGCGGTTTCTTATGACAGATAAACAAGAAAATAAGTAGATTGCACTTTAGTATTCAGAAAATAAGTAGACAATATAATACATACCAAATTGGCCAAAAATGTGTGAGAGCCTCCATTGTCCTCTGACATGGAGAGAGAGAACGTTTCTGCTCATGAATTTTCCATTAAAAAAACAGCAGATGGTTCAGGAGCAAGTCATTTTACAATACTGAAATGCTTTGTAGAAAGGAAGAGCATTCCAATATTGTACAATTGTAATGCTTGATTTCATAGAAAATCCACATGGAGAAAGAGAAAAAGCACAGGCCTTTATGAACAAGATCAAAGCCACCGAGCAAAGTCTGCGTAATTCATACCAGAAGTAGAAAGGACCAAACAATGACAAGGCTAAAACATGACGCAATGCGAAAAACTAAGATTCCAGATCTGAAGGTTTTGAAAATCAGAAATACAATGGTTAACATGTCAGAGGAAATCTGTAGTGCATGAGAAAAATCGTGTTTCGGATACTGTCATGAAAGCAAGTTAAACAAGCTTGCTTATTCACTTGTGAGTTTACGTGAACTCGATGTCACCAACTCCGCTGAACAATTCGGCTGTCTGGTGTGACAGAGTGTGTACCTACTATCCCCCTCAAATCAAAGCAGAAGCCTTGGGCACAAAGTCGACCTTTCACTCTTAACAAATAAAAATACCCAAAAGATCGTAAGGAATACAAGTAAGAGTCTTTGAATTACCTTACAGTTTTCGTAAAGCTATTTAATGTCTTGCGACAACCTTGGGGTTTAATTTTAGCAATGATCTTGAGAGGCACGATCCGTGGAGCCTAAAAACTAAGACTAATTCCCACTTAGTGATGGAATATCACCCCACAATAAAACTTCAACTTGATAGACACATACGGAAGGCTAATCCATTCATTACATGCATATTAAGAAGGAATTGGAAGGAGTAAAGAATCCCAGGAGGCAAGAAATTTCAAGGAAACATTAACCACAAGAAATTCAATGCTCCGGAAAGAAACATTCGAAGATAATGATTCAGTTATCAAGTCAAAGGGGCAAAATTTATTTATTGCTAGAGTTTCAGGACAAGTCAGAACTTCTTGGTTTTGTCACTACATAGTATTGGTTTACCAATCCCTAGGATTGGTGATGGTCGGAAATTGAGATATGTAGCAAAAGAGAGATACGCACAAGCTAAGCCTATGTATATCTTGAACCAAATAGACGAGCAAAAGGTAAGAGAGACAAAAATGCCGGTCAAAGCAACCACCACAGTGAAATTTACCAAGCCTTTGAAGGTTGAAAGTTCTCCTTCGGTTCCTTGTTGGGGGAAATGACCTTGAACACCAAACTGTGAGAGCAACTCATCTTTGTGCTGGAATGCATTTATCAACCAAGTAGCAGCCTCACTTTCAGATGATGGCATTTCCTTGATTGGGATACGTTGAACGTGAATATGAACTTCTGACGGATCCACACCGCATAGATTGTCCACAAAAGAAGGGCACCGATGCTTGTACGCGATAGTGATATCATAAACTGCAATGAAATAATAACAAGATCTTGATCAACTTTGGAGCTAACAAAACTACGGTTACCAGGTCAATAAAAAAACCAAAGACTGCTCCGTGGTTCCTTCCCATGGGAAATGTCACAAGATAATTTTATCAGGTTTCCTACTGGAAACTCAACCCCACACCGTTCCCATGTAGCCATTGCAGGATATGCTCTCAAGGTAACAGCTAGTGGTTTGTTCATGATGTTTTCATTCCCAGTTACCTTAAGTTGTATTGTTTCCTAAAAACTGCATTAGCATAGAAAGTTAGCAATAGATCTCTATACAACTACTCGTGAACCTGCGAAATTCATAAGTACTGTAGCACCGGAATATCCAATTAACGAATGGAGTTGGACAAGGGACAATGTCCATAATACTCTGAGAAGTACACAAGTGTTCAGATTGGCAAACAAATCAAATCAAGGATTGGAGATGATGACAATGATGGAGGTGTTACAAGTGGTAGTACTGACAATGGTCCAGATGCCGCGGAAGACAAAATCTCACCTTGTTATTTCCAAATAAGTGGGTTAAACAACTTTAACTTGCCTAATGCTATCTTTTCCAGGACATACAAAGAGGCTTTTCAGTCACATATTTGTTAAATCTGATTGTTGCAACAAGGACCACCAAAGAATAGTTCCTAGACTTAGTTTCCAAGGTACAGACAGTATCACCGAGACACCGGCACTATTCACCGGCAAGGAGACCCCATTCTACAAGATCTGCCACATGAGGATGTACGACTACAAGAGTGAATTACAGTGCATTGAAGAGAGAGTTCTAAGTAACACAAATTTGGTCTTGCAGACAAGCAACGAAGGCAAAAAGCAAAACATATTTAGGACTTATGGTGTCAAATATCAGAACAGTGAAAAATCTGAAACAATAGATAAGCCATATCTAGATGGAAGTTATGAAACCAGAACCTGGCAAAAAACTGGTCTGTATGTATCAATTCAAGGTTCACAAAACTGAAAATCAAATGGCAATTGGAAACAACAATTCAAATAAAAATAAAAAAAAGAGAAGGCCTAGAGCCTAGAATGAATGCAATGAAGCCTACTAACAACATTTAAGACAGAAAAACAACCTGCATCCAAGGATCCCCTCAGAATTTCCAAACATGTGTAGAAACCCTTGGTTTTAGGAAGCAGAACATTCTTCAATACAGGTAATCCATTTTTAGCAGCAAGCTCCTGATTCCTTTTGCATTTCTGTTCACTGACAAAAAGCAAGAAATTTCATTAAATAAAAGTATGACAATAGTTCATTGTTTTATCGATTGACCGTAGCAACAAACCAAGCTAAGGTATAGAAGATTTAGATATCATTTGTAAAACATGATCTACTCAATAGATGCCATGATTTCCACTAAACTTCGAAGCTCTGTATTCACTACCCAAAATCTGATCTAACATCACGTGCATCAATCAGGATATAAGGCTGATTAAAAATAACAAGGGTGGTGCTAATGCCAAAACTTGTTTTGATTGTGCCAAAACTCTAGTGCATAAAAAAGGCTTGTATATTGCACATGAGTACAAGCATTTTATGCATGGGAGTTTTGGAACAACCAAAACAGTTTTGGCATTATCATTTGCCAATAACAAAAGTAAAGGTCACATTTGCTTTTAGAAGGGTGCATAGACAGAGAACAAGGAACAACTCAGATAGAGAACGAGGAATAAGAACTCACGTAAAATCAGTTCCTTCTGGAAAAACAGCAAGCCACAAGGGATCCAAAGGATTAGCAAAAGTTGAAAGCATTTGATGCAGCACTGGCTCATCAATTTCCCACTTTCTTTCCACTGGGATGAACTCCAGAATATGAAAACCCCAACCAAAGACGGGAAGTTTCATCAAACTGCTCTTAAGGACATATTTGATGTAGCCCAAGCACTCCTTTCGCAAAGCAAGATCCCACATATACATCCAATCAACCTCAGTTCTGTGGTTGGCAATAAGTACAACACGTTCCCTTGGTGGAACAGTTTCCCCAGAGAAGATAACTTTTGTTTTGTTAACCTTCTCAAATAAGAAGGGCCACAAAGACAGCCAAAGACCAAAAAAGAGAGACGTTGTCCTTCTACTTAAATGTGTGCTTAACAAGCGCGATAAAACTGCTACAATGGGCCCAAAATACACTAGAAACATAAACGCTGTGGAAAGAAGAAGCACTAAACATATCAAACCCCTAAAAACCCTAAAAGGAGTCAACTTGCGATGCTTTAGACCATCATTAAAGCTGAGGGCTGGGCAAACTTCCATATTTGCCAACAAACAATCCAAGCTTCAAAACTTAGTCCTCATACTTCCTACAAAGCAATAGGCAAGTTAATGCATAAATTAGTTATTTAGAGGAACAAAAAAAAAAGTGAAGCTTCTTGTTATGAAAGTCAAGAGGGAATGAAAATACAGCCAACCCCCCAAGAGTATGCAGGATCCTCTACCACTAAGCTATTCTAGTCCTTGGACATGATGTGATGAGCGTTGCCAACAGAAAAAAGCAGGGCATTAAAGACAATTGAAAATAGCCTCGTGATGGCAGTATTCTATACAAAGAAAAGCGGTTGAAATAACAGTAGCTGCGGTAATACTATAAGTAGGAGTGATTCTGGCAATCCAAAGAACACAAACTTATGCTAGAAAGAATTCAGCTGGTATAAGTATTTCGTTTTAACATAACGTTCCGAAATACTCTTCAAATTACCATCCACATTAGAGCTATTAGACCAACAAAGATCTTCAAATGTATCTGGACCTTAAAAGTGAAATCAATGACTTTTTGACAAATATGGAAGCACAAGTTGTGCAACAAACACAGAGTAACGGCATGATGAGCAACTATAAAGTTGGTCAATTATCTGTGTAACAAATAAATATCTCATGAAGAAACCTTTTTTATCTTTTATGTCCTTCCCTGATGGGAGATTTTCCCTAATTCTTACTTCCTTTCAAAACTATATTTTCCCATGACAGACGACCAGAAATACTAAAATTTCTTCTACATTTTGTTCCTGTCTACCATACATTTCATTAGAAGGCAAACTGACAACAGGAAAAACCAGAGACAGAAAGAACCCTGTTCCCTTACCGTGAACTCTGTACAACTAACAATGAGGTAACTTTTAATCAACTACAGACCACACCAAAGCATTGACTCCCAATGGTAATCCTTGTTAAGTTTAAACAACTCATGACCAGAGTTAAATCCCCCATGCGAAAGTGTCATTACAGGACGGCCACTCCACAATAAAAAAAAAAACTGAAGGAAAAAAAAAAAAAAAAATCACTAACTAAACAGGACGGCCACTCCACAATAAAAAAACTGAAGAAAAAAACAAAATCACAAACTTGTTGCCTCTTAGAGAATAGTTTACAAAAATTGTCCAGCATTTCCTAAGCAACCAAACAGACAAAATATCAAGAAAAACAGAAATAAATCGACGGCACGTGGGCCCCACAAGGTAGACGTGGAGCTTGCACACGTCGGATAGTTCCAGACACATTGGTATCCAGATCTATACCCATTTGTCGGTGTCCATAGCATTTTTGCATTCAAAATTACTCACCAATAAGTTCATCACTAATCAATTTAAAAGTCCAGACCAGAATTAAACTCTTCTATAGGAAATGCGAAAATCCTAAGCCAAACAGACAAAATATCAAGGAAAACAGAAATAAATCGACGGCACGTGGGCCCCGCATGGTAGACGTAGAGCTCGCATACATCGGATAGTTCCAGACACGTCAGTATCCAGATCTATTCCCATTTGTCGGTGTCCATAGCATCATACTCATCAATAAGTTCATCACTGTCTAATCAACTTTAAAAGTCAAAACAAAGATGCTAAAATCCTCTGTAGGAAATGCGAAAATCCTAAAGGAAATGACATTGCACACGAAAAGAATAAAACTGAAAAGACAAAACAGAGATGCTCTCTACCTAAAAACATGATAGTACATTCTCCGCATCATTTCTCAATCTCATAAAAAAAAAAAATTCCTTAATTTTTTCCACAATATGGAATGAGATTTACACAAATATAGACCATCTATAGATACAGATATACGAGGAAAACAACGCTTCTGTACCTGTTCTGTGAAGTCGGAATCCAATCTTGCATCAAATCGAGAGAGAGATAGAGAGAGAGAGAGAGAGCGGTTAGATTTCCAACGAAAGGCTATACAACAGTTGGTTGTGGTTGCAGTCGGAGAAGCCGAATAGGTATATATACAGGAGTAGTGGTTACGTGCGCTCATGCCCGCCAGTTGTAATGCTGTTATTAGTTGTTAAGTGGGAAGGTCAAAGTAAATTTGACGGTAATGGCCGACTAATGGGATCCTTCGGCAAATAATTCATAATCCGAATTATTGAATTATTTCTTTTGTTTTTATTCAATTTTTTTTTTGTATTTGTTAGTTTTGCGTCAAGATTTTGTGATTTTTGAATTCCTCTCGACGAGATGAATCTAACAAGTATAAAATTATGGTCAAAATTCAAATTTTTTTGAATAAAGCCAAAATTAATCCAATAATCTAAGTATTTTCGGTTTTATTCAAAACAATATTTGGTTTAACCATAAATTTATACCTGTTAGATTCGTCTTGTCGAGAGAAATCCAGAAACCACAAAATCTTGACGTAAAACTAACCAATGCAAAAAAAATTAGAATAAACCAAAAAACAGGATTAATTTTTTTTTTTGCCAGAAACCCTCTTTTGTGATCTGATTGGTTGAGACGAATCTGAGGTGGGTGTTAATCGCCAAATGGAGTGGGTATGAGTGGACACGACTACACTGGATATGAGGCTTGAATTTGCTTAATAGTTAATGCAACTAGTCTCAAGCAAGCTGGTCCTTCCCCAGTCCCCACCACTTGTTTTTTTTTTAAAGAATATCTCCTTTACCGACGGTTTGCACTTTGCAAACGCTTCGTTCGCATATTCGCGGATCTCGGATGTGTATTCCAAGATTCAACGGCTTGGATTCAATGCTTGAATTTTGTTTTTTTAATGAGGAGACAGAGCACTCCGAGCCGTTGGCTTTGGATGCACGGGCGAGATCCGCACGTCTGCAAATAGGATGTTTGCAAACGGTCCATAAATAAGTTATTCTCTCTTTTTTTAATTGCTCCGATAGTCGAATATCTAGATCAGCTTACGCTTCACAGAGCACTTCGATTGATTTGAGAACCCAATTCGAATGTCCAATTGCGAAAAGTTCAATAAAACCAGAGCAAATCTCTCGTATGGAGTGAACGCAAAAGAGTCGAAGGAAAAGCCAAAGTCCTATAGGAATGAGGTTCACCTGTATTAAAAAAAGATAAGTGTACAACAAAAAGTCTCAAATTAGGCTCCAACACACTCATATGGTGTGTGAAACCTACACACGTTTGTGTGTGGGCTCCACACACCATGTGAGTGTGTTGGAGGCTTGGAGCCTAGTTGAAGACTTGTGTTGTACATGTATTACGTACCTAACTCTGATGTCCAGATATTGATTTTGAGAACGCAGTTCGGCCGTCAACTTGTGGAGAGCCCAATTAAAATCAGCGCAAACCTCTCATATAGGAGGAATTTCAGTGCCGACTGACGTGATATCTGCACATAAGGCCTTCCAAAAATGCAACTGACGGCCTAGATGAAAACACACCTTTTCTTTTCTTTTTTAAATTCATCTAGCGCTTTTAATCCGAGTTGTCTGTTGCATTTTGAGATGGCTGAATATGTGCGAGCGAATATCACGTAGTATCCGCTCAACATTAGAAAAAAAATTCCCCGAGTGATCCAAAAGAGTTGAAACAAAACCCAAAATCTAAATATTGACCATCCAGGAATGGGGTTCACATGTTTAATGTACTTCACAAAGTCATTACCATAATCAATGATCTCTGGTCAAGCAAATTGTGTTAGCATATGCGTGTGATCTTGTTTGACCTTGAGTATTAAAATTGTAGCATGAAAAACAAAGTGGGTGCAAAAGTAATAGATTATTACTGGGAGCAGGGTGTGTATTGTGCAGCGATGCATAGCGCAATTGCAATGCAGCGGCGTTGGAGCTCACATCGAGTCCTATTGTTTGATCCGAACTATTCATTTTGTTCATCTCTTCGAAATTGTAGGTTAAATAAAATTCAGATTGATCGGACCCTGGTAACTATTTGATTGGTGACCATTTAACTTACAATTTTGTAAAACAAATCACCACAACTGTTTCTTTAACTGGTTCGTTTTCAAGAAAAATGTGGCCTAAAAACATGGTTATCGACATTCAATTAACCTGAATTTTTACATAGGCAATAAACTCGATGAGACGAACAAAATGAATAGTTTGGATCAAACAATGGGGACCTAAAGTGGACCTAAAAATCGCTGCACAACACACACCACCCTCCCTAGAATACTATTGTGAGTGGCAAATGTGGAATTAAAATAGGGCCGGCAAGGATCATGCCCAGCCAACTTATGAAATAGCATGTGATTATTAAAATAGGTATGAGGCTTCGTGCTCTGCATGAAGTTAATGCCCGTTATTGAAGCAGCCGAAGTAGATTATGAATAGATTCGTTAAAGTTGTAGTTGACTATTAGTAGTAAAATTCTAAAGTATAATTTTTTTTATTGAATTAAAGATCCCTATTAGTAGTTTAATTTGGTACAAAAATAAATAAATAAATTATATGAAGAAGTATTTTATTTTCTGATGCGAAGAATATTGCAAAACAAATCAACAAGCCAACAATGTAAAATTTTAAAGTACAAAATTTGTTAATTTTTATTGAATTAAAGATCTCTATTACTAGTTTAATTTGGTATAAAAATAAATAAAAAATTATATGCGGAAGTACTTTATTTTTTGATTTGATGGATATTGCAAAGCAACTCAACAAACCAACAATGTAAAATTCTAAAGGGTAAAATTTTTCAATTTTTTGTATCGAATTAAAGATCTCTATCAATAGTATAATTTGGTGCCAAGAAAAATTTAAAATTATGCTCGGAAGTACTTTATTTTTTTTATCCGAAGGAATTTCTCGACATGTGCAGTAAATATAATTCTAAAGTATAAATTTTTCAGTTTTTTTATCTAATTAAAGATCTCAATTAGTAGTTTAATTTGGTAGAAAAATAAATAAAAAAATTGTGTGCCGAAGTACTTTATTTTTTGATCTGAAGGACAGTGCAAAGTAACTCAACAAGTCAGCAATGTAAAATTCTAAAGTATTGAAATTTTTAATTTTTTTGTACCTAATTAAAGATCTCTATTAGTTTAAAATTAAAATTATTTGGTGCAAACAAAAATTTAAAATTTTAAAAAAATTTATATTGTTGACTTGTTGAGTTACTTTGCACAAAAAAATTTAAAGAGATCTTTAAAACTTTAGAATTTTACATTGTTGAGTTACTTTAGAATTTTTTTTGTGCAAAGTATTTACAATTTAAAATTCCAAAGTATTGAAATTTTAAAAAAATTCAAATTATTGTCTCATTCACATTGTGAGAGAGAGAGAGAGAGAGAGAGAGAGAGAGAGAGAGAGAATCGGATGGGATGTGATGAGAATTGGGACACAGAAGCAAAACCATAAAAGTATGGGGAGGTAAAAATGTAATTTAAAGAGAAAGTGTAAAAAGACATAAAAGGGCAAACAACGAACATGGTGGATCTCAAATTAAGGGAGAAAATTAGAAAAATTGACAAAAAGTGGTAAGGCATGGGTTTGGCTATTCTCTATATAATAGCCTTTGGTATGGATATGGATACCTTGAAAGATTAATGTTTTATTTATTATTTGAAAAATATAAGACTTGTACATTGTCTTTGTAAAACTTTCTTAACTTCTATCATAGACAAAGAAACGTACATGGATATTTTAATTGCCAAAAGAAAAAGAAAAAAAACATTTTAAAATTTTTTTTTGTAGCAATATACTATGAATATTATGCATATATTGATGGTTAATTTAACTACTAGAGTTAACATAATTTTTAAACACTCTATAAAATTCTTAGAGTCACCACTGTGTTTTCCTAGCATTATTCAAAGTGTATATTAGATTCATATTTAGATTGTCATCACGTCGGGTTACGCTGATAACGACATGTGGAGGCCTACTTTAAAATGGAAACGGGTCAAGCAATACAAGTCGGCTTAGTTTCTCTCGCATTTAAAAAAAGTCTCTGTGTGTGTGTGTGTATTACTCCGTATGGAGAGACCCAACTACAAGTACAAATGCCCGAGGTACATAAGTTAAACTGATGGCCTGGGAGCTGTGAGGCCAAGGTTCTAAAACTCACTAGCCCCTCTCAGGACGGTCGGGTACCTTCCAGCTTCCACGGTCAGCACGCAGCGCCTAGTCGGTTTAGTCGGCGAGAGGCCTTCTAGTGTCTTGGTGTGCGAGTACTTGGCCTTCCAAATCTTCTTTTAGAATATTGTGTGAGGCCCAATTTTGTGTCCCTTACAAATGATTTTGACCCATTCATTAATGTTAAAAATATGTTTCTGGTCGCCCTGCAAAAATCAACAAAATTAACTCAATTGGATATGCATAAGCACTTGATCCAATGTTCCTATTCTTTCATTAACGAACAATTCGAATCATTCATGTGAAAAATTGGGCTCTACCACCTCCATAAATTAATAAACCACGAAAACTTGACGCAAACTAACAACTGTAATTTTTTTTTGAATAAAATCTAAACAAATAAACAAAAAACCCAATTTATTCTTTTTTGGCAAAGAGTAAATGATATCAAACCGTTCATTAATTTTAAAATTATATTTTGGATGGCCCACAAAAAATGAGTAGCAAAATTAACTCAATTATGGACAAACACTTACTCCATCCAATATTCATGTACTGCCTGCACGAGCCTTGTATAGGTCGCAGTGAGTCGCACTACCCGCAGGTTTATCTTTAGCAATCGAATTTGCAGTTTCAAGTTTGGAGTGTCTCACAGGAATCTCAAAACCCCAGATTTCGAAGGTAACTTTTGTCTCACTCCGTTCGATTTGCAGAATTTTCTTTCGATAGATTTCGATAGTAGATCTGTAACTTGCAGTACAAAAAGAGATGACAGCAGCTCTCGCAATGCATCTTGAATGAGAACAGATATGGCAAAAATTGACTATTTGGTAGTAAAATCAACTGTTTTCTGTGCTATAATTTGAAGGTCATAGCTGAAACTGATGTAATTTCTTCTTTTCTTCTCGTTAGTCTATCCCTTGTCCTGATTGAGAAAGATTTCCATCGTCTTCGACCGCTTCCCCGAATCCGTTTGTACAATTCATATCTCTCAGCTTTTGTGACGACAACAATGGGTATTGAGATGAAGTTTTTAGGAATGGATTTCGGCTGTGCTTTTGAATCTCTGAGCGACGGCAAATTCCCAGAAAAAGACTGTTTACTTCCGCTGACTTCGAAGCTCCTTGGCTATTGCATCGTTGCCGCTTCTACCACCGTCAAACTTCCTCAGGTAAAACTAATCCTCACCAATTACCCACTTCCGTAGATAAAGTTTTCATCTTTTATATTCCCCTTTCGTTATTGGGTAAATTTCGGTATAACGTACAGGCGGTGATATGTTTTTGGAAATTATGAGGTTTGTGTGTTAATTCACTGTTATGAAGTGTGTATCATAAGATAGATTGTGGGTAGGTTATGAACATTCTGGGTTTTACAGCTTGTGAGAAAGGGTGTGATAAGAAAGGGGAATGAGCAAATAAAAAAGTTCCTATAATTTTTTGTACTTCTCTATTTCTCACCAAGTACTCAATCCAAATGAATGATTCAGTTAGAAACTTTAATCCTCTCTCTTTCTCTTATCAAATCCATCAATCCAAAGGGTAGACATAATCTTGTGATGAGAGAAGTTATGAGGTTTTGTGGCAAGTTTTTTTATGATCTTTTGTGGTGTTAGTTATGAACCACTGGGATCTTTTGCCTTCTTTTATTTCTCATCCTGATATGGATCTGCTCAATCCCGATATGGACATTTGCTTTTACTGTTATCAGCAGCGGTTCGAGATTTCCCCATTAGACTAGCCAAAATGTCCTCCTAGCCTACCTCCCAGCCAACCCCTCAAACCCCTAATAAGAATGCTACCTACAAGCAAGACCCCGACCCTCTAGCGTTCAGCCACAGACTTTGAGTTCTGAGTGATCTACCTGAGCGAGGAGGCTGGGGCGAGGTTATTATTAGTGCTTGGGTCAACGCTTGGTTTTGTAGTTTGTTCTTTCAGTTTTCGTTGTTTTTTGGTTCAGCAGTTCAAGATATGGTGAATGTTAGGTCTTTAATCTTGTGTTTGACCCTTTTGTGTGGAGACTTATGTGTGGTAATCTTACGGGTTGTTACTTTCTCAATTGCATCTTTTTACTTTCAAAAGATTGGAGTAAATATAGCTGTAAGGTTTCAGTAAGTCCAATCCATTGTACGTTTTGACTATTTGCTGTCAGAAAACCATACAATTTGCATTCTTTGTTTAAATTAGCTCTCCTTTGATTAATGCCATTTCCAATGGGTTACATCGCTCCTTATTCATCTGTTACGGTGGTGTTGAAACCTTAGCTTATTGTACCAAGCTTCCACTATGCTCCCATGAACATGTACTGCATAGAAAAATTTGAGGGTCTCAAATCATCAAATCGCGTTATATGAGGAACTTACTAAATACAAGTTTCAGTATCCAAGCATACTGCGATGTATTTCATTCCCGGAGTTTCATCACCTTTTATAGTTGTGAACCTAAAGAAGAAGATCTTCCTCCAATTCTCTGACCCATCATTATGCAGTGTCAGTGAACTAGGATTTGAAGAGATGGTAGAATAGAAATATGACGACATGGAGTTTCAGTGGATCCTGATGTGTTTGGAACTGTACCTATTGTGTTGTTTGGTGTGTAGGGAGAACTAGAGACACGGACACGGACACGGACACGGAAACGGTCTCGGGATTTCTAAAAATGGGGACATAGACACGGCAAAAGTAAATAAAATATTAAAATTTGTTTTCTAACAATGGAAATACAGTTATATGTATAAACATGAAGCTTCAATTTTATATAAACAAGCATTACTTTATACTCTTGACCCAAAATGTTTGAAGTAATACACATCCCCCCCCCCCCCCCCCCCCAAAAAAAAAAAAAAAAAAAAAAAAAAAAAAATTTAAAAAATGCTTATTTAGCCCCTGTTGTGTCCCCAACGTGTCTCGCCGTGTCCCTCATTTGTCCCCCTAAAAAAGTAAAGTAAATTTATTAGACATGCCACGTGGCGTGTCCCATACGTATTATGCTGTGCACCAGCCTCTAGGAGTGTCGGTGCTTCATAGGGGTAGAGTGTAGATAGGGAGAGGGAGAGGTAGAGAGCCTTAACTTGTTAAGGATCATAGTCCTCCTTTCATGATTAAATGATTCTTTTATTGTTTCCTTTCCTTGATGGTTAAAAACATGAACCTACTTAACTAATATCGTACCTTACTTTTCATGATAGATGAAAGATCTTTTGACTTTTGAGTGGTGAAATTGACATGTTGGAATAGTAGAATGTCCCTTCATGTTGTGAAAGTAGTGGCCCTATGTGTACCAAGAGCTACAATGTAATTCCTTGATTATGTCTTCGCTAGTAGTAGCTTTTGCCGCGGGAATTCGCTTCTTACACCTTGAACATGATATGTTTTCATTTGAATTTCTGATTTGTATGTTCTGTAGCATCTCTAATTTGATGCTTCTCTCCATTTGCAGATATTAAAAATTTTGAAACACCAAAGTGTCAGAGGGCTTAGTGTTATGGCCTTTGAGCTTGAAGTAGTTGGCTACACCATTGCTTTGGCTTATTGTCTTCATAAAGGGCTCCCATTCTCAGCTTACGGGGAGTTGGCATTTCTTTTGATTCAAGGTTCTTTTTCCAACATTGTGTTTATATTCTTTCATGTTCTAATGTTTAATATGATGTGATATTTACTGGTATGTAGGCGAAGCCTCTCATTTAGTGCTTTTTGCTTCCAGCGCTTTGCTCAGCATTTATAGATCCATTTTTGTAGGGGTTACATCAGAGACTGTACAATACTAGTTCCCATTTAAATTCATGATAGGTGATTGTTCTGGATATTGGAAATGATTTGGATTAAGAAAAAATTGGTGTTGGACCGTTGATCCTTCATAAATATAACAGCTCCCTTGTCCAATACGTTCGCCAACTGTAACCAAAGGCTAGTTTTTTGCCTAACTAGCAGTCAGAGAAAGTGTTGCTGCCAAACTCCTGTCTTTTTCTGGTGTCATGCAGAAATATTATTATTAACAGGGTAACATCAAATGATCTAATACACGTCTCTCCTCTTTTGCCTTGAATGTTGCAGCTATAATTTTAGTTGCAATCATCTATTACTATTCTCAGCCTCTGGGAACCAAGACGTGGATGAAGGCATTGCTGTATCCTACTTTCTTTCACGAGATGATTGCTTTTTGACATTGTTTTGAAAATCTAATATGCAGTGAGAATTTATAACTACTGTCTCTTACAGTGGAAATTCTCTCCATGCGGGGATAAGAAACATCGTGTTTTTCCTCAGTAATGATATTGCAGATATTGTGGTGTGGCACCCACCATCTTGGCTGGTCAAATTGATCCCGTTCTCTTTGAAGCTCTATATGTGAGTAACTATATTTAATAAACAAAATGCGATTCAGCTTCTAAGAGCTACTTATCGTGTTTGTAAACAAGGAAGTCTGTGCCAATGTGGTCAGCATAGCTGTCACTTATAAGCTTACATGCTGAAAATTGCTTAAAACATTTGATTTTACTCAAAAGCAAGGGAAGTGATACTTTCACTTCCGCTTACATTGTATCTGCTTTCAACTTCAAAGTAAACTGCAACAAATAGGCCTATTGTTGCTCATTTCCCTTTAAATGTCTTATTCTCCTCAATTTTGTGTTTTATTCTGTAGACAATCACATCTAAAATTTCAAGCAATTTATTTCTGCTGTAAACCAGAATTTTATGCATGTCTAACACTTTTCTGATGTGGACACATTGCAGGCATCTCAGCATGCAATTTTTTTCTTTGCTAGGGTCCCACAAATTTGGCAGAACTATAGTGTAAGTTGACACTGAATCACTGATGGCTTGTTTTATCCTCTATCTTCCCTTGGTTATTTTCTCATCCTCCCAATCATCAGCAACCCCACTCTCCCCTAAGAGGCTGAGACACGCATCTGCCGACCTGGACATACCTTGGCCCCTTGATTACATGCATGCGGTAGGGCACACTCACAGAAAAGAAACACCTTCCGTGTGACCCTTTACGCACATCGGCACCCTACTTGTTGTCTTCCAACGTGACATTGTATTAACATCTGTCACCATGGTTCGCAATCTATAGTCTATTAAGTTTTTACGTTACCTTTATTACCTCAAAAACGGTGGCAATGTTAGAGTTTCATTCTCAGTTTACAATTAGGTGAATTTATTATTTACCTCTTTTATAACATTCAGCTTAACTTGTGGTATTGCTCCGAAGTGTTGCAGCATTCTAATTAGCTACATCCATATGGCTGTTCTTTGTGCAGAACAAAAGTACTGGGGAACTCAGCTTTTTAACCTGTTTAATGAACTCTGCAGGCTCATTGGGTGAGTGTTTTTTCACACCAGCATAGGGCAGTTGTTATGTTCAGGGAATGTACTGAATTGACTTGTTTTCTGCAGTGAGAGTTTTTACCAGCATCCAAGAAAAAGCTCCAACAAGCGGTATCCTTGTCTCTATGCTTATAACCATGACTTATTTCGGGTCAATCATATGTCTAGTACTCTAATTGAATGACCGGCATTAACATTATAGTCATTTGTTAAAAAACAAAAAGAAAAGAAGAAGAAAGATAATTACCATGTTGTATATGGAATTCTGGGAACATGACCACTTGGTTTGCCAAGTAGGGGCTTATCATTGTAATTGCAAAACTTATTAAGGTCATAAAGTTGGCACTTACCCTTCTAATAGTACTGCTATTTATTATATAAGGCCATTTGTTTCAAAATGCTATTTTTTGAAAATAATTACATTTACCTTTTTGAAAGCAAGCAATGTTAATGATCATTGAGTTTCCGTAGATAATCAAGCTTGTTTTCTATATGCGTTTCATTTGCTGAAGGTTTTTATACATTTCACTCTTTGTATCCTTTCTTTTTTGTTTGGAAATGTTGATCCCTTTATATTATATATCATGATTTGCCAATGCTGGTCTCTGATAACAAAGATGCTGGGGAAGGGTAGATGACTATGATTTTTCCCAAACTAATAACATTTTACCGTTTGTGATTTGTTTCTCTCCCTTTCTTAAGTTTTCCAACTCAACTGTACAAGTAATTAAGATTCTCTTAGTTTCCGTTCATGCTTTCCTTGAGAAATCCGAGAACCAAATAGAGCTTTGGGTAGGGGATTTTTGGAATGAACCTGTCGTAGTACACCCCAACCAATCTAACCTGCTCTACGTGGCTTCATTCATGTGTTTCGTTGCCATTGTCCATATCTTTATCCAGGCTTTATAATTTAAGGTTTGCTTTTATTTTCAAGTAACTACAGTATTTGTTTGGTCCTTGATTTTTCATAGTGGTTCTGGGCTCTGTAATCGGTATTGTGATGAATGGTACCATCTTGAGCCAGATAATCATATACCAGAAACCATCTCAAGCGAAGAAAGAAAAGAAAAAGGATTAGAAGAATGAGGCTGGACACCGGGTAGCTTTCTTTCAAGGTTTCATGTTATTCTCCAGTTGGACTTGATTCTGTTGTTATCAACATTCAAGGGTCAGGTGACTCAGGTAGCATTATTTTTCTGTATTGTGATTTTCCCAGATAAAAAGTTCATATTGTAACGTTGAATAAAATACAACGTTTTCTTCGCCAAACTGAACTTCTTTACATAGATTGCTTCATTTTGTACAATGTTAGGTCTGTTACACAGCTTTTTTTTTTTGTTTTTTGATCTACTACGTTTCTTATGTCGTTGGCTTTATGATTAAGGTGAGCCATTTCCTTGTGATTGAGAAAATATTCAAATCAACTAAGAAAACAATAATAGAATTGCCATATTTATGTAGTTCACCCTATTGGCACCGTTGATGGAGATTCGTACAGAATAACTTTAGAGTTTCCATTTCGCGACAATATTATGCTAAGGTGAGAAATACAGTTATGTTTGTAAATAGAGTTTTGTAGCTATCATGGACTCATGGGGTCTGCATTTGGAAATACAGTTCCAAAAACAATTTCCTTCTCCCATTCAATGATTTTTCCCCCTCAATCAGAACTTGTTCGAAGTCCTTGAAATTTTTTAAAAAATGAGGAACAGATACAACGTAAAAAAACACTCAAATTAAAGACTCTTTGGCCATGTTCGGTTGAGTAGTTTAGTTTAGTTTAGTTTTGATGATGTAAGCAGGTGTAATAAGTAGAGAGAGATAGAGAGAAAAGTGAAAAAAGTGATGATGTAAGCAAAACTGGAATAGTGCCAAACCGGAGCTAAGCTCCCTAACCGAACAGAGCCTTTATTTTTCACGTTACATCAGGAGGTAAACAAGTGCACAGATGCTCTAGCTAGCGAATTATTCAATCCTGTTCTGTTTTAATTCCAGAGTTTATTTGTTTTCCCACTTTTCAACCGCATAGGCATGAGTGAAAATCCAGAGGTGTGAGCAGCTATACGAGCATGCCGGAAGTTGTTGTCGTCGTCCAACATGTGTGCAAGCCTCAATCTGACTTCGAATAAGACTCTGGTATTGGGTGTGACCGAGAGGGTAAGGCCACAATGAGGTTCTTGAACCTAAGAAACGAATTCACTCCATTAAATCGGGTTAAGAAAATAGGTTCGATTGCAAGGAACTGAAAGGTACTGGAAATAAAGAAGAGTCACCATGATCGTCACACCTTGCCAAAGTTGAGAAGAGTCCCTTCACTCTCGTCTGATCATTCCACCCCAAATTTGGGGCCCCATTTTTGAGATTGGCAACAAAAAAATTGCCGGGTTACAAAAAAATTAGTACAAAACTGTACGCAACCTTATATAAAACTTTTTGGAAAATTGGGTAAACAAAAAAAAATTAGTACTTGGAAAAAACTCAACACTTGAAGACAAAACTCGTATACTGTGCACGCAGGTGCTTTGCACTGTGCTGTGCACCCCTTGGCCGTTCGATCGTGTTTTGAACGGATCGGATGTGTTCGGCAATTTTAATTTAGTACACATCCGGATCGTTCAAAACACGATAGGACAGCCAAGGGATGCACAACACGGTGCAAAGCACACGGCACCCCCGGACTCTAGATTATGCTCATGGAGACTTGGGTCCATATACAATTGATTGCCTTTGAGGGGAATTTACAAATATGTCAGGAAGCTTCGTTGAATTTATGAGATTGTGTATTTTTGCATGGCAATGCAGCTTTTACTCGACCCTACAGACTACGAAAAGTTAGCTACGAAACTGGCAACGAAATGAAAATAATTTGAGCTTAGGACTCTTTCTAGTCCCCTCCCCCCTCCTCTGCCTCGCCGCCTCCGCCTCTGTCTCTTCCACACCACCGCAAGGGCATGTTTCAGGTGCGTATTTATTGTCATTGGAAAGTATTTTTACAATAATAGGAATTAGATGTTTGCATATGACTGTATTAATTTGGTAAATTCGTCCTCAGGGTTTCATAAATCACGAGGTATTTAACACTTAAATTGAAGTTAAAAAAAATATAAGTTCTACACATCAGAAAATAAAGTTAAGAAAACCGAAAGGAAGCTTTTATAGTCAATGTTCTTACCTTGGAAAAACATAGAATTCTACCGATCAGCCGATCACCAGCTTGCCTATGATGGTTTTGAATATGCAAAACAAAATGCATTTGACAAGCCATGACAGTAAATTAAGATTGTGTATTTGAATTCCTTGGCCTAGCCAGAAGGAAAGGAAACTTACACATAAATTGATCCCTTCCGCGTAGGGCTGTCAATGTTGGATCTCGATCTGATCTGGATTTGAACTAATCGGTGAGATGGGTTTTGTTAGGGGTGAAGAATTTTAGGGGAATAGTTCAAATCCGGATCCAAACCGATTTCCAAAAATCTGATAACAGTGATGCAGATCTAGATCCGAAATTTCGGATCTTGGTACAAAAATCTGGATCCGGTAGGACCGGATTTTCTAGGGGTGCAGAATTCTAGGGGAATAAAAGGAATTTGTGTCCATTTATATTAAAAAGGATGGGTTTTGTTTTCGCGAATCCGGATCCGAATCTTAATCAGATCGGATCCGGATAATCCAAATCCGAATTTTATTCGGATTCTCGAATCCGGACTATCGGGTTATCAAATCCAGATTCGGAATTTTCCGTGTCGGATCCGAATTTGGGTCCGGGCCAAATCCGGTCTATTTACAGGCCTACTTCCGCTTAAGTCTTCTACTCTTCTTGCCATTGAACTGTTAAGGGGAGAGAAGCTACAGGAAATTGGGACAAAAAATATCTTTGATAAAAAATTTCAACAAAATTATCTAGCGCAGGAACATAATTGTCTAGGTAATCAAAGTGGTAGACCCAAAACATTGTTGGACATTTTTCGCTTTCCTATTCTAACCTCTGTGGTGTGATACACGGGAAATACAAGGTTGATTTTATCCTCTTAGCTGGATATTTGAGACTTTTACCACTTGATTAGTTCGAGCTTATGCAAAATTAATCTTAAACATTCATCCTTCACTTCTTAACCGGGCGTTCAAACTTAATTTGTTTTATTTGCAGGGCATTCCAGAAGCAATAGAGGTGGTTGTTCCAGTGGCTCACAGAAGATGCAGATTGACATGATGTGTGTTTTGTTGAACATTATGGCTTAAGGTATAAGTTCTACACTCGACAAACTGGGCTAGCGCTACTTCTTATTTTGCCAATCTCTCGGGTTTTTATGTGCGTTGGTGGCTATTTCTTTCTATATTGGGGAGCTGTCTTGGATGAATAGGGAGAAGATTCCCATTAGAGTTGTTGAGTAAGTGGAATTAGCAATGAGATTCATATAGTTCGCTATTGCTGTTCTTGAATTTTCGAATTATTGTGATAAATCATCTTTCATGATAAAATTCTCTAGTTCACTTGTGTTGGCACTATTCTTCGATTACTACAAGGTGACTAGAAAAGCCGGCCAGTGCCATCATTCAGAGATGGACGCCGATTCTGTAATTGTCACCTGCATTGAAGTGATCAGGAAGTAACGCAAGGCTTCCTGCACAGGATCATATACTTCAAGTGGAGCAGATTCTAAGGAATCAATGCGGATGACAATTACGGAATTGGCATCCATCTCTGAATGATGGGACTAGCCTGTTTTTCTTGTCATCTTGTAGTATCCGACGAGTAGTGCCAAGACAAGGGAACTAGAATTTTATCATGGGGAATGATTTATCACAATAACTCTAAAATTGAAGAATAGCAATAGAGAACTGTACAAGTCCCATTACTAATTCTACATACTCAAGAACTCCAATGGGAAGCTTCTTCCTTATCATCCAAGACAGCTCCCCAACAGAGAAAGCAACTGCCACCAATGCAAATAACAACCCGAGAGATTGGCAAAATAAGAAGTAGCGCTCGCCCAATTCGTCGAGTGTAGAACTTATACCTTGAGCCACGGTATTTAGCACAACACATATCACGTCAATCTGCATCTTCCTCGAAAACTTGAAAGCAAAGATAAATAGAGAAAATACAGGAAGTCACTACTAGAATATTTGATAAAGATTACATAAGTGATCTCGTGGTAGTTAATATTTCTTATCACAGTTTTGATAGACGTGTGATTATAATTGCTGTATTTTAATTACTCTTTCTTTGTAACCGTGATGAAATTTATGGTCTGTTTCAACGACGTTTTATTTAAGGCGTTATAAAATCTTATTTTGTTTATTTTAATCACGCTTTCTCTCCCAGCGTGATAGAAAAAGATTACGGTAATATTATCTCAAAAGATCTTCACGCCTCCCTCCCTCTCGTCTCTTTCTCTCTTCGTCTCTGATTCTCATGAAGATTGTCAGAAGACACATTTGATTCCAAAATCAGATAGTAGCGTGGAAATTGCTGTTGGAGCTATTGGGTCAGGTATAGCATAGGATTAATGATACTAATAGCGTGGAAATTGCTGTGAAAAATGGGAGAGGGATCGAGTTCAAGTCTGATGGTGTAGGTATTACCCTCTCAGAATTAGCTGTTTCGGGTTTCCTCTTTATTTACTGTGTTGTAAGCAAACATGTTCAACATTGTTTCCTTCTTTGTGCCTGTCCAGATTCGACTTCTTTCCATGACTTGAGATTATACAAGTTATGGCCGGAGAACGAGCAAGAACATAAGAGGCCGAGCGTATGGACTTCTTATGTTACTCAATCCTGGACTCCCATGAGTGTTTATTAGTCGTACTTTGCAGTTGTGGCCTGTGCATAAAACATTGATCTGTTCCATGATTTTTTTTTTTTTTGTTTACTTTTGTTCTTTGGGGCACAAATGTTTTTTGACATGAAAAAAATAACCAGTTAAAGTACTGATGAATAGAGATATCTTAACAGGATTGGTCCAACAAAAAAAGAAGATATCTCAACAGGTCAAGTATGAAATTATGTTTTCTTAGCCTGTTCAAATTGCATTTTAGATATCTTTTTTGTTTCAATTGATTTTAGAAACCTGATACAACATAGCGCTGCATTTATTTGTCATTGGACGCATCCTAGGCTTTCCGTGCATTGTCAAGTTTTTAGATGGTTGGATTGGTCCCTTGAATTAGTCTGTCCATTTGGTGGTTTTCGAGTTTCACTTCATCATCGATCATAGGCCGGAGAGGCTCTCAATTTTCTGGCCAAACCTCTGAAGAAGCATTGTTTGAATGCAGTAATTTAGTAGTCACCCATGAAGCAGAAGCGCTTCTCGTCTCTCTCTTCCAAGTAACCATCCAAGTGCGACCCAACAAGGCAACAACAAACTTACCAAAAGATTTGAACAAGAAGCAGGAGGCCAGACATCAATTTGCAATTCTCCTTACCATCGAAGATAATTCTGGCTGCAGAGGAAGAGAATACGACTCGTTAACCCATGCGAGTTCAAATGCAGACAGCCACGACGCCATCACCTTGCTCTGTTGCTTGTGTTGGTAACTCAGTTGAAGATATTCCCGAAGAGAGCGAATACTCCTTTGAATGAAGAAGAGCTGGTTTTTGGCATTTATTGCCAAAGGTTAGGTCGTCTCCTATCCATCCCCGTCCATACCCCCAATTATTAGGGACTAAATGGGTTATGTTATGTTATTGTTGTTATTGTTGTTGTAAAAAACGTTCATTTTGAATCAGTAATCCAAAAGTGACTTGTCCACATTTTAAGGTGAAAATCAATCCCCAAATTTTTCTGTGTTGTGCATTCTTTCCCTTTTGATTGGTAGTTCAAAAATACTGGCTCCATTAAGATGAAATTGTTTCGTTTTGTAGTCATGGTGAGCTATCTCACCATTACTATTTCCTCTTTTATTTTGCTTGCAAGGAATACATACGAATATAAGAGCATCAATATCAGCATCTCTACTTTAACTCAAAGCAAACTCTCCCAAAACCTAAAAAATCAGCATCACCAAATACCTCACTAATTTGCTACATTTCTTAACTTCGCTACAGTAACACACCAAAAAAAAGTGACCCACTGTTCACTCACCAAAAGAGGAGGAGGGAGAGAAGCGTAAAAGTTTGAATAGAGAGTCTGATTCTGTGAGTTTTTGATAAAGTGATTTGCTAAAGTTTGAATAGAGAGTTTGATTTTGTGAGTTTTTTGGAAAATGACTTATTAAATTATAAAAAGTGTTTTTGAGGTTAAATTTAGTGTTTTTTTTGGGTGTGTCAGATAAAGATGCCCATCGCTACAATAACTGAAACATAAAAAATGAGCACTACGCGCAACACATGTGGTCTGACACTGGTTGAAATAGAAAGAACACAAATAAGATCAGAGTAGTAAGGTTATGACACAGCAGCTCATTTGTTTTTTATTGTGGGTGATGATCACGGAATTCATTTATTTATTTTGTCAAACTATTTCTAAGTGATCGAACAAACAAATAAAATGGGTAATAAAATGAGCCATCAGTGTGGTTGGAATTGCAATGTGATATCGTCCGTTTCACAAAATTGACTTACTGCGCTTTATGAGACAGGACATTCTCTCACAATACATCAAGCCAATTCCTGACTAAAGTCAATTTCTTGAACAATTGTTAGGTTAGAATCGGAAGACAATTAACTATTTTGTGTCATAAATCTACCGTAATAACTAGTTATTACACGGAGTTAGAGTTATCACACAATGCAATCGAAAGCGAAACCGATGAAATAGTGCGATAACTCAACCACACTGGATTGTACTAACAGTCTAGTATACGAATATTTCGAGTATAAGTTTGTGTCTCTCGTTAAACTCGGTGGAGACTGATTTATTACATATACAAACAAACTCGAATATATTTTTGAAGTTTGTTAAATACTACCAAACTTAAACAAGCTATCACTTGGCTCGCTTACTTATGACGTTAGAAAGAGTACTTTAAGTTTTACTAAAACTAAGCTCAAATCTATTGTACAACATCCATGAAGTTTTTTTTTAAAAAAAAAATCCACTTATAATTACAAAGCCTTAAAGCACAGGATTCACACCCTCGACGCAACTCCAATTTCAAAAGAAGGCGGTTGCGGGTAAGATCTTTGGCCTAAAAAGCCAAAAATACATAGATTTTAATCAAGAAACGGTAAGATCTTACCGTAGCAGCCTGAAATTGGCAGCAAAGATGAAATTTTACCCTCGAAAATGACAATGCGCAGACAAGTCTATCGAAGTCAGAGCGTTGAGGGATATAGTTACACACAATTTATGTCGAGATCCAAATCAAGATCCTAATAAGATAATAAGACAAAGAAAGTACAGTAAATAAAGAATCAATACAGGTGAGGATTTGGACGATTGCACCAAAAGAAGAAAGCAAATGAAAGTCATGACATATGGCTGGCAGGATAAGATAGGGGAGTATTACATTTTAGCCCAAGGGTTTATCCGGTTGTTCTGCGGAGTTTGGTCCTCACACAATTGAGGAGAATTCGATTATTGATATAAGACGGGTCGCAAGAAATAAATTTCTCGTGAATCTCCTAATCCCAGCTATAAACGGAATTAGTTGAAGTGCGGATAAAATGATCTGAAAAGACACGACGGTCGAATTAAACAAAAGAAAATGGTCGTAGTATTACATTGTGAGGCTCCATATATGGACCTGGGGTTGGTGCCGTGCAACCTCGTGCGCAGCATGGTGTTGTAGACATTCGACCTGTCCGTTGCTCTGATGGACAGCTCAGATTTCACTTTGGCACATTTGCATCCAAACCGTTTGTTGTCGCGTGTGCAAGAAATTTGGGCACGGTGCTGTGGACATTCGAACCGTCCGTTGCTCGGATGGACGACCCATATTTTACCTCAACACTTTTGTATCCCAACCGTTCGTTATCGTGTGTGCAAGATGAAATTTGAACAATCCATCCGAATAATGGACGGCCCAGATGTGCACAACAGCATCCCCTCTCCGGCTCTCCCCCATATATGCATTTGAAAAGGGTTTGCAGAAAGTCATGTTTGGTATGCTGAGATCCATAGCCTAACATTTAAATTCTACTCGTTATTGGACCAATTGTCCAGACAATTTGACTGTCCTTTTACACTGACTACTGTGTACTGAAAACCCCATCCGTACAAACTTTACAATAATGGAAGACTTGACTTACCTGCTTATAGCAAGGAAAAATTATTCAATGCTCCTGGAACACCCTGATCTCCACCACAAATTGATGAGGCTGTGAGGGATCCAACATCACTGTGATGAAATATATAGACCTGTGGAACTATGTGATAGCATCTCCAATTCTGTTCTTCATTTTGAAGAATCAAAATGAAATATGCTTCGAGATGTGTCATTTTTCATTTTGTAGATTTGCAGATTGAATTTGATGATTTGAAGTATGGGTGTTCTAACGGTGCCCATGGACGACGTATATTTTTTCACTAGATAGCATGGTGTGGACAAGACAAAGAGTTGGACCAATGTATTGTTTGATAAAACTAAAAACTGAAACCTAAAGTTGACTACTGAAATTGAAGGGTAGACTTTTAAAGTTGAAAAACTGTTTGATAAAAATATCAAGAGTTGAATCAAAACAACTACTTTGAGTAACTAATTTTGATTAGTCTTATTAGTGAATGTAAAGATGTGTGTTCGTGGTGGTGGAAAAGGGATGATTGCGTGTGGTGGTGGTGGTGGAGAGATGGTCTAAGTTGCTAGTGTGATGTTGGTGGTTGTAATAGAGGTAGCAGTGGAATGATGGCAACAATGGTGGTGATAGAGAGACTACAATGGTGGATGGAGGTGTAAGTGATGGCAGTAGCGAGTAGTAGCAGTGATGTAGTCATAAAGGTGAAAAATGAGTGAACGTGTGGTAGAACACAATAGAGAGGTGGAGAGTGCATGATGGTTAGAGTGGCAGAGACAATGTTAGAGTGGTGGCAGTAGTTGAAGTGGGTGAGGTAGTGATGGCAACAGTGGAGTGGGGTTGGTGGCCGCGGTGAAGTGGTGGTGGAAGTGGACGACGATGGCGTGGTGGTGGTGGAAGGGGTAATATATACTCTAAGTGCTAAGATACTTAATTTTTATAACTATTTAATTCTATATTTTAAAAGTCACTTAAAAATATTAAGCTTGACAGAATATTGTTATGAAGTCTTATTTACCTATCACTTAATACATTCAATTTTAAGTGTTGAATTGGGTTATTAAATAACTCTCAAGCGTGCTATTACGACTACTCGATTTTATTTTCTTACAATTTTATTTTGAGATACACAAAATTGTAGGCTTTTTTCTGAAAAGTAAAAAATTGTGTAGATTTTCATAAGCTAATCCTCGTAAATGATTGAAATTTTGAATTACTAAAGTACTACAATAAGGAATCCTACTTCATCTCTCCACAAAGACATTCATTAAAAATTAATAAATTTCTTTGTTCATACCAAACAAAATAGACATGTGGGAGTATATGATGTTTCAATTATTTTTCTTAAAAAAACAAAAAATGAAAATAAGAGGTAAATTAGACCATGTGGTTGCGTTCACAGATGCTGACTTTTACTGCACTTGTGGCCCACTCCATTTGGGTTGTTGGATTGGCCATTTTGTCGGTGATCATCAATTTACTCCACTTCACACCAACTCTTCCACACAATTGTTTTCTAGGAGAAAAATGCTACACTTACTCAATTTAAAATTCGCAACATTTTGCAAAAAATTCAGAACTTAAATTTGTGCGTCAATTTAGACATTAACATATTGTGACTTCAAAACATTTATATGTTATGAATTTCTGTCATGACATTAACAATTTTTTTTTCTATGCCAATGTTATGTGTCTATAATCAAATATTACAAATTTCATACAAGATGCTATGAATTTCTACGAAGATGAATCAAAACGATTGAAACGGGTGCATAGCATACACTTCCAAATATTTAATTCTTCGACAATCACGATCGAGCTCTTGGATGAGAATGATCCGGTTAAATGATTATCTTGTAACACGTTTTATTTATATTTTTGCGATCAGTTTAATTTATTGAATATTTGTCGATCTTTTTTTCATCTGTAGTTTTCATCCTTTTTTTCCATATTCTGATTTTTCAACCCTCATTGAGGAAATTTGTTTCTTGATTAGTAAGCATGAATCCTTTACACTTTTCGCGTCTTTGAAGCTTCTTGTCAACATGCGACAAAAAAAGAAGAAGAAATTAAGATATGGCCTGTCATGTTTCATGTTTACATTGCGTAGAAGCCGACGTACGTAGCTATATACTCAAGTTTGAATATTGTTCATTAGTTAAAAGACTAGTTGTTTGGGCTCGAGTACTTCGTAACATAAATGAATCAAGTATTCATTTTTTGAAACTCGTTAAGGCAAAAAAAACTAAAGTGGTTTATTTTTTTTTGTCGTTATTCAATTTTATTTTATTTTACATTTGTTAGTTTTGCGTCGATTTATTATGGTTTATTGGTTCGTTTTGACGAGAGGAATCTAACAAATACTATAACACTATGATCAAGTTTTTAAAAAGTTTACTAAAGACGAAAATAATTCAATTTTTTGTGGTTTATTGGATTATTTTTGTCTTTATTCACAAAAATTTAAGTCTGATTAATAATTTTATATTTTTGGATTCCTTTCATCGAGACAAACCAGCAAATCACAAAAAATCGACACAAAACTAACAAATGCAAAAAAGTTTTGAATAACGACAAAAAAATAAACCGCTTCTGTTTTTTTTTTTTTTTACCCAAAACAAACCAATTTTGATCAAGCTACTACTCGATCATTAATCTTATGATGATGTTTAAAACATTCAAACTACTTAAAATCCTATCCCTAGCACCCAACACGTTTATACGTGCGGTGATCTTTGTATGTAATAGAAAAAAAGAGTACGGTAATTTTTTTTAATAGCGTATTAGTATTAGTTAGATGACTAAAAGGGTCGTGAATATCTTCTTTATAGGAGTCGAACTTAAGACCCCATGCTCCCAATTAAAGACCACTATACAATTATTGGGCCAAACCCCAAGGTTACGGTAAATTTTACGACTTCGCATTTCTTTATTCTCTGACACAAAAATAAGCTACCCACTGATTTTTAGACCGAGGACTTTACACTCATTTAAAAAACAATGTTAGGTTAATTTTCACTCCTCTAATTTCGGTTGATAAAATGGTCTAGTAAACATAAATTAAAGAAGACATTTCAACATTTTGTTAGGTTAATTATCACGTATCTTACCCGTTGACAAAATGATCAATGCGGCCTAATTTGGCCTAAAAGTGGTTTTTGGATTATTGGTTTTTTCGATTTGTCTTTATTCAAATTTTTTTTGTATTTGTTAGTTTCGCGACAAGATTTTGTGGTTTCTGGATTCCTCTCGGCGAGACGAATCTAACGAGAAACTAACAAATGCAAAAAATTTTGGCTTTATTCAAAAAATTTTGAGTTTTGACCATAATTTTATACTCGTTAGATTCGTCTCGCCGAGAGGAATCCAGAAACCACAAAATCTTGACGCGAAACTAACAAATGCAAAAAAAATTTGAATAAAGACAAATCGAAAAAACCAATAATCCAAAAACCACTTTTAAGCCAAATTAGGCCGCAGCTGGACTTGGATTAAAGGGGAAGCTAGAGTCAGTTCATGAGTCATTTATCCCGTCGGTCGAATTTCTAAAGTCCATTTAATTAGAATCTACTGTATTTACGGAAAAGCAATTAATAAATATTTTTTTATCCACCGGAAAAATAATACTATTATTGAAAATATTGTAGTGATAGTTTAATTAAAAGAAGGGTTAGATTGATTTATTTTTACAACCACAATGATGTACTATTACGACTGCTCGATTTTATTTTCTTACAATTTTATTTTGAGACACACAAAATTGCATCGATTTTTTTTGTGGTTTATTGGTTCGTCTCGACGAGAGAATCTAACAAGTACTATAAAACTATGATAAAGTTTTTTAAAAAGTTCACTAAAGACAAAAATATATCAATTTTTTGTGGTTTATTGGATTATTTTTGTCTTTATTCACAAAAATTTAAGTTTGATTAATAATTTTATATTTTTTGGATTCCTCTCATCGAGACAACCCAGCAAATCACAAAAAATCGACACAAAAATAACAAATACAAAACTGTTTTGAATAACAACAAAAAATAAACCGCTTTTGTTTTTTTTTTTTTTACCCAAAACAAACCAATTTTGATCAAGCTACTACTCGATCATTAATCTTATGACGATGTTTAAAACATTCAAACTACTTAAAATCCTATCCGTGGCACCCAACACGTTTATATGTGCGGTGATCTTTGTATGTAATAGAAAAAAAGAGTACGGCAATTTTTTTTTTTTTGGGGTATCAGTATTAGTTAGATTACTAAAAGGATCATGAATATGATCTTCTTTATAGGAGTCGAACTTAAGACCCCATGCTCCCAATTAAAGACCACTACACAATTATTGGGCCAAACTCCAAGGTTACGGTAAATTTTACGACTTCGCATTTCTTTATTCTTTGACACAAAATAAGCTTACCCACTGATTTTTAGACCGAGGACTTTACACTCATTTTAAAAACATTGTTAGGTTAATTTTCACTCCTCTAATTGGTTGATAAAATGGTGTAGTAAACATAAATTAAAGAAGACATTTCATCATTTTGTTAGGTTAATTATCACTTTTCGTACCCGTTGACAAAATGATCAATGCAGCTGGACTTGGATTAAAGGGGAAGCTAGAGTCAGTTCATGAGTCATTTATCCCGTCGGTCGAATTTCTAAAGTCCATTTAATTAGAATCTACTGTATTTACGGAAAAGCAATTAATAAATATTTTTTTATCCACCGGAAAAATAATACTATTATTGAAAATATTGTAGTGATAGTGTAATTAAAAGAAGGGTTAGATTGATTTATTTTTACAACCCCAATGATGTGCTGATAATGTAATTAAAAGAAGGTTTCGTGATGTGGAATTCACAATTTCTCATCATTAATTAATTATCTGAACAAAATTAAGCCTTTGGTGATGTTCACTTATTAGGTTATTGTGATTGTTTGCTCATTTTGATTCATGAGCTTTATAATATTACATCTAAATCGAAAATACAAAATAAACTGGTGCGGAAAATCAACCGATAAAATTGATTTCCCTTGTCAGCAAACTCTTGGAGTTACTAGGGAGTTATACCCGGTTGTGACTTTCAAGGCTCTGGAATTAGTCGAGATACGCGCAAGCTGATCCGGACATTCGGTAATTAAAAAAAAAATTAGCGGATAAAATATAACCAAACAAGCTCTAGGGTATATTTCTGTGATCATGAAACCAAAAATCACTCCACAGTTTATGCACTCAGCCTCATCTAAAATTCATAATTTCACATGCCGCAGGAAAAGTGTTTACAAAAGCTTTGTCACCGACACTAAAACCAGTACCTCAATAGCCAAAGAAAACTACTTTATAATGTCACGACATTCTTTGCTCCCCATGCAATTGGTTTCCGTTCTTTCCGGAACGCGCCTTGAATTGGATAACTCTAAGTGCTTCATTTAATTTTTCAATTTTTGATTCTGCGTTTAGAGTTATAAAAAATTAAAAAATTAGATCAAATACTTATAGTTACCCAATTAAATTTATTTTTAACAGGGTCGGTCGAAAAAATATTTTCAACTAATGAATAATTAGAATTATTCGTGTAGAATTCCGAAATAGGCCCACAATGCATGATCTGTCATCTGTGTGCATAGCTTTATAATTCGAAAACTTATGAATAATAAGGAAGAAAAAAGAGTTTAGGGGGTCCCAGCAATTAAAAAAGGCTACTGGAACATCATGGGTAGGCCTAAAATACTAAAGTACGATTAATGATGAATCCAAAAAACTTTGCCTCTGAATTTTGTTGACTTTAACCACCTCTTTGTCTCTGAAAATCTCCCCTTTTTTAAATTACCAAACTGTAGAGACTTAGAAGTACTGTATATATAGGTGATACATTGAATTTTATTTTATACTGTTTGATTTTTTAAAATTGTTAGAAACTATCAAAGCTAAGGATACGCACGGATCTAATATTCCTAATTGTGTCACAATAGACTATTGTGCGATCCATATAAATTTTGACTTGAGATGAAAAATATGACTTGAATCGTTTGCTTTGCAGACCTTAGTATCCGGAACAACTTTGGAGCAATTAACTTAATCGGACATTAATAGCTTCAGTAAGCGAATCACGTGGATCATCAATAAATGCCAACGAGTAGGATTTTCGGAATATGCTTCAAGATTATTTCTTCCATCACTAATATACTAATAATTCACCAACTTGATTTTTTCACAAAGTTTTTTTCTTTTCCCTTATATACTGTTATTTGTCAATTGTCACTTTCAATTTTTGTGATTGCCAAGTTAACCTATGCTTCTAAGCCAATTAAACAAAAGTCCAAAACCCTCCCCCCTATTAAAACCCAACATTCCCCTCTCCCATTTTCAAATCTTACACAACCACCCACGTGGGATGATGCTTAAACAAGTACTCCTCCAACTCCTCCTCCTCTCACTCTATATTTCCTCCTATACCACCACCGCGACCACCACCGCCGCCGCCGCCGCCACTGCCTCGGGTCTAAATTCCGAAACGAATCTCCCTCCTCAATTTCGAGAAGCCCCCGAATTCTACAACTCCCCAAATTGCCCCTCTATCGATGATGGTGACGTCACCGACACCGAAAAGAGTGACAAGGAATTCCTTTCTTGCTCCGAAAACGCCGTGCACGTGGCAATGACGCTTGATGCGGCCTACCTTCGAGGTTCGATGGCGGCGATCCTCTCCGTCCTCCAACACTCCTCCTGCCCCCAAAACATAATCTTCCACTTTGTCGTATCAGCCTCCACCACCGCGTCCCACCCACGCGCCACCATCTCCTCCTCCTTCCCCTACCTAAAATTTGAAATCTACCCATTCGACGACTCCGCCGCCGCGGGCCTCATCTCCACCTCCATCCGCTCCGCCCTAGACTGCCCTTTGAACTACGCCCGCTCCTACCTCCCCAACCTCCTCCCACCCTGCGTCCGCAAAGTCGTCTACCTCGACTCCGACCTCGTCCTCGTCGACGACATTGCCAACCTTGCCGCCACCCCACTTCCGGGCGCAGCCGTCCTCGCGGCGCCGGAATACTGCAACGCCAATTTCACCGCCTACTTCACACCCACATTCTGGTCCAACCCTTCTCTCTCCATCACATTCGCCAACCGAAAAGCGTGTTACTTCAACACCGGAGTAATGGTGATCGACCTGTGGCGGTGGCGCGACGGCGGTTACACGACGGAGATTGAAGAGTGGATGGAGCTTCAGAAGAGGATGAGGATTTACGAGCTGGGTTCTTTGCCGCCGTTCTTACTGGTGTTTGCCGGAAAAATAGCTCCGGTGGACCACCGGTGGAACCAGCATGGGCTTGGAGGGGATAATTTTCGTGGGCTTTGCAGGGATTTGCATCCGGGTCGGGTGAGTCTCTTGCATTGGAGTGGGAAAGGGAAGCCATGGGTCAGATTGGATTCGAATCGGCCGTGTCCGTTGGATGCTCTGTGGGCGCCTTATGATCTGTTGAAAACTCCATTTTCGTTCGATTCTTGATTGAATGGGAAGACAAATTTTCCAGTGCCGATAGTGTACCCGGCGAGCGCATCTTGGCCGGCCACCATGGATTGAGGAAATGGACAGCTGTGATGTGTGCTCGAACACTGAAATATTTCTCGAATTGGAATTGGTTTTTTCTTGTGGGGATCGAATTGGAATTGGGTGTTTTGGGGAATTAAGAAGATTTAGGCAAAGATGTTCGGGTACAGATTCGGACAGCCGTTCGATGTATGGGATTCCACGTGGTGCACCGTGATGGGTTCGCGTGTGCGCTAAAGTTTTCCGAACACAACTGTGTCGGAATCTGTGCTGGGGCATTTTTTTCGGCGTTTGTAGCATTGTTCATGATGAAGTAGAAATCTGAAAATGTATAGATTTCATGGATGATGATAGCAGTTATACTATACTGTACTGTTGATTAGGAAGATGACTGAAAAACAGAGGCTTTTTACTCTGCAAATTACTCCAATGGTTCTATCAAAATGTTCAATATTTTTTTGAAGGAACTTTACAATATTCATGTATCCTTGTGAATTGAAGCTCTAATGGGTGATCATCGTTTTCTATAAGCAGAGAAGTTATTTTGGAGTTTTTTTTTCAATTTTTTCACCTAGTAAACATGGATTCCTACAGGAAAATTTGTTACAAGGAAATATAGTTTTCATCTTAACTGGATTCATAACTTGATCAATAATTTTTTGTTTTAATTTTTTCGGTTCGACAGTGAAGATTGTCCGGCCATTTTAAGCGTAACTTGATAAATTTCCTCTCCGATCCGGTCAAAGGCGTTACATCGGGACAAGGGGATTTACAAAAAAAATACTCTTTTGTAGTATGACCCGATTGAAGAATCGAATTTTGATCAATTGTGTGAGGAGCAAACCCACTGGCCAATCGAACTAACCATTGGGGAACACTTGATCAAGAAATTCGAACTATCGTTTTCTGTGGCTGATTTTTTTGGACGGAAAGAAAGAATTTTATTAATTTTTGAAAATAAATTACAAATAATAAAAGAACCCTAAGTACAAGGCATCAAACCGGAGCAAGAATGTCCACAAAGAAGAAGGCATCACCTCACTCCGACATTTGACTGCCGCCAAGACCAAAATATAAACAACCCAAGGTTTTCTGTGTTTGTTGATTAATGTATTGTTTTCATTATGCTGTGGAGTATTACTCCGATAAGAAAAACTCTGCGTTGGTGGAACAATATCGATCGAATGGTTTTCTGAAGATTGATAGGTTTTTCAGAAACTACTACGCATTTAGTTTTGAAAATTGATTACTTGAGTCATTTTTTTTGGTGCTTTCATAAAATGAAACCAAAAAGTAGAGTAATATATAAAGCACAACTTGAGCCCCTTGGGTCACTTCGGTGGGTTGGTAGGTATGCGCGCGGCGCACCCCACACAATTAATCACGGTTCGATTACTTTGAGTCAATTTTTATTGAATTCCCGAGTCCTATCATGAATGATTTGCCTTTAATTCGACCAAGAAGAGATTAGCCGAGATGTGCGTAAGCACCTGGATATCCATGACCGTCAAACCGGAAAGAAGAAGAAGAAGAGAGAGCACAACTTGAATAATGTACCGTAATTATAATTTATAAATTATTATAGAATGCATGCGAGTGTTTGGGACCTTGGGTACAAAAGAGAAGTTGGCTGGAAAGACACTACCATGCCAGCTGATTTAGCTAGCTTCTCTTTACAAAAAGGGGACAATGATTAAAGTCGGATTTTTGGCGGAATTAAAAGCCAAAAATCAGGGTTTGAAAAATACGAAATTGAAATGAAAATTGAATTTGATGCTTTTTGTTTCAAAAGACAAACACTGATGCATTTCATTTTATGCATCAAGTTGAACAAAACAGTACTTATATGGTGGGAAAATGTACGTATCTTTTTGGCGAGGCGCGGTGTATTTTTTGACTATTTTTTTTTTTTTTTGTAGTTTTTGTGTTTAATCATTTGTCTTGATGAGAGAAATCAGAAAAGTATAAAAATATGGATTGAAGTTGAAAAAAGTTTATATAGACGACATTGTAAACTAATAAAATACAAGCTCCTTGGTATTTTTTCATCTTTAGTGAACATTTTTTTTGCTTTTGATTATAATTTTTTACTTTTTAAACTCCTCTTGTCGAGACGGATAATTAATACAAAAAATAAAATAAAAAATACAACGCCAATCTAACAAAAATTCGGAAAAGGCAAAGAAAAATACTAAAACCAAAAACACCAAAATATTGTGGAATTAAAACAAAAAGTACCAAAAATTTAGTCTTATTTACTTTATTTGAATCTGAATTAAACAAAGCGGCGGGCGATAGAACAACAATGATAATAAAGATTAGGATAACTAAACAGACCCTTAGCCAATTCCTTAATTTGGAACCATAAAAATTAAGGATCGGGATAAAAAATGGGCTGGGATATGAAATCCCATCAAAATTAAGGGAATCAGATACCTGATTATGGGTCCCATGTTATTCTATCTCCTATCCCACCCTCCAAATCCCGCAAACAAGGCCTAATGGAATATCCTGTTCAAGCATAAATCTTTTAGTTTTGAAAATAATGTTTGTTGACCAAAAGAAATGAATTTTTTTTTTTTACACAAGAGTATTGATGTTGTTTTTTTTACTACTATTATTTAAGACAAGTTATAACACGTCTTTTAATTATTTGGACGAAAATACTATAAAAGGTAGCAGAAATACCGAATTTTAAGACACACTTCTGCATATTGATTTTTAATTGGTCTTTGAGAAGACCTGTCAAAGGAATTCCTTTTTTCTAGTTTTAGCAAAGCATTTATTATTTACCAACTTTTAATTCAAATTAAACAAGTGACAGCGAGATTTTCCGTGTGACAATATGCTGTCGGTTGCCGGTGACGTGTGGAGGAAGGCCGCAGGAAGGTGCATGGTGTGCCAAAAATGTAAACATTTACTATTGGACAGCGCTACGTTTAGGCCAAATTACACAGAAAACGTACAGAGAGCTCTTGGGTGTCCACTTTTGGGTCTTTTGTTTGAAACGGTGGGACTTTGGTTCAAACACTTTTAGCCGTTCAATTGAGCTGAAATTTTGTGGGACCCCTCGGAAAAATGTTCTAAAAATAATGAACGGTTCGGATCACTCGTGTGGGAACCCAAAAGTGGGCCCCCGAGAGCTCTCTGTACGTTCTCTGTGTACTTTGGTCCGTACCCATATCTTTACCAATTTACTATTATCAACAAGAGCTGCAGAATGATGGAATTTTCAAGTGGATGAAATCGGTCGAGTGGTCTCAGTTGAAGATGGAATTACACGTGTTTATGGATTATACGAGATTCAAGCCCGAGAAGATAATGGAATTTGCCAGCGGTGTGAAAGGAATAGTGTTGAACCTTGAGAATGAGAACGTCAGGACTTTGGTAGTGATACTGCTATTAATATCATGCTTGGGACTAGGGCTGTAAATGACCTAAAAATCGAGTTCGAACTTGGCTTGTTTCTAAATTACTTGAGCGAATGTAATTTACTTAACGAGCCTTTTTAAACAAGCCGAGCCGAGCCTTAATGAGCCCAACCATAAGCTGTTCGCGAAAAGCTCGGTTCGTTTATAGTCCTACTTGGGACATACAATTTGTGACATTGATTCGAACACAAATGAATTACTACATTGTGCTTCGAATGTTCATGAATCTGCATGTAGATGTTGCTTCCAACTGCTATTATAGTACCACACAATTAAAGGGACTGTGAAGTGCCCTTTTTACACCATCTCCATATAACCCTATAATAAGAGTTTCCACTCGAGTATTTTTTGATTATTTGTTACTTTCGTAATTTTTTGTCGTAATTTTTAAGAGTAATCATTTGTCTCAATGTGAGAAATCATAGAAGTGTGAAAATGTGAACCAAAATTGAAAAACACTCATATAAGACGACACCTTAGACAAAAAAACAATACGAGCTATTTGGTATTTTTTTCGCCTTTACTAAACTCTTTATCGAGATGGATGATTAATCAATAAAATAAAACATGAATCTAGCCACTTAAAATTCAGAAAATTGGCTTTCCCCAAAAAAGTAACTACTGGAGTACAATAGGTTTAGATTGCATGTAACTACTGGCTGTTGATCTCCGCAATCGATGGTTCAGATCGCCTAAACACTCTTACAAGTAACAATATAAAAACATACGTGAACCATTAATTGCGAAAATGGACGGCTGGGATACCCACTACAAGCCACCGGGTTCCAGTAGATGAACGATTTTGATAACCATAGCCAAAAAGTGGTTTTTTCATTTCGTCTTTATTCAAATTTTTTTTGCATTTGTTAGTTTGGCGTCAAGATTTTATGGTTTCTGGATTCCTCTCGGCGAGACGAATCTAACAAGTACAAATTTATGGTCAAACCAAATATTTTTTTGAATAAAGCCAAAATACTTGAATTATTCGCCAATAATCCAAGTATTTTGGCTTTATTCAAAAAATTTTGAGTTTTGACCATAATTTTATACTTGTTAGATTCGTCTCGCCAAGAGGAATTCAGAAACCACAAAATCTTGACGCGAAACTAACAAATGAAAATTTTTTTTTGAATAAGGACGAAACGAAAAAACCAAAAAACCAAAAAACTTTTTGGCCAAACCATAATTAAAAAAATACTCCACCCCACGACAATAATTCTGACGGATAACTGGCTGATGGAATGCAGCGGACGGGGGTTGGTGATAATTTTAGCAATTATTTGATAGGACATTGATATTTGGGTAAATTTCACTTACCTCCCCTGAGGTTTCTGACAATAACAGATACCTACCGTACGTTTCAAAAATTGCACTGACATCCCCTCTGGTTTGGTTGTCGGTTGCAGATTTCCCCCTCTCCCTTAGAAGGCCGTTAGAAGGTAACGGAAAATGCTTACATTAGCTTCTAAACCCATTTGATTACCCATTGTACCCTTTTAGAATGAATGTATGATATCAATGTCCTTCTGAGCTCAATTTAAAAGACACTAGTGTTCCTAATCAAAATTAGTTACAAGAGATCAAGTTATTATACATGTTTCTCACTTATGTGTGTCTCCAAAATATAAAAAAAAAAACACACACACACACACATACGGTTTATATGCATGTATGATTTTTTTTTTTTTCTAAAGATTGAAAAAAAATTAAATTTTATTTTTTAAACTCTTCAATTTTAAACTTTTAATATACATACGGTTTAAATTTATTTTTAAACTTTTAAATACATACGGTTTAAATTCTTCAATTTTTTTTATTTTTTGCAAAGAATAAAAAAATTTCTTAAATATATCGGTTTAAATGCATATAAATTTTTTCCTTGACCCAATACTATGCATCTTTACACTAGTAATACTCAACTACTTTTTCGCCAAAATTAAAGGCGGTTGGAGATTGCATTTGAGCTTGGGTGGAGCCGTGATCTTTGCCCTAATAATCACAATCGAAGCATTGGTCCTTCTAAAAACATCGTCAAGAATTTTTTTAGAATTAAATATTCATAACTTTATCAAAATTCTAAGTTACTTTTCACAAGAATAGATAACTCTTCAAACAATGTTTTTCCTTTTTAGCTAAACACATTTATACATTGGATTTAAAATATGCATGTAAAAATATTTTCTTGTTTTGAAGCTTCAATTTTATTTATTTTTTTAATTTTTCTAATTCACATACAAATAAAGTGCGCAACTTTGTCGATCAAGAAAATAAGAAGAACTAATGGGTATCATGAGGTCTAAGACAGGGGAGCAACACATTTTAGATAAAAATAAAAATACTCTTGTGCATAAATTTTCACTTTTCACTAAGACAAATGTTTTAATCTATTATTTAAGTTATTAAATACTTCAAATTATTACAAAAATCAATTTCTTTTTGCAAAAATAAATCGTGCATCTCTATATAGGAGTTGGGTTTACCTATAGAAGTGAATAATATATTAGTTTAGTGTTTAATTAATTTTCTTTGGCTTGTTAGTAAAAGGAAAAAAATACAAAATTTGAAGAAATAAAAAAAAAATAATAAATTGTTTTTTAGGGTAGGTATCTGGTATTGTTGTAAACCTCAGGGGAGGTAAATGAAAGGATAAAAAAGTAAATTCACCTTTTCCGTTAATAGAAGTCAGCCGACAAGACTAATAGGGGAGGTCAGTGTAATGTTAGAAACGTGAGGGGAGGTAAATGTTGTTGTCAGAAACCTCAGGAGATGTAAGTGAAATTTACACTTGATATTTTTACTCCAGTCTTCATAGTTCGGCTCAGAGGCTGTTTCACTTAGGGATGGTTTTCGGTTTTTTTTTGTTTTTCACTGCTTTTTATGTAATATATTGAGAGAGAATGATATGTCAAAATTTAAAACCACAACAAGCTAGTTTTTTTGGCTTTTTGAGTTAGTGGAATGGGGCCTCTGAGTTTTCTATTTTATTCAAAAGACTTACATTTTTCTCATTTGCTAAAATCAAGATTGATTGTAGCAAATTATAACTAAGATTAAAATCAAACTTAATTTTAGCAGATGAGTTCCTCATTACTAATTTGCTAAAATCAATAGCAAATCAAGGTTGATCTTAGCAAGTAAGTTAATTTTATCATTCGAGAAAGGGGAGATTGTTATCCACGCCTTTTTTTTTTTGAATTCTAGTGAAATTCATATTTTAAAAAAAATTCATATGTAAATTTCACTAGAAGACACAAAATAAAAAGACGTAGATAATAAAGGTAACGCACCTAAAAGTTAAGGTCCTGGGTGTTCAAAAGTAATTTTAGCACTTTTAGGCAAATGATTCTTAGGTAATGAAAAATTGAAAGTGCTAAAAGTCATGGGTGATAAAAACGGGAAAACTAAGCCTAGAACTGAAGTATATTTAATTGTGGGTCCCGATTCCATTAATTCATTCATTCTTCGTACAGGATATCACTATAAATCTTCGATTGGAATAAATTTTGTGCTTGGTACGTGCTGGTGCTACTTTTACACTTATGTGGTTTATCATCATGTGTTCAAAAAATATAATTCATGATGTTTATAAATATCCCCTCACGCGGTATGGAAATCCTCACAAATTTGAAAAGAAAAAAAAAAAAAAAAACTTTACCAAAACTTGATAAAAAGCAGTGGGAATTTTGAGAACGAGCACTTAAGTGCCAGTGTGCTAGATTCAAGGTGATGGAGCGATGTTGGCCTGCCGTAATAATACGTACTTTATTAAACGTATTAACATTCAATGATAATTGTTTTTTGGAATTCTGTTATTTCCGTAATAGTCTCCAACACTCTCCACCAAGTAGCTTAAATTTTAGTGTTTTCAAAATAGTATGATAGCGGAGCCGATTTCACCCTACATTTTCGAAAAATCCAATCCACACTCTATGATGACAAAGTGAGCAAAAATGGTTTCATTGCTAAACTTAAGCTATCCATTCAGGTGAGGTTGATGCACGAAGTTTTGAGCCCTACGTGAATTTATCATGAAGAAGATGTTTGAACACAACGTGACGATCGGCCCGGGACCAGTCAATAATTGGCCATGCCCCTGTGGAAGTCTTACTAGTCGTCTGGTAAATTTCGCCGGCTCGTTGTGTAGGAACAGTTAACATCTCTAAAGGACGACCATATGTACTTCACCGTTTTGATTGTAACGCCTCCGTCAATCTAGGTACAAAGTTTTTTGGAGCCATATGTTTGAATTTATTCACGCGATTCCTGCACACAGAGGGACCACTTTACGTACTATTGAGTTGACGATCATATTCATGCTTGTCGCTACTTTTGAGGGTTATTCAAAATGCTATAATACCATAATTTGTAAGTATATAAATTTTTTTTTGCAAACAAGGGTTGGCGTGTTTCCGGTTGTAGACCCACTAACTATTTAGCTAACCAGGATATGGAAATGTGTACGGAGGCTATGCGGATATAGAGTGAAGAAAAGTATAAACTGAAAACCCTAGAAATGTTTAAAGAGAGAAAGTAAATCTGATGTCGGACCGCTTTTTCACCATCTTTCCTAAAACCAATTGGTGTTAGGAAGGACTTCAATTAAGTCTTTTATGACATTCGACATCGCACCCGCAAGTCTGTTTTTAAAGAGGTCGCAGGGAGTGGCATTGTGTAACCAAATCCATGAGGGCACTCCGGACCCAACAATCCCTCCCTTACGATGACGCTCCCGCAACTCGAACCCATGACCTCTTGGCTCTGATACCAATTAAAAAATCCGATTTTGCTAGCAGTCGAATAATCAAGCAATAATAGGAATTAAAAATAAACGAAGAAACGATAAATACGCAATATACGTGGAAAACCCCGAATAGAGTAAAAACCATGGGAAGGAATCAAAACACTAAAGAGACCATTGTGCAATTACAATCGACCTATACTTACAATTGAAACTCCTCTCAATTGACCCAAGAATCGATTGCCGAATCTACGTTCATCGCACTAAGTGTTTGATTGCCGCACGCCTTGAATCACTCAAGCCCTCCGAGATGCTTCCAGAAATCCACCGGAAAAGTATTAAAAGATTGAATAAAGATTGTGGAAAAACTTCTTGGAGTTGATTGCGTTGATCAACGATGCATTAGTTGTGCTCCAAGACTCAAAGGAACAGCCCTTCCCTCTTCTCTAAATTTCTCACGTTCATGTGGTGGCTGTAAAAGATGTGACTTTTTTGAAACCCTAGCTGCTGTATTTATAAGCTGCAAATTCTCTTGCTCGAGCACATTTTGAGTTGCTCGAGCACTTTTCTGGTAGATTAGTTGCTGGATGTTTTTGCTCGAGCACTTTGCTGAAAACACTATATATGGCTCTAAAACTCGAAACCCTTGACTTACATCAAAACATAAACACAATTACACATTGATTTCCTTCCACGATCTTAAACAGACGCATCTAAAAATAAAAAGTACAACTCGATAATAGGGATACACCTATATGTGTGTTTTGTCGTGAGATTTGCCAATACAGAAAGAATGTGGCCTATGGTCCTAACAATCTTCCCATTTGGCACTTCCATGACAAAACACACTAACATTTGAAGATACCTATCCCCTAACAGAATGTGATCACCTGCAAAGCTGTAACAACAATACTGAAGCACACAATCTGTTAAAAATCAAACTACTCCCCCTTTTTGTCACGGAAGGACAAACGTAGAAGTAAGAGAATGTAATCAAATAAACATGAATGAACCAAGATAATCAAAGATTTCCAGAATCAATAATCATTATTGGGGTAGGGAAAAGCACTATTAAGCAATGTGAGTAAGTATTCAAAAAAAAAAAAAAAAACAAGTGCCAACAAGTCAAAAGATAATCTATAACCCAAGCAAGAAATATAAATACTACTGTATATTCATTAACATAAACCATACTCCAATTATTCCATAACGAATAACAATAACGAAGCAAATATTCAACATGAGATATAAAGTGAAGTGAACGAAGAATAAGCAATTAAAGTATAGTCTAGTGAGTTGCAGAAAATAGCGAGAGCTAGTAGCCAAAAAAGACATTGCCATAAAGCCATAAGTAGCTATTGTACGGGGTAAAAACCACGTAACGCTGGATCACGTGCTTCCTTGATTCAGCCCTAGATCTGCAAGACAGAAAAAGGGTTAGAGCACCTTTGCCTCTCGTTGGCAAAGGCCCTCCGATGCCTAAGTTAGTATCACGTACTTGAATTCTCAAATCACAATGCGTATGAAAATAGGTTTCACCGCGTACCTTTTGTCATGGTTGTTGCCTTGTATTTATAGGTATAGATGTTCTTCATATTAGGCATCTCGTGCCCCTGTTTCCTATTCTCTTTAGGAATCCTTTCTCTAATAGGACTTCCCTATTAGAGATGAGTTCCCATACCCTACCAGGTCTTGTCTGGCAGAGGTCTTTCTTTCCATATAGGATTCTTCCCTATATGGGGTATACTCCTAATCACATTAGGATTTCCCATATTGATCCCTTATTTTACGGGATTGCTCCTTATCTTATAAGGAACCGCTGTAGAGTGTTCTGGAATGTCTCACCGCCTTATTCGTGACGGCGCCGAGCTTCCTCGTAGCTCGGTGTGACTCGTACATAACCCAGCTACTCACGCCGAGCTGAGTCCATGTATTCCAGAATGCTATTCAAGCTTTACTCATGGCTCTGCTAGCTCGGTCATATCAGGGGCACTCCATTGTGACCTATACCGAGCTAGCACATCCTGGTGTATTTAATCTATTCAAACGCTTTGGCCTTATTCATGGCCAAACCAGCTCGGCACAGGGCTCACACGTACCCTATGTGGTGCCAAGCTATTCACCCTCTCGTGGTGACTGCCATAGGCACGTGTTGTACCTAATAGTAGGGTAATCAGATTTTACCCACTCCAATTGCTCCCCAGCTCTGCCGCTATTGTCACGCATCAGTAGCGTGCAGAGCTTCAACGGTTCTCGATGTACCCTTTGCACGCCTTCCCTCCACGTGGGTGACAACGTCGCTTTCATATTAAATGTGAATGACCCTTTGGTGGCTCGGATAAGTGGAAAGGACGTCTCTGCTGACGTTTCGCGTACGTCACGTTCCACTTTGTGGGTTTTTGGGCGGGATAATGATTATTTCCCCTAAAAACCCTTCCCCCTTCTCCCATTTCTCTTTTCATCAGAAGACAAAAGGAGCGAAAGAGAGAGAGAAACGAGAACGTCGTTCGCCATTAGCGATACTCAAGCTTTCTGCAGCAGAAGTCCCTTCTCCTCCAGCCCTCGTTGGAGACCGTCGACCATTACCATCGGAGTGAGTCATCCTTAGGTCCATCTTCTCACGTAAGTGACCTTTCCGATTCCACCCCTCCTGCTTTTTCCCTTTTACTGTTCATCTTCTTCCTCTCTCAGCTGGGTTTCAACATCGAAACCCTAGTTCTCCGTTCGTGATGGGTAGGCATAGATCCCTGTTAGATACCCCTGAGAAAATCGTAGAATTTCGTCGTAAATACAGTATCCCTGCCGATATTCAATTCCGTTTAGACAATAGAGATGATCTGAGAGAACAAGGTCAAACTGAAGATAAGATTCACATTCCCCTGATCTTCATAGTCGAGGGAGGCCTTAGGCTCCCATTACACCCGTTTTTCAGAGAGGTCTGTTTTAGATGTCAATTGAACCCTATGCAGCTCTGCCCTAATTTCGTTAGGGTAGTCATGGGTACCGTTGCCCTCAACGAATTGCTCGGCCTTCACCTCGATTGGTGGGATCTGCACTACCTCTATAGTGTGGTCCCTACAGAGCACAAAAACTATTACTTTAAAGCTAGGGACCCAAAACAGAAGCTCATCACCGATCTACCAAATTCCTCAAAGGGAGAGGCAGATGACTATCTCGTAGTCACTGGCAGCTGGCAGCCTAGGGACGCTGAGGGGAAGATCATTGGCCTTCCCTGCCCTACTTCCACTGGCGGACTACGTTAGTATTTTTATTCCCGAGCTGGTTTCATTCCTCTAATGTTTTTTAACTGTGGCTGACCACTCTCGTGCTATGTTGTTTGCAGCGGATAATCTTAACCACGGTGGCCGCTTGATCCACGGCAAGCTCCACCGCGAGGATATTGCCAAAGCCCTCTGGTGGGACGGCTTCGAACCGACTCCTGTAGGACTCGGGCGTTCAGCTCACCGTCTGCTCGGTTACACACCGTTTTACTGGGGCAATATCAGGAGGGAAGGAGAGCGCAGGTCAAGACACGCCTGGCCACCACCCCACTCCGTGATCACCACAGGCCGTCCTGCTGATCGTGAAAGGACGCGTGTCCGTAGAGGCCGAGCTAGGCGGAGGTCAACACGATCCCAAGCTCCTGAGGACCTGCAACGGCAAGTCACTCTTGCCCATATCCCTGAGATCCAGACTGCTATTCCAATCCTCGTTCGCACTGACCTTGAGCCGAGCACATCTGGGAGGGTTGCTGAAGAAGAAGAGGAAGAAGAAAGGGAAGTTGGTGGTTTTGACCACCGTGAGCTCGTCCAATCCTTGGCCGAGCAAGCTGACCGTTTCGCGGACTCTGACGACTCACGAGGCTACTCCCCTTCTCCTGATCGTCCAGACATGCCTTTGCAGCCGATCAACCTCCTGGACCAGCTTACTTTGGGTGGAGCCTCCCGTGCTCCCCCTCCTAGCCGAACCATCCAACCTCCCCAATCACCACCCTCATCCCTCACCGAGCGCCAGAGGGACAAAAGGCCGGTGAGCAGCCCCCAACAAGTTCAGCCTCCCGCACAGAGGAGAAGAATTGGGGATACCAACTTATCCCCATCTGAATTCCCGCCGCTGGCGCAGCCTTGGGCCCCAACACTTGCTCGCCCCGACGGCACTCCTGTTAATGACGTTGACAAGATCTCCTCCACAGACGTGGCGTTTGGCATTGCTAGAGCCGCCCTGCTCCCTAACGACATAGAGAGGGAGAAAAACAGCTCCTACGAAGTGCTGATGAAGTCCGTCTTCCAGTCTAGTGTCAAGGTACGGAATCACCCTTCCTCTGTCCTTAGTTTTATTTTAGCTGCATTATCAAAAATTCTCTTATGTTTTATCCTTTTCTTATCTGCAGATCATGCAGAAGGCCCATGTGGGTTTCGAAAGAGCTAAGGAGGCCGAGAGGGAGCTGAAGAAAGAGCAGAAGAGGACGGAGAGAGCTGAGAAGGAGGCTGCCCAGTGTTCCCAGTTGCTGAAGGAGGCCCGAGCTGAGGTGGAGGCACTGAGAGAGAAAAATGATGATCTAGTGAAGAGGTCGGAGGAAGTCGAGCTCGGTTTGAGTAACCAATTGACGGCGGCAGAGGCTAAGGCAGCGGCGGAGTACGACCGAGCTGTCCTGGAGGTCACGGAGCACTACAAAGCTCAGATGCCAGTCGTGCAGGATACTATCTGGGGGGCAGCGTGGAAACGGTGCCTTACCAAGCTTGGGGTGGATCCGTCTTCCCCCTTATGGACCGACATGGAGCTTCCGAGTGCAATGGCTGCTGTTCAGGATAATCTCGATGCTCAAGCTCAGCCCAATCTGGAAGCTCAACCCCAGACACAGACTCAGGCAGACGAAATCATTACTGATCTTACCATTTCGGGGAGTGGTGCTGCTGAGGGCTCTGCTGGAGGTACGGATGCTGACCCCAACGCTGCCACTGCTGTAAATGAGCGCAGTGAAGAGGCCTGATGCCTGTTGTTTCTCCTATCTGTTTTTTAAACTTTACTCTTGGCCCTGTGTGGCTTTATTCGGCCGCCTGTGGCCTGTTTGCTACGTTGATTCGTTATGCTCGTACTTCACTTTTTTTGATTTTGCTGGTAGTTGACCCTAGGTGACCAGTTTTGGCCATATGTGGCCTGGTGACATTTCTACTCTTTAATTCTGTCTTTTAGGGACCTTGCTTGTCCTTTGTTGCAATATTTGTTCGCCGAGCTGAGTTTCTTCGTACTACTCGTTTTTAGACTAAGGCTCTTCATACTTAGCATTTTGCTCAAACTAAGTTTCTTCATACTTAGAAGTGTGTAATACTAAGTTTCTTCATACTTAGTATTTTGTTGTAAACACTAAGTTTCTTCATACTTAGCATTTTGTTGCAATATTTGTTTCAAACTAAGTTTTTTCATCCTTAGAATCGTTTCGTGCAATATTCGTTGCAAAACCCTAAGTTTTTTCATACTTAGGGTCTCTCGTGCAATATTCGTTGCAAAACCCTAAGTTTTTTCATACTTAGAATTTTTCGTGCAATATTCGTTGCAAAACCCTAAGTTTTTTCATACTTAGAATTTTTCGTGCAATATTCGTTGCAAAACCCATTTATTCCCCAAATATACATATCTTCTGCTCCCCAATAGGAATCCAAATCTCGAAGTGGAAATTTTGGTTCATATTAATCAAAATCATGATAAAATTCCATAAATGCTAAAAATATTAAGAAAAATCTGAATACTGAATGCTGGGTATTTTATTCGTAATCCCAGCCAAGTCCTAAAAACAACTGTGAATTTATTCATATTCACTTAAAAAAGAGATGTGATTGTATTCATAATCACGGATTCAAATTATTGGAAGAATTTCCTGAGGTTCTGGACATTCCATGGTCGTTGAACCGGGTCCCCGTCCAGGTCGGCCAAACGATAGGCCCCAATGCCAGCAATCCCTACAATCTTGTATGGGCCTTCCCAGTTCGGTCCAAGCTTTCCGTCTGAGGATACTTTGGTGTTGGCCAAGACCTTCCTCAGGACTAGGTCACCAACCCTGAACTCTCTTGGCTGCACCTTCTTATTGTAGCTTCTTCGTAGCTGCTCTTGGTATGCTGCCAAGGTAATGAGTGCCCGCTCTCTTTTTTCCTCGGCGAGGTCTAGCTGCTCGGCCAGGGCTTTATCGTTGCCCCCTGACTCCACAAGGGTAGTGCGGATGGTTGGCAAACCAACCTCTAGGGGAATCACTGCCTCTGTTCCGTATGCCAAGGAGTACGGCGTCTCTCCCGTAGATCGCCGTGGGGTGGTCCTGTAAGCCCAAAGCACGGCTGGAAGCTCATCTGGCCATTTTCCCTTCTTCTTTTCCAACCTCTTCTTGAGGCTCTTCAGGATAGTCTTGTTGGAGGCCTCTGCCTGGCCATTGCTCTGCGGGTAGGCAGGGGTCGAGTAATAATTTCTGATGCCGTACTGAGCACAAAAGGCCTTGAACTTCTTGCCGAACTGGGACCCGTTATCTGAGATAATAGAGTAGGGTACCCCAAACCTTGTAATTATCTTATTCCAGACGAACTTTTCCACCATAGCTTCTGTGATTTTAGCAAGAGCTTCCCCCTCTATCCACTTAGTGAAGTAGTCAGTGCCAATGAGTAGGAATTTTCGTTTCCCTGTTGCCATAGGGAGAGGACCCACGATATCCAATCCCCATTGGGCGAAAGGCCATGGGCTGGTTAGCGGCAGCAAGTCCTCTGCTGGAGCTCGGATAAGAGGGGAATACCTCTAGCACTTCTCGCACTTCTTGACAAAAGCCTTTGCATCCTCTTGCATGTACGGCCACCAATATCCCTGGGATATTGCTCGGTGGGCTATGGACCTACCACCAGTGTGTCCCCCACAAGTTCCAGCATGGATCTCATGGAGGAATTTCTGAACAAGGGCTGGGTGTACACACAATAAATATGGACCAAGGAAAGATTTTCTGTAAAGCTTACCTTCTGGAGAGAGCCAAAAGCGTACTGACTTGGTCTTGATTTTGTGTGCTTCCCTCTTATCTTCTGGCAAAGCCCCATCTCGTAGGCATGCCACTATTGGGTCCATCCAGCTCGGCCCAAGCTCTGTTTCCATTACGATTTCCACGGCTCGGCCAATACTTGGTTCGCCCAGATAGTCTACTGTAATTGTGCGGCGATACTCCGTCTTGACCGCTGACCCAAGACAGGCCAGTGAGTCTGCATGTGCATTCTGTCCCGAGCTGATCTGCTGGATATGGATCCTATCAAATTTGTCTAGCAAATCCTTGGCCACTTCTGAGTACGCAGCCATCTTTTCGCTTTTCGTAGCGTATTCTCCTGAAAGCTGGTTAACAACTAGTTGGGAATCACAAAATATTCGTAATTTATGTACCTTGAGCTCTAGAGCACTTCTTAATCCAGCTAGCAATGCCTCATATTCTGCTACATTGTTTGTGGCACTAAATCCCAGCCGTAGTGCATGCTCCAGGATCAGTCCTTCTGGAGAGAAAAGCACAACCCCTGCTCCAGATCCTTTGTTGCAAGCTGACCCATCAACGTAAAGCCTCCATTCGTCTGGATCCAGATCGGCCATTCTCGTTGGTGGCTCAGGATTACTGACTTGCTCCTTCTCGTGGAGACCTGGTGGTGGTGGGGCCATTGTCGGAGCGAATTCTGCTATGAAATCAGCTAAAACCTGCCCCTTGATTGCTGTTCTGGGCTGATAATCGAGGTCGAACTGACTTAGTTCTATTGACCACTTGGAGATTCTGCCAGAGAAATCTGCTTTCCTGAGCAAGGCCCTTAGTGGGTATTCCGTGAATACGGTGATGGGATGTTGCAAGAAGTAGTGGGGCAGCTTTCTTGATGCAACAATGAGAGCATATACCAGTTTTTCCAGTGGTAGATAACGTGTCTCAGCTTCTAACAATGTCTTGCTCACGAAATAAATTGGAGCCTGCTCCGTCCCCTTTATTCGTAGGAGGACCGAGCTGACCGCATGATCAGATACCGCTAAGTATAGTATCAACCGCTCCCCAGCTTCTGGAGTAGAGAGCAAGGGTGGTGTTGATAAGTAGCTTTTTAACTCCTGGAAAGCCCGTTCCTGTTCAGCTCCCCACTCGTATCCGTCTCTCTTCTTCAGAAGTTGAAAGAAAGGTCTGCAGCGGTCTGAGGATTTGCTGATGAAGCGATTGAGTGCCGCTGCCATTCCTGTTAGCCTTTGGACCTCCTTCGTGGTCTTTGGGCTTTGAAGGCCTTGCAGAGCCGTGATTTGATCTGGGTTGGCTTCAATCCCTCTTTTAGTCACTAAGTGCCCGAGAAATTTCCCCGAGCTGACTCCAAAGGCACACTTGGAAGCGTTTAACTTTAGCTTGAATTTCCTCAAAATGTTGAAAGTTACCTTTAGGTCAGCTAGGTGATCAGGCTTCAACTTGCTCTTGACTACCATGTCGTCGATGTAGACCTCCATAGTTTTGCCGAGCTGTTCCTTGAACATTTTGGTCACCAATCTTTGATAGGTTGCTCCAGCATTCCTCAGCCCAAACGGCATAACCTTATAGCAGTAGAGCCCTCTGGGGGAGATAAAGGACGTCTTTTCCTGATCGGGCTCGTACATAGCTATTTGATGGTATCCTCGATATGCGTCAAGGAAACTCATCCTTTCATAGCCTGATGTAGCATCTACCAGTTGATCAATTCTGGGGAGTGGAAAGCTATCCTTGGGACACGCTTTGTTGAGGCTTGTGAAGTCCACACATACCCTCCACTTTCCGTTCTTCTTCTTGACCACCACAGTGTTGGCCAACCAATCTGGATAGCTCACCTCACGTATGGCATCCGCTTCTAGTAGCCGCTCTACCTCTTCGATCACAGCGTCTGCGTGCTGTGGTGCCGACCTCCTTGCCTTCTGCACAACTGGCTTGTGCTGTGGGTCCACGTTCAGGTGGTGGCATATGATTTCAGGATCTATCCCAGGCATCTCCTGGGGGGTCCAAGCGAATACATCGATGTGGTCTTTAAGGAAGGTGACCAAATCTCTTTCCTCCAGCTCGGGGAGGGTCTTGCCGATCAGGAAATACCTTTCTTCATCGTCCTCTTGAATTTGTATCCTCTTCAACCCTTCCACCATCTTCTTAGTGGGATCACCTCCAACGTCTTCTAAGGTTGGTTGGTCTGGAACCTCAACCGTTTGTACCAGCTCGGCCCTTGGTGATTTCCTCAAGACCATATTGAAACATAGGTCGGCCACCTTTTGGTCGCCTCTAATGCATTCGATGCCATCTGCCCCAGGGTACTTGATCTTCTGATGGTAAGTTGAAGAAACTGCCCTCATCTTGTGCATCCAAGTTCTTCCTATAATCACGTTATAGGAAGAAGGGATGTCTACCACAAGGAAGTCTGTGCTCAGAACCACTGATCCAGCTCGGACGGGCAGTGTGACCTTTCCCATAGGCCATACTGTCTGTGCACTAAAGCCGACCAATGGAACCAGACACTTTTGCAATGAACTTGGAGGGAACTCCATCCTCTTGAAAGTATTGTAATACATGATCTCTGTGCTGGCCCCTTGGTCAACAAGAATCTTCTCCACGTCATATTCCCCTATTCGTAGGGTGATTACAAGTGCGTCATTATGGGGTACTGATACCCCTTCCAGATCATCATCAGTGAAGGTGATTGGGGTCTCCATGATCCCTTCCGCCCTTGGCCTCTTCATGCCGAGCTTCATGACTTGTTTTGCCTGTCCGTTGATCCTCTGGATATGTCTTATCTCGTTGTTTGTGTAAGGGGCAACTAATCCATGGATCATATGGATTGTTCCCTTTGGACCTTTCTCGTAGTCCACCTCCTCTACCAGCTCGGCATCATTCTTGACATCAGCCAGGAATTCTTTGAGATGGCCCTCTGCCACCTTCTCATCCAGGAATTTCTTATATTCCACACAGTCCTCAGTCATGTGTCCCCAATCTCGGTGATAGCTGCAGTGCTGGTTAGTGGCTCTTCTCTTTTCCGGGTTCCCAGTCATCTTTGGGGGCCTTCTGAACCACTGTTCGTTCTTGATTCTGTACAACATCTTGTAGATGGGGATGTTGAAAGTTGCCATAACACTGAAGTATGACTTGGGATCTGGGTCGGCTTTCTCCTTCCTTTGCTGAGTGTAATCTTTCCTTCCTGTTGTGAAATCCTTTTTGTATACCCTTGATTCCACAATCTTCTTTTCTGGAAGCTGAGGTTGCCCTGCCACAATCCTTCCTCCAGCTTGCAGGATGTCATCCTCCACCCGTGCATGCTCCTGGATTCTTTCCATGAGTTTGGCCACCGTTTTCACTGGATGCATAGTAAGTGATTCCCGTAACTTACTATGCATGGGCAAGCTCGTCTTGAATGTCGCCAGAGCATACTCCTCACTGCAATTTTCAATCTCGTTGAAAGTCTCCCAATAACATTTGGAGTATTGCCGCAGTGTCTCATCGTCCTTCTGTCTCATAGAAGTCAATGCATCAAAAGTCTTGGGAGCTGCTCGGCTTGTTAAGAACCGGGCAGTGAATTCTTCAGCTAATTGAGCCCAGCATAGGATTGATCCCTCTGGGAGTTTGTGGTACCAACTCAGAGCCACCTTTCCCAGGCTAGAGGGGAACATTTTGCATAACAAAGCGTCATCTCGCTCGTGCATGAACATGGCCTGTTGATAGTGTTGGATGTGGGCCACAGGATCTGTGCTGGTCTCGTAGGGGATGAATGCTGAATGTTTCACCCTGCTTGGCGTCTTCTCCGTACGGATCCAATGGGCCAATGGTGACTTAGAAATTTGGCCTAGGGCTTCTTTAGCTGCTTCTCGTGCAGTTTTAGGGCTTTCCTCAGCTCGGCCAGCATCCCCCCTCCTCGTGTGCCGCTCGGGAATATGCTCATTGGATCCAGATCTCTCGTATCTGTCCCTAGCATGCTTCCTTCTTTCTTTCTTTTCCACAGAAGCACTCCTGTCTCTCCTTTTTCGTGGAGAGGCAGCTCGGTCGGTGGAGGCCCTGTTGTGGTGACGATCTCTCCCCTTTTCCTCATAATGCACGGATCTCGTCCGTGAACGTAAGTCTTTCTCTTTTTCCTGGAGTTGTTTCTTCAGGTCCTGAATCTCTCGTTCCCGTCGAGTGACTTCACGGGCCAATTCTTCTGCCTCTTGCTCTTTTCTGTCAAGGCTATCTTCCCTCTCTCGATTCCTTGTGTGCCTGTGACCATCCCTTTTTGGGGGGCTTCTGTCCCGTTCACGTCGGGTGGAGGCTTCCCCCCCTCTTGGTGGTGTTTTGGAGTGTCTCCCCCTTGGAGAACCACGGCGTATTAGGCGTGTATCCCTGAACTTTGGAATCTCAGGGATATTCCCTATGTCAAACCTCTTTGTTGCTGGTTTTTTCTGTGGTGCTCTTAGTACCGCAGCGGTTTTTTCCACCCTTGAGCCCTTTCTTGTGGTGTATACCAACGTGGTCCCACCATCATCTTCCACCTCTTGCCTCCGTGGGGTGCACAAAAGGGGCTCTGAAAGCACCATTGTTGATCCTTTATTGGAGGGAGACGAACTTCTTGTAAGCCTTTCCCACAGACGGCGCCAATTGTACGGGGTAAAAACCACGTAACGCTGGATCACGTGCTTCCTTGATTCAGCCCTAGATCTGCAAGACAGAAAAAGGGTTAGAGCACCTTTGCCTCTCGTTGGCAAAGGCCCTCCGATGCCTAAGTTAGTATCACGTACTTGAATTCTCAAATCACAATGCGTATGAAAATAGGTTTCACCGCGTACCTTTTGTCATGGTTGTTGCCTTGTATTTATAGGTATAGATGTTCTTCATATTAGGCATCTCGTGCCCCTGTTTCCTATTCTCTTTAGGAATCCTTTCTCTAATAGGACTTCCCTATTAGAGATGAGTTCCCATACCCTACCAGGTCTTGTCTGGCAGAGGTCTTTCTTTCCATATAGGATTCTTCCCTATATGGGGTATACTCCTAATCACATTAGGATTTCCCATATTGATCCCTTATTTTACGGGATTGCTCCTTATCTTATAAGGAACCGCTGTAGAGTGTTCTGGAATGTCTCACCGCCTTATTCGTGACGGCGCCGAGCTTCCTCGTAGCTCGGTGTGACTCGTACATAACCCAGCTACTCACGCCGAGCTGAGTCCATGTATTCCAGAATGCTATTCAAGCTTTACTCATGGCTCTGCTAGCTCGGTCATATCAGGGGCACTCCATTGTGACCTATACCGAGCTAGCACATCCTGGTGTATTTAATCTATTCAAACGCTTTGGCCTTATTCATGGCCAAACCAGCTCGGCACAGGGCTCACACGTACCCTATGTGGTGCCAAGCTATTCACCCTCTCGTGGTGACTGCCATAGGCACGTGTTGTACCTAATAGTAGGGTAATCAGATTTTACCCACTCCAGCTATATATCAAAATACCCTAAAATAATTATGCGCATCTAAAGAACTAATCAATATCCAGGAAAAACAAAACACGTAGCAAAACGTCACACTTGGTAATGAAACCAGCTGAGGTGAAAGTCTCAGCTATGAGACTACAGGAGTGAACATAATAAAAATGCATGAGCAAATCAAATAGAACCAATCAAGGATATATTGAAAAATTAAATGCACAATGACATATGAGTCTATGACAGCAGCGAGTGTGTGAAACACGTCATAGGAAATTAAGATCACAATCCAAGCATCCGAAAAATTCTCATGTACCATTGGACTGTCACGCACTCTCCCCCTCACGAAGTCAAACCAAGCACCCATTGATACTAATTATGTCCCCTCCAAGAAAAAAAAAATAACTCCCCTCAACTTAATACTTAATATTAGATAGAATTTCATAGTCGTGTTTTCGCTTTTACCATATTGCTGTTTGACGCAAAAATTGGGAGTAAGAGTACCTCACACCTAGTGCCCGGTTACTAGGCAAATGGTCCAATCACGAATGCTTAAATTCTCTTTTACACCACTACCGTTTGACGTGAATATTCGGACTGATAGAGCCAAATGATCCGGTTACTAGGCAAGTGGTCCAATACAGATGTCTTCACGAGGTCTATCCACCTTTTGACGCGAATGCTTAGAGGGAGAGTACCTCATCCCAATTGTCCGGTTACTCAGTGAACGCCCGGATAAACATTTATCTCGCCCACAACTATATATATATGTAGACACCCCAAAATGAGACTCTCGTACATTTTAATCCCCGATGATGAAGGGAAATGCCCGGAAGAACTCTCGGATCGAAATTCTCCAAGTCAACTCAGTCAACAGTACCGCACGGTACTCATCTCTCACGCACGGCACAGCCCCAGTCACATACAACAACTTTTTGAATTTTGGCGGTTAAGTGTACCGCACGGCACAGCCAGTGTGCCGCACGGCACAGTTCTTGTGCCGTACGGCACTGTCACTTGTCACACAGCTTTTGCAGAGTTCCCAGCAGCTCAAATTGTTGACATTCGGATCCCCGTCTTCATGATGATTTCTTGCAAGCAGAAGAGGCTACTTCATAGCCATGATTACTTGAGTGGAGACCAAGTTTACTTGGGAACCAAGAGGATTCCTACGCCTATAAAACCTGATCGATGTCGGATGAAGAAAAGATCGAAAAATTTACGAGAAAAGCCATGAAAAGCCTCTCTTAAAACTTCACCCTAAATTCTTCTCATACTCAGAATCCCTTATTACCAACACCCTCAAACTCCAGAAATCTACCTCGTATTCTCAGAATCAATTCAGTTGCAAACTGAAACCCATGTCCCTGTTTTCTTCGTCTCAAAATCTTCACTGATCATACCCAATTCAGATAAGCCTTCAATCAAGCTTTCCACCTCACATTGGGAGTAACTTGGCAAGCATTGGAAGAAGCCTAAAAGGTTCCAGAAACGCTTCAATCCGAGAGTTCCGAGTCGAAGGTATAATCCCGTTTCGCCGAATTCCTTGAGTTTGGCACCCTGAGGGGAGGGATGCCAAGTGTGGGATGATTCCTTGTATCATTTCCATGCTTGGTATGCCCCTGTTATAGTAAAACCAGTTCAAATTCATACCTCCCGGTCGCGCCGTACGGTGAAAACATCGCCTTGTACGGAGCGGTTTAATGGGGAGGGACATCCCTTATTCGAACACACTGTTTTCCCATTCAAAGTAGCTCATTTTTAATCACATTTCATACCTTGTATGTGCCTCTCATCAATCATTTCGAAAAAACCAAAGTTTTCAAACTGTTTTGCAGCCAGTTGTGCCGCACGACACTCATACTGTGCCGCACGGTACATTTTGAGTGCCGTACGGTACCCATTTAAAATTTTAACCGTTAAATTGATGAACAGTGCCGCACGGCTCACTTTTTGCACCGCACGGTACATTTTCTGGTAAAATGTGAAATTTGAACAGTCCCCTGCATGAGCAATTGAGAACTTTGGATTTTTCATTTGATTTCTGTCAATTGCATATTAGTCATTTGTTTTTCCATTATTATCGTCTGCTTTGCTCGATTTAAATGTTTATCTGTTAGTGTTTAGCAACAAAATCGTTTTCTATAAAATCCCACAAATGTTTAGAAAAGACCGATTTTTAATCGGGCGAACGGGGTGCATTAAAACCCTTCCCGTTCGTAACCTGGCTCCCGAATCCAAAACGAATCTCTGGTTTTCAAACTTATTTTCAACCGCGAGAGTTATATCATTTTTTTTCAAATCATTTTTAAAACGGTTTCTCGGGTACTAAATCCATTTCCCAAATAAAAACCCGGGTGGCGACTCTATTTTCAAATCAAAAAACTAACCGGTGGAAATCGACCGTCCACAATATATATATATATATATATATATATATATATATATATATATATATATATATATATATATATATATATATATTTTATTGTTTTTGCATAGAAAGACATATAACAACGTATCCAGATATGAGGCCATAAACGGTCAATCGCTTAGGAAAAATACGAGACATATCCAGGTGCATGAGAATGAAAATCGCCTTGTCAAGTAATCTCTTTAACTTTGACATGTAAAGGTGGTAGTCACAGAGACATGTGGCCTGATACATTTAACTCCCAAATACATCGCAAGAAAGAAACAAATAGGATGCCCACACACTATCAAGACGTTAAGATGCTCAAATCTCATAGCATCAAACTCAAACCTCAAGGCATCCACAGTGTAGAAAAAAAATATTTTTAGAGGATTTTAAGATATTCGTTTTTTTTATTAAAAAAAAACATATAAAATCAATGACAATAAAGAAATAAACATAGTGTTCCAAACTAGAGAAATAATAAAACTATATATAAATGACTAAACCCATAGAACTAGGTGCAAGATAAGCAATGAAGATCAACCTAGACTATGGAACCAAGATCAAGCTTCAAAATGCAAGGTCAACTCCTCTAGATGATCCTGAGTCATCTAGAGCATCAGCGGACAAATCCGCATGAAGTCTCAAATTTGACCTCCTAACCCAGATAGGTCTAGTCTTGACCTTCTCAATTTCTTTACCATTTTTAGGAACATGTATAGGGTTCACCTTCTCATAATTTCCATGAGTCGCCTTATGTCTGGGTCTTTGAGATCTACCATGATAGTCATTAACATATTGATATTGAGAAGAAGAATTGGGGTACCCATGGAGTTTAAAGCAATTTGGTTGAATGTGACATTTCACTCCACAAAAATGACACGTAGGCACATGTTTGTCATAACTATGAGAATATGCTAAGTGGGTGTGTGAAATATTTGACATATGTAACTTCCCACGAAGAGGTCTAGGTTTCATGTTACTTACCTAACGTAATTATCTATATTCTGTGGAGCATGAACATGATTAGTGATAGGATAACAATGGAGTTTAAAGTAGTTTGGTTTAATATGACCCTTAACATGACAATAATGACACGTCGGAATGATTTTTTTCTTGTTTGTCTTATTAATCTCATGAGTCGTCTTAACGTTATCATGAACAATAGGAATAGCATGAGGTTTAGAATTTACCTTGTTATGCTTTGTTTCATTAATTTACCTCAATTTTGCATTGATGTTGATTCTCCAAGATAGCCAAGGCCTGACTTGTCCCTTGATGGCCTTTGTATAAGAAGCATGTCATCCAAGGCTTTTGATCCTGCATTGAAATGCTCAAATACACTATTAGCACTTGCAAGTTCAATTTCGAGTAGGGAGTTTTGATCAGTCAAGACATTGATTTTCTCTTTCAATCCTACAACTTCCTTTTGAAGCATGTCTTTCTCTCCTTTAACAGAGGCTAACACCCCTTTCGGATCGTCAACCTGATTTTTCAGTTTCGCCAACTCCGCCACAGCTGACTTATACTTCTCAGCCAGTTTAAGATTTACCTTGGTAATCTTAACACTTTCTCGATATAATTGATCATATTTTTCTCTCAACTCTTGATTGTCCTCAAACTCATCTCCTTTTTCTTCATCATCACTGTCATCCGAAGATTCCTCACTAAGATGTGATTGTAAGGATGCCCCAAATGCAATATATTTTTTGTTATCTTCTTGTTCTTCCTCAGACTTGCTAGACTCACTATCATCATCCCAAGTTATGTTAGCTTTGTAATTCGCCTTCTTTTTCAACTTGTTGATACATTCATGAGCCAAGTGACCATGCCCATGACACTTGTTACATTTAGGCCCTGATGATTGTCCTTTCTCTCCATTTTTCTCGTTACCAATAGAAAAATCTACTTTACCATTATGATTATTTTTTTTTAATCTCAGAACCATTTTTTAGAGCTTTCTTTTTAAAAAACTTTTTCAAAATTTGAAAAAATAAGTCCATGTTTTCAGTAACATTGTCATCATCATTATTGCAATCTGAATTTGTCAGATCAATTTGAGAACTTTTAAAAGGAATCGACTTGGTCAAAGATTTTATTTTTGATTTATGAGATTCAGATTGCAACATATCTGCCTTATAGGTTTGAAGAAGACCAACTACCTCTTCAACAAACTTTTCTTTAAGCTTGCGTTTACCTTCAAGCATAGTGACCTTAGTTTTAAATCTTTCAGGCAAAGATCGCAAAATTTTTTAATAACTCTAAAAGGAGGAATTGGTTCACCTAAAGTTTCACAACTATTAACAATAGAGATTAGCTTAGAATAAAACTAGTTGAATGTCTCGTCTTCTTGCATTCTAATAACCTCAAATTCGGTTGTAAGCCTTTTCAATTTGAATTGCTTGACAACATCAGTACCCTCATGACATGTGACTAAAATATCCCATGCTTCCTTTGCTATTTTGCAATTGGATATCTTACGGTCTTCATTCACATCCACTGCACTAAATAAAATATCCAAGACTCTATTATTTGCTTGTAATTGTGCCTTTTCTGCGACAGATAGCTTGGAACTAGGTTTCGATACTGCTTGATTATTCACTGTAACAGTAGGGTACGTATAACCATTAACACACGACTTCCAAATTTCTTCGTCTGCTGATCTCATAACGGCTTTTATTCTGGATTTCCAATAATCAAAATTCTCACTATCCAAACTCAGAACACGACTAGATAAATGATACATGTTTGTGTGCGTGTGCGTGTTCATCTTAACTGAGGATCCACTATAGGAATAAACCCTAATATAACGAGCGACCCGCTCTGATACCACTTGTTGGACCGCTTTTCCACCAACTCTCCTAAAACCAATTTGTGGTAGGAAGGGTTTCAATTAAGTCTTTTATGGCATTCGATATCGCACCCGCAAGTCTGTTTTTAGAGCGGTCGTAGGGAGTGGCATTGTGTAACCAAATCCATGGGGGCACTCCGGGCCCAACAATCCCTCCCTCACGATGACGCTCCCGCGACTCGAACCCATGACCTCCTGGCTCTGATACCACTTGTCGGACCACTTTTCCACCAACTCTCCTAAAACCAATTGGGTTAGGAACGACTTCAATTAAGTCTTTTATGGCATTCGACATCGCACCCGCAAGTCTGTTTTTAGAGCGGTCGCTAGGAGTGACATTGTGTAACCAAATCCATGGGGGCATTTCGGGCCCAACATCCTTCATTTCTGTTCTTGATGATTACAACTGAGTGTAGAGTCCACTATTTATACTGTGTCAAGTGCAACTTGGCACCACCAGCAAACTTAACTAAAAGTAGTTACACAGTTACAAGAAAAATACACTGAATACCCTATACTACTGCACAATTCAAAACATGCCCTTGCTAGACTAATGAGTTTCACTTACACGCCCCTGCAAACTGATGGGTGTGGGAACATCCATCAGTTTGTGCTTGCGATTCAGAAACCTGTCAGAACCCAAAGCTTTGGTGAACACATCTCCAACTTGATTCTGGGTACCAATATGTCTGATCTCAATTTGTTTAGACAGAACTTTTTCTCGTATGAAATGGTAATCAACTTCAACATGCTTTGTACGAGCATGAAAAATTGGATTTGCAGCAAGAGCTATGTCAGACATATTGTCACACCAGATTTGATGAGGACTGATAAGCCCCCAATATTGTAAATAACCGGGGCTTATCTTGCTCATTTATCTCACATACACACGCGATTTCTTGCCTTAAATGTCTGATTTGCGCGTAGTTGTGTTTGTGTGAAGTTAAAGGTTGAATGCATGGAATAAGCGCATTTTGAGCACATTGGGAACCGTCCCAACAAACCAAGGGCCATGTGCCCCATGGCACGCCAACACCAGGCCTCACGAGCCATGAAACGACGATTCGGCCGAGGCCCGGGAATGCGAAAAGTCACAAGCCGTGTCTCACGCTCATCAAAACTCCCGGTGGGGTCCGGGAGCGAACAAACACTCACGATACCAAGGAGCATCTCTCCCAGGTGTCACACGGCGCTTTTGAGTGTCTTGGAAGAAATCCGGAGGCACGCGATTCAAGTGGAGCGATCAAAGAAGTGAAATTCAAGACGGAAAAAAGGTTGGATTGATCCAAGGGCATAGTTGATCCACTATGCTCAATGCTGCAACTGGACTACTCTGGATTGATCCAGAGGGGAGATGGATCGATCCATGCTCATAAGAAAATCCTCCAGTTCAGTTTGGATCGATCCAAGGTCAAGGGTGGATCGATCCACTGCTTCAAAAAGTCCAATCTTGCAACAAGCTATTCTGGATCGATCCAAGGTCATGGTGGATCGATCCACTTCACACCCATAGGCCATCAGATCATCTTGGATCGATCCAGGATGGGTGTGGATCGATCCAAACCCCTCCGGGCAGCAAATATTGTGCTCTTTTTGTACTTTCCTTTTATGGAAACTTGTGTTGAATGTGAGAGCTTTATGGACTTTTATTAGAGAGAGAAAATAGGATGATAAAAGACACTCTCCTCTCTCCTTCGCTCTCATTTCTTACCCTTTTATTTTTAGTCTAGTTTTTGCTCCTTCATTGCAGGATTTTCAAGCTCTCTCTCTAGAACTCTCATGTAAGCACTCTTCTCCCGTTAATTTGTCATTTATTAATGTTGTAGCTCGTACTTAGATTGTTCTATCTATCTAATTTATTTTCATTCTTGTTAAGTTTCTCATTTCCATGTTTCTCTAGTTATTTTCTCTTAAAAATCCTTGTTCAAAACCTTGTTAGTTAATTTCTCAAGTATTAAAGTGTTAGGCAAATATAGGATCTTCATTAAAAATCAGTTTTTAAAGTCATTTGTTATGTTCTTTATTTCCTTTATAAAAATAGTCATGTTTCTCGTAGTTATGATTGAGTAGTCGTTTTAGACTCGGTCATGGGGTGATTAGCACCCCGTGACTTAGGTTCATTCGCTCTCCTCGCCATAATGCAAACATTGCTTGTTAATCAAAGAGTACGGATTGATTTTATGTATCAAAATTTGGATTTGTTAATCCCGTTGATCACACGTAGCCAAGGGCTTGACTACTTGGCACGTGTGATGCTTAGGGCTATGTCAATCAAAATGTTTGTATAAATGGCACAAGAATCCTACTCTTTGAGAAACACCATTTCTAGTCAAACGAGTTTCAAAACCAAATCTTCCGTTCGGGGTCGTTTAATGGCGCCCTCGAGCCGGTTATCTTAGAGGAGAATGAATCAGCCTAAGGCATGGGTGTTATGAACCCCTTGACTTAGCCTTGTTTTAATTAGTCTTTTTAATCTCGCGTCATTCACGAAGTTAAGTGAATTCCACCCCCAAACTACAAAGCCAAGTTTGCCGCTTTAAGGCTAAAACCACCATTCGCGAATCAACCATCACGTGCTGCGCATTCGGTCTTTGTGGAATCGACCTAGACTTACTGGTATCATGCTACCGCCGACCTAAATCCTATGCTTGGGGAAACAACAATTGAATTACAATCCAAGATCGCAAGCAAGGACTGGAGATAGGAAGACACAAATCATGCAATAATTGTTGAATCCAAGAGATGTCAGCCGCTGTATGAGCCAATGGATGGTATTCAACCTCTGTGGATGACCTAGCCACAGTGTGCTGCTTCTTAGCAGTCCAAGAAATCAAGTTGGAACCTAAAAATACACAGAAACCTGTAGTTGAACGTCTATCAGTCCTGTCCCCTGCAAGTCAGCATCAGAAAATGCAGTGATAGTGAAGGAACTTGGGGTAAACAATAAGCCACTGTGAAATGTCCCCTGAATGTATCTCAAAATTCTCTTAACTGCTATAAAGTCACTGTTCTTGGGATCATGCATATGCTGACATGCTACATTGACAACATATGATATATCAGGCCTGGTAAGTGTTAGATATTGAAGGGAGCCAACAATTGTACGAAACCAATGAGGATCAGATAAAGATGTATCAGATGTTAATATGGTTGGCTTAATAGAAGATGGAGTGAGACTAGGTTTGCACTCACTCATGCCAGCTTTATGAAGAATGTCCTGTGCATACTTAGCCTATGAGAGCAACAAATTATCCCCATCCTGATGAACTTCAATACCTAGAAAATAATGCAAATACCCAAAGTCCTTCATTGCAAATCTGGAACTAAGCACTGAGATGAGCTGAGGAATGTAAGAATCATTACTTCCAGTAATTATAATATCATCTACATATATCAAAATAAAGATCACACCTTGATCAATCTTCAGAACAAAAAGTGATGAGTCAGCCTTACTTTGATGAAAGCCCTGTTGCAACAGAAACCCAAAAAATACAGAAAACCATGCCCTTGGGGCCTGTCTCAGCCCATACAATGCCTTATTCAGTTTGTAAACATAGGATGGATTCTTTGAACTCTTATAACCTGGAGGTTGTTTCATGTAAACTTCATCATCAATTACCCCATGCAAAAATGCATTTGAGACATCTAACTGCCTAAGAGGCCAATGTTTATTTATTGCCGAGGAAAGAACAACCCTAAGTGTGGGTTGCTTTATGACTGAACTGAAGGTTTCTGTGAAGTCAAGTCCTTCATGCTGTTGATTTCCATTAGCTACCAAACGAGCTTTATACCTTACAATAGTTCCATCAGAATTTCTCTTAATTTTATAGATCCATTGACAGCCTATGACATTGGCATGAGAAGGGGATGGAACCAAAGTCCATGTCCCTTGATCAATTAGAGCTTTATACTCCTCTGCCATAGCCTTTTGCCACACAAAATGTTTCACAGCTTCATTAAAATGAGAAGGTTCTTGAAGAGACAAGGAAGGATAGATGAAGTAGCTGTTAGACTAATAGGCCTTTTAGATTTGACAATACCATTCTTAGACCTTGTTGTCATAGAATGTGTAGAAGAAGGTGCAGAAGGAATAGGAACATTGGGAAGAACAGAAGTAGAGAGAGGATTATCTCTAAGAGAAGAAGAAAAGGAAGTTGGGGAAGAAGAGGAAGTTGATGAGGGGGACAAATGAGGACTAAAAATCAATGGCTCAGCAAAAGAAACTGGAATAACAGAAGAAGAAACTATATGAGAAGATATGGAAGATGTTTGAGCAGAATTAGAAGAAGAAACAGAACTCACAAGAACTTCTATGACTATGTCAGTAAAACTGGTGAGAGGAACTAAAAAGGTAGTAGGAGAACAATCTGGAAAAGAAGAAGACTGAACAAGAGAAGAATAAGGAAATCAGTAGGAACAAACTTCACATGTCTGGAAAGGAAGACCTTTTTACTATGTGGATCATAACACTTATATCCCTTAGTGGTATCACAATACCCTAAGAAAACACACTGCTTGGACTTGGGAGTGAGTTTGTTTGATACATAGGGCTTCAACCAGGGAAAACAACTACATCCAAAGGGCTTTAAGCACAAGTAGTTTGGTGAGGTTTTAAACAAGAGAATATAAGGAACCTGATTTGAAAAGAAGAATGAGGCATTCCATTTGCCAAGTATACAGAAGTTGTCAAAGCTTCAAGCCAAAAGGAAGTGGGTAGCCCAGATTGCAGACGTAAAGTTATAGTAGTTTCAATAAGGTGTCTATGTTTTCTCTCAACCACCCCATTTTGTTCAGGGGTGTGTGGATAGGTTGTTTGATGAACAACCCCTGTGGTAAGGAACAAATGAAGAAGGAAATGATTGATGAACTCACCACCATTGTCACTCCTAACCTTTAGTATAGAAGTTTGAAATTGAGTGAGCACATAAGCTTTGAATTCAGTAATTTTAGACTTAACTTCAGACTTGTAGTGTAAGGGAGAAAGCCAAGAGTATCTAGAAAAATCATCCACAATGAGCAAGTAATATTTGAAACCTTTGTGAGAAGGTATAGGAGAAGGGCCCCACACATCCATATGAACTAATTGAAAAGGTGCAGTAGTAAAAGATTCAGACAAGGGAAATGAAAGTTTGTGGCTCTTAGCCATATTACAGCAGTTACAATTCATAACCAAAGATTTAGAAACAGGTAAATCAAATTGCTTTATTAAAAACTGAAACATTGTAGTATTAGGGTGACCTAAAGCTTGATGCCATATCATAGTTGAGGATGATGGAGATGAAGAAGATGAATGAGACACTATATTGACAAGAGCATGAGATGAAGTAGCTGAGAAAACCTCAAAGGAGCTCAGTACTGGGTAGAGCCCCTTGTGGTAAGGTCCCTTGTACAGAAGTTTGTGAGTAGACTTATCCTGAATGACAAGTTCAGAAGAATAAAAAAGAAGAACGCAATCATTATCTTTTGTAAACTGATAAACAGAGATAAGATTGTGTGATATATCAGGGAAATGCAGCACTGAAGATAACTGAAAAGTAGAATAAGGAGTAGGTAGAAGACCTTTACTAGTATGAGTAACAGGAATGGTAGAACCATTGCCAACAAGAACCCCTTCTGTTAATGAAGTTGATTGAGGCTGTGTGATATTACTTAGATTGTTGGTGACATGGTGAGTAGCCCCACTATCAAAGAACCATGGTTGAGAAGAAGTGGAAGAGCTTTGTAGACCAACTGCAGTATCATAAGAAAGAGCAGGACCACCAGAGGAACTAGCAAGCATAGCCTGTGGTTGATAAGTAGTAGTAAAGCCAGCAAAAGGAGCTACTTGCCCTGATTGTGTGACATACCCAGGCTGTGGCACACTGAATGTGGGACCAAAACCACCAGGTCTAGCTTGTGGAGGTGATGCTAGCACTTGTGAACCTGACACACCCTGAAAATTGGGCCTAATCCACGAAGTCCCAAACTGTGACTGTGATGCAGTAGGATTCACACCAAACATCTGAACTTGTGATAAGTCCCCAATATTGTAGGTATCCGGGGCTTATCTAACTCATTTAGTCCACACACACAGGCGATTTCGCGCTTTATTTGGTTGATATGCGCGTAGTGGTGTTTTTAATAGTTACAGGTTTAACACGCTAAATAAGCGCATTTTGGAGCTCATTGGGAACCGTCCCAAACTACCGAGGGCCACTTGCCCCATGGCACGTCAACACCGGGCCTCAAGAGCGAAGGAATGACGATTCGGCTAAGGCCCGGGAATTCGAAGAGTCACCAAGTCAAGCCGATGGCTTGGAAGCCGTGCTTGACCCTCCCAAAAACTTTCGGTGGAGTCCGGGAGTGAACGAGCGCTCAAGTGACCAAGGAACACCTCCCCCGAGGGTCGCACAACTCATTTAAGTGTTTTGGAGGAAGTACCGGAAGCACGCAATTCAATGGGAGTGATCAAAGAGGTCAAATTCAAGTCAAGATAATTCCGGACCGATTCGGAATTATTCTGGACCGATCCAGATTTTCTCAAAGTTTTCCAGACGATTCCAGACCGATCCGGAATTATTCTGGACCGATCCAGATTTTCCCAAAGTTTTCCAGACGATTCCGGACCGATCCGGAATTATTCTGGACCGATCCAGATTTGCCCAAAGTCTTCCAGACTATTTCGGACCGATCCGGAATTATTCTGGACCGGTCCAAAAACGCCTGCCAACCACTTTTTGAGCACTTTATGCACTTGCTACTTATGGAATGTTTATTTTCTTGTGAGAGCTTTATGGATCTTTTTGAAGAGAGAGAAGGACCCTTGTATATACTCTCTTCTCTCTCTCTTTCTCAGACACTTCTTACACTTTCATTTTTTAGTTTAGTTTTTGCTCCTCCATTGGAGGATTTTCAAGCTCTCTCTCTCTAGAACTCTCAAGTAAGTACTAAGTTCTCGTTAATTTGTCGTTTATTAATGTTGTAGCTACTCGTTGGATCTCTATATAAATCAAGTCTATTTACGTTATTATTGGTTGAATTGCATTCTCCATTTTCTAATCATTTCCTTCTTAAACCTTAGCTTTTACTTGTTGTTTGTGATTTTCTTAAGGTTTAAAATTGTAGGTAGACTTATAATCTTCATTAAAAATCAGTTTTCAAGTTTATTAAGCATGTTTTTGGTTTTCTACAAATTCCTAGGCTTTATTTCTAGCATAATGAGTGAGTAGTTTAATAGGCTTAGTCATGGGGTGATTAACACTCTATGACTTGGGATTAATCCATCCATCTCATGTTAAGACATACATTGCTTGTTTATCAAATATTTGGGGTTGCACTTTTATGTACCAAAGAGTGGGTTTGTTAATCCCTTTGATCACACGTAGCCAAGAGCTTGGCTACTTGGCACGTGTGATGCTTTGGGCGATGTCAACCCATCCGTTTGCAAAATGTATCGAAAACCCCTAATCTTTGGTAAACACATTTTCTTGTAAATGGTTTTAAAATCTAAATCTTCCGTTCGGGGGCATTTAACGATGCCCCGAGCCGGTTATCAAGAGGGGATGGATTAACCCGAGTCATGGTAGTTAAATACCCCTAGACTTTGCCTTAGTTTAATTTGTCATTTTTTTAAATTTCGCGTCATTCACGGAGGTTAAGTGAATTCCACCCCCAAATCACAAGCTAAGTTTGCCGCTTCAAGGCTACACCTTTACTAGCAAGACAACTCTCACGCCGGGTGCGTTCGGTCCCTGTGGATTCGATCTCGGACTTCCGAGTTATTATGCTATCGCCGACCTAGCCCTACGCTTGGGGTGCAACATCATTTGAATTACAATCCAAGGTCGCAAGCAACCTGAGGATGCATCATCTGTGGCATTGGAATCATTTGAACTACAACATTTCCCATAGCATAGCCTGAAGGATTCTGCATAGGATAAACTGATGATGCATTTCCTCTCCATGACCCAGCAGAAGTGCCATTTTCAATTGTGCCATTCTTATAATAACAGTAATTGGTAGTATGATTGTTACGACCACAAATGGTACATGGATCCTTAAAGAATCTGGGGCCTTTGCCTCTAAACTGATTAGAGTAGGTCTGTTGTTGAGGGAAAAATTAAGGAGAAACAAACTGTTGAGAAGAATTAGTAATCACAGGCTGCTGTGTAGCAATCCCTAAGTGTGACATGGAATTAGACAGTGCAGATTCTGCTGTGGCATATCCTTGAGTGGAACTCTTGTCAGTTGTAGCGACAAGGACAGTGGTATGATTTGAAGTCAAATCTTTGGACATTTGCTGATCTTCACCGTTCAACATGGCCACTAATTCATCAAAGACTATAGAAAACCCTCGTGTTCTAATTGTAGTCTTGAATCCGTTAAATGCAGGTGGTAAACCTCTTAAAGTATGAAAAATTAGGTCATCATCATCTATGGCACTTCCAGTCGCAGCCAATTTTGTGCAAATTCCTTAATTGCATCAATATATTTCTCCACACTCTCAGTTTTTGTGTGTGAAAACAGTCTACATTTCAATTCTTGAACATGCGATCGAGTAAGAGAATTATAACGATTTGACAAGGAGTCCCAAACATCCTTAGCATGACGTAACCCTAGGACATATGGTAAGGTGGATTGAGATAAGGATGAAGTAAGACACGACAAGAGTTGTGTATCCACTACAGTCCAGCTAGCAAATTCTAGATTATCTACCAAATTTCCCTCAGCATTCTTAACCTTTGAAGGTGGATACTCATTCGATCCATCAAGATATCCAAAAAATCCATTTGCATTTAACACATTCTCTACTTGTATACGCCACAAAAGATAATTCGGTCCAGAAAGCTTCACGTTTACCAGAGATTGAAAATTTGAAACCAAGAATGTCAGTGATGCTGGAAGAGTTACCGAAATTGAAGACATTGTGATGAATTACAATCAACAACGCAAGATCTTCAGCGATGATGATCAAGAATACAAACAACTGTTATCTTCAGAGAGGAATTGAGCGTGGTTTTTGAGTTTCAAGATCTGGAGACTTTCGTCTTGACCGCTCTGATACCATGAAGAAAAGTATAAACTGAAAACCCTAGAAAATGTTTAGAGAGAGAAAGTAAATCTGATATTTCCTTCATTTCTGTTCTCGATGATTACAACTGAGTGCAGAGTCCACTATTTATACTGTGTCAAATGCAACTTGACACCACCAGCGAACTCAACTAAAAGTAGTTACACAGTTACAAGAAAAATACACTGAATACCCTATACTACTGCACAATTCAAAACATGCCCTTGCTAGACTAATGAGTTTCACTTACAGTGCGTGCCTTGTGAAATGACATTGCCTTGTATACGGAGAATCTATGGAGAAAAAAATGATACGATTTAGGTGACTTCTTAATTAACTGACACGATGAGTCTCGAATTTTTCGAATATGGAGAATCTTAATTTTTTTTTTCCAGTAAGGGATATGGAAACTCGTATTTGTACATAGGGCAGTCATTTTTCAATATAGTGTCAAATAAAACATCTAAAAGACGATTGTTTTTCAACAAACACGTGAAATTTGTTTAAAAAAAAAGAAGAATAAATACTTGACATTGAAAATTAAAACATATGACCATGCATATCTTTTGATGTAACGGTGACAAATATATGCTTTGGAATTTGGACGCCCTTGAACGGATTAAGATCTTCTTATGGAAATGTCTCAAAGGAATCTTACCTGTTAAAGAAAACGTGGGGTTGCGCCTTCACCATGTCTCCCCTATTTGTCCTCTGTGTGATGCAGAAAATGAATCCATTGCCCACTTATTCTGTCATTGCCCTCTTTTTAATTTAGTTTGGGAGAAAACTGAATTCCATAAGCCTGACTTGGAGATATCTCAGGAAGGATCCTTCAATAACTGGCTCTTAAATGAGATTGAAAAACCCTTAGTTTGCCTAGGTTTATAGATTTGCTATGTTTTAATCTTTTGAAAAAATTAGCCCACAAATCAAACAGTCAATCAATCACACAATGGAAAGCAAACAATCGAAGAACACAACGACATACGTGGAAAACCCCAATACGGGTAAAAACCACGGGAAGGAATAAAAAACACTATACTCAATGTGTAGTTACAAGCAATCTTACCAACGATCGTGAATCCTCACCAATCGAACCTAAGAACTACTTGCCGAATCCTCGTTCACCACACCCAGTGCTTTGACCGCCGCTGCCTTGAATCCACAAGCCTTCCGTTTGCCTCCCGGAATCCACCGAAGGACTTTGAAGCGCCTCTCAAACTCCACGAAAGGACTTTACTCAGAGATTGATTGTTTCTAATGAAGAACAAACCCCTTGAAGATGATCTTGAAAATCACGGCATTCACAAGCCTTCACAATTCTTCAAGGTTCACAAACCCTAGCCGCCGAAAGTGATGAGAGATGGAAATATTTGTATTAGGGTTCTTATCACCGCAGCTCTCTCAATTTTCGCCCTAATGGTTGAGATTTTATAGTTGCTGAATTCGGGCATTTTTGCCGGCAGTTTTGCTCGAGCAAAAGATCCAGCAAAAGCAAACAGAATGTTTTGCTAATAAATGGGCCTCAAAATGCTTGAGCAAAAAGTGCAGCATCTAACTTCTTTCCTTGTGCATCTTCAATGACATAGTTGCCAAAATGCAATGTATCACCAAATCCCAACATATCACCAAATCCCAACATATCACCAAATCTCATATTCTCCAAATCCGTATGACTTCCAAATCCCATATTATTTCCGTATTACTTCCATATTCTCCAAATCCAATCTTTGTCTTCAAAATGAACAATCCGTCTTTGACTAAAAGACTACCGCACTCGAAATAAAAATACATATTGATCTGATTCCTTTTCCACACCTAAAACAAACACTCTAAAAATAAATACCGAAGATTACAGTGCCATAAAAAATATGATACACCCAAATGTATATGTTTTGGGCATGGATTTGCCAAACCAAAGAAAGCTCGGCCTATTGGGCTTACAGAGATAATTCAGCATCAAAAAGACAAAAGGAAATTTTGTTTTTTTATCTCAGTTCTTTGGGCCATTTGGAAAATTAGGAATCGTTTAATCTTCTCAGGTACCCCTTTCAATGTGGATTCCACCCTTGTTTTCAACTTATGCCTCGACTCCAATCCAAATAGAAATTAGAGCTTGCTATGAGACTGTTAAATGGGCTTTATCTCATAAATTTAATATGGTCTTCATTTATTCTGACTGTTTCAATGCAATTATGCAGATAGCAGGGAAGGCTGAGTGTAATTTCCATGACACTTTTTTGTTGCGCAACATGCAAGCCGAGGTCTCAAAATTGTCTTTTTGTCAAATCTCGAAAGTTGTGCGTCAGATGGTCTAGCGAGCACACATTCTGGCTAAGCATGCTTTGGACTCTTTTGTTCCACACTCGGACAACGGTGTTGGATTCCCAGTTCAGCCTTTTGCTAGTACTATTGTAGTTTAGCTCTTGTTTAGTGTTGTTGTTGTTTCTCTATTTATTTGCAGTACTTCATGCTACTCTTATGGTGTGTACTCTATGCTTTTATCTAATGAAATTTCTTCCTACTTCTCAAAAAAAAAAAAAAAAAATTCATTGTTATATGTATTTATTCTATCTTAAACTTTAAATTTCTCCCTGGAGCAACAAAGTGGGATAGTTTTGCTAGGAATTTGGGTAGTCTTAACACACGTATAAAAGTACTAGATAATTACATGATTCAAGCGATGCATAATTTATAACATTCGCAGTCATTCCAGCTATTTGAATAGGATAATGAGTACTCATCTCAAGGGGAATGAGTACTCATCTGAAGGGGACATCAATAAAATAATTATTAATTCTTGCATTTCTGCCTTGTCTATTTTTAACCTAAACTATATAGGGAAAAAAATCTCTATTTTATCTTATTTTTTTGGTGTTCACCCACACATTGAGAGGTACAAGTTTGGTCCTGTTTAGACCTTGCCATATCAAGGTGCCTTGCATTATAGGCTAGCTACACTAACTCATTGATGATATGTAGCTTTCAAGTGTCAAGTAAGATTTGTTCCTCTAATTAACCTTTCAGCTTTGACACCTGACCCTTTCAATTATCTTCTCAGTATATCAATGCCATGGGCCATGGATCTGGGTCCCTGTAACACATCATCTACACTGCACCATGCAACACATAGCACAGCTATCAATCTTGGAAATTCATGGTCTGAATTCCCTGAATCTTTATTATCAGTAATAAAGCGTGTGCTAATCCGGACCATTGAAAACACTTTTAGACGGTTGGGATTAGTGCAGTGTAGATGCGCTACAGGATCCCAAACCCATGGGCCATTGCCTAAATTGAAGTCTGAATCCTTTCATGTGAATTGGTGATCCATCTTCTATCATGGAAAATTCCTTCCATCTTCTATCATGCAAAACGTTTAGATTTCTACTATTTGGTTTTGAAGGTATAAAAATGATCGATGTTGTATTACATGCACCACAAGATTTGAAGGGACTTGCTATTTTCGAACCGGTGGCTCGCATGGATTGAACCTTTTATTTTTTTTTCTAGATTTGTTACGTATATCTTCTCTGTAGTGTTCGAATTTTATTGGATGTTTTTGTGCTGGGGGAAGGGCTATATCTCTGAATTAGAGGCGGGTTTATATGATTTGATGATATATATATATACATATATAGTAATAGAGTTTTTTCAAATGTAGGAGAGTCGATAGCCCCTACTAGCTCCCCTTCTCCATCTAGTCGGAGGGCCAAGGCATGAAAGTCCTGTTAACAAATGAAGGGTTCAGTTATGAGTTAGAAGGGTTTGTTGACTGTATTCTTAATCTCATTTTCAAGGGATCAATTACTTTCGCATTGTGAAATCGACTAGTAAGTCCTTAATTTGAAGCAAGTGGTGGCTAGCTCATGTGGTAAAACTTTTGGATACCTGTTGGAACTTGTGGCTCATATGGAGAGGTACTAAGGAGTTCTAATGAAAGGCCAAATGCTGGAGTGGAACGGAGCGGAGCGAGGGGAGTGAAGCGCACCGAGTGGAGCGACGGCTAGCCCATCACAGGTCCAACTGTTGTCGCTAGTGGCCCGTAGGGCCGAATAATTTGGGGGGGGGGGGGGGGGGGGGGGGGGGGGGGGGGGGTTGGGGTTGCTACGGTACATGATTATTAGGGTTGGAATATAGTAGGGCTATATAGACTCTCTATGCAAAAACCCTAGCTGATTTTTTATCGTAATAATACAGACTCGCTTTCGCTCCCGTGGAGGTACCTGATCTTGGGAAACCACGTAAATTCCTCTGTTGATTCTTTACTGTTTTCGTATTGATTATTGTATGCGTGTGGTGATTATTCTAACAATACCCCATACTGCATCTCGGAATCAAGTTGTATTCCCTCATTCCCTCATGTAATAAATTAGGAATTACGAATGAGGGGGAAAAAAAAGTCCTTAAATTGAAGACCAAATATAGCAAATTTTTCCCCGCCATACGTGGCCTTAAATTGAAGACCAAATATAGCAAATTGTTGTGCCACTTTCACTTTTTGATTTTTTCAAACAATTGTCTATATTTCACAATCTATAATGTTTTTTCTTATAATTTTGAAATCTGTTTAATAAAGTTAATTGAGATCTATCAAATATGATCCACATTGTATATAAAATCCTCATAGATCATAAGATATGGAAAATTTTGTTTGGAGGTCTCAAATAGTAACATGGTACAACAATTTGGAACGGAGGAAGTATTTAGGATGTTCACATCTTTTTTGTACTATATTTTTGTGGTAAATTTCGCCAGCTAGTTGTGTAGGAACAGTTAACATCTCTAAAGGACGACTATATGTACGTCACCGTTTTGATTGTAATGCCTCCGTAAATCTAGGTACCAAGTTTTTCGGAGCCATATGTTCGATTCTTTGAATATAATCACGCGATCCTGTCACACAGAGGGACCACTTTGTGTACTAGAGTGTTGACGATCATATTCATGCATGACGTTACTATAAATTGAGGGTTATTCAAAATACTATAATACGATAATTTGTATATGAAATTTTTTGATAGTTATTCGGGATATATAAAAGTGTACGGAGGCTCTGTTGATATAGTGCGTGCCTTGTGAAGATAACATTGCCTTGTATATAGGGCCGGCTCAAGAGTTTGGAGTGCCTTAGACCTAGTTCAAAAATTGTGCCTTAAAAGTACAACACTTAAATAAATTTTTCAACAATAATCACAATACGAGAAAGCCAAAATAATATAAAGAATCAACAATCTCCAAAAAGTTCAAATGCCGTATAATACTCACTCGTTGTTTGTGACAACTGACAATTGGTTTTTTCCCTATACAAACGTAGCATAAAAGAATATTAACAAGGTACACCACATATTGGGTTACACTTGGTGATGTACCCAAATCATTTTTGAAAGAATATAAAACATTGATTTTAGACAAAACTCCACTAAGAATTTAAAAAAAAAAAAATTTCATATAAGAAATTTTTTAAATTTCATGTAATCTGGTCCTTCCATTTGGTTACTCCTTCGATAAGATGAGTTTCAGCATGACCTGCTGCAGATTTCAATTTGTTTTGCAATTTCTTAATACTAGTGAATCCATCTCGAGTACGCATAACAAAAAGCTTTGGTTTAGGAGATTGTAGAATGGCTTCGGCTGTCCTCCAAAGAGAATTGAGGCAGTGAGACCGAAAGGGGGTTTGTTTTAGTTTGGGATTAAGGTTTAATGCTCATTACAACTGTTTTAAGCATTTTTATTTTTCTTTTGGACTATAAAAGACCCCTACCCATGAATACTACCAAAAATTATGGGAGTGCCCTAATTTTTAGAGTTTTTTGAGTGCCCTAGTCCGAGTCCTGGGCCCGCCCTGCAGTTGTATAAGGAGAATCTATAGAGAAAATACGATTTAGGTGACTTCTTAATTAACTGAAATGGTGAGTCCCGAATTTTTCAAATATGGAGAATCTTAGTTTTTTTTGGGTAAGGGATATGGAAACTCGTACTCATCTGAAGGGGACATCAATAACATAATTATTAATTCTTGCATTTCTACCTTATCTATTTTTAACCTAAAATTAAAATATATAGGAAAAAAAAAATCTCTATTTTATCTTATTTTTTTGGTGTTCACCCACACATTGAGAGGTACAAGTTTGGTTCTGTTTAGACCTTGCTTTATCAAGAGGCTAGCTACACTAACTCATTGATGATATGTAGCTTTCAGGTGTCAAGTAAGATTTGTTCCTCTAATTAACCTTTCAGCTGTGACACTGACCCTTTCAATTATCTTCTCAGAATATCAATGCCATGGGCCATGGATCCAGGGTCCCTACAACACATCATTTGCACTGCACCGTGTAACACATAGCACAACGGTCAATCTTGAAAATTAATGGTTTGGATTCGCTGAACCCTTATTTCCCAGTAATAAAGCGTGTGCTAATCCGGACCATTGAAAACATTGTTAGACGATTGAGAATAGTGCAATGTCCGGTGTAGCGCAGATGATGCACTACAGGATCCCAAACCCATGGGCCATTAATTGCCCAAATTAAAGTCTGAATCCGTTTGGTGATCCATCATCTATCATGCAAAACGTTTAGATTTCTACTATTTGGTTTTGAAGGCATAAAAATGATGTTGTATTACGTGCACCACAAGATTTTAAGGGACTTGCTATTTTCGGTGGCTCGCATGGATTGAACCTTTCTATTTTTTCTAGATTTAATTTGTTACGCATATCTTCTCTGTATCGTTCAAATTTTATTGGATATTTTTGCGTAGAGGGACGGCTTATATCTCTGAATTACGGACGGGTCTATATAATTTGACGACCAATATATATTTAGTAATACAGTAGTAGGGTTTTTTCAAATGTAGTAGGGTCGATAGCCCCTACTAGCTCCCCTGCTCCATCTTTGTCCGAGGGTCAAGGCATGAAAGTCATGTTAACAAATGAACACACCCCACTTGCAATAATACCAAAACAGGAAGAAAATGAGAAAGGAAAAAATCAAGTTGATTCGTTACTTTCAACCTCCAATAATGTTTTGCATGGAAACAGAAGGGTTTGTTGATTGTATTCTTAATCTCACTTTCAAGGGATCAATTACTTTCGCATTGTGAAATCGACTAGTATGTCCTTAATTTGAAGAGCAAATTTATTTTATTATTTTTTTTCACACATGTGGCCTTAAACTGAACCTCCAAATATTTAGGAAGTTCACATTTTTTTTTTTTGTATATTTTTTGGGTAAATAATATTTTCGCAATATGTTATAGGAAGACATTATTGTATCTAGTAAGAATGAAAAAAAAATTGAATTATTAAGTGCTCCTGGAGTATTGCCACGTGGTGCTTGAGAGCTCCTTTTGTCTACACATTCGTGTGGGTTGTGGTGGAAAATAGGGGTGAAAGGAAAACCGAAAAACCGAAAAAAACCGACCGATCGGTTCGGTTTTCGGTCGGGGAACATTTGTGCCGGTTGACTTCGGTCTGGACCGAACCGAACAGAAAAATTATCGGTTCGGTCTCGGTTTCCTGGAAATTGGTTTGGACCGAACCGAACCGAAATCATGCCAATTTGGACCGAATTACCCCGAAACCACCCCTATTTGGACCGAAAACCGAAAAAAACAATCTTGACCCCCCAAAAATAACAAATCCTAGCCGTCCATCTCAATCTTAACGCCGGACCGAAAAAACCAAAAAAACCGAAAAAAACCGAACCACCCCGAACCGATCGGTCCATTGTTCTTTTCGGTCGGGATCGGTTCCCAGCAAAACGACCCCGAACCGATCGGTTCGGTCCCGGACACACCGAAAACCGAACCGAACCGACCGATTTTCACCCCTAGTGGAAAATGACCCACCGTCACTGATTAGAGCATCCACACCCATGAATGTAATTTTGCCATTGACAATTGCATTTAATTTTAGGCAACAAATAAAGCCATTTTACTACACACAAAAAAGAGGGCAAGATTGTTACACCCATGTTTTGCTTCTTTTTTTTTTTGTGGCAAAATTCGATTTTTTATTACTTTCAACAAACTTTCATAACTAAAGCTTAATGTATTAATTCGAATTTTGGTAATTTCATTTCTTTTGGTTATATTATGTGACTTTGGTTATTATCTGGTGTAACATCTTAGTCGATTTTGGCCCCATAAAGAGGTAAAAAATGAAACTAATAAATGAAAACTCTTATCGTCACTCAATCGAACAGATTTTTTGACAAGACCATTAAAGATGCTCTAACATTACAACGCGGTAAAACTACTCTATATATACGTGGTTTCTACATTTTGTTAGGCAAAAGTCACTGTTGCTTAGAAATTAGTAACATTTTCTGTTAGGAGATGAGAGCTCCAAGGCATGAAAGTCCAGTCAACAAATGGAGGGTTCAATTAACACCCCACTTTCAATAAAACCAAAACAAGAGAAATTTTTCGGGTGCCGAACGGGTACCACGTGGTGTCTGATGTGGTACTCGTAGAACCCCGTCGACACAACCGTTAATCTCCGCAATTTATGGTCTAGATTTTGAACAAACTCTTACAGGGAAGAGTTCAGTTTATTTAAAATTCAGACCGTCCAATATATTTTTGGACGGCCGAGATTCCCGCCATATACCACCACGTGGTATCGCTTTGCATTGAAAAATTTCTCACCCTAAACAGGGATAAAAACGAGAAAGGAAAAAAATAAGATGATTTGTTGCTTTCAAACCTCCAATAAAGTTTTCCACGGCAACAGAAGGTTTTTTGTTTTTTGAATTTTGGTGTTTGTCTAATGTATTTGGGCGGCTTCTCGCCAGTCAATCCTTTTCAACTCTTGCCCTGTTTTGGTCCTCGGCGACTTGTGTTCTAGCTTTCCATCGGTCTTTTTAATTTTTATAATATTCCAAGGTTAATAAATTTCTCTTTTTGCCATTTTTTTTTATATAAAAAAGAAAGCTTTTTAATTGTATTGTTCCACTAATTTTGATTCTTTTGGGTTTTTTAAGTTAACGTATGTCAGAATAATCAACTTGTCTCTTTGATTAAAAAAAAAAAAAATCACCTTGTCTCGTATAGTATAAAAGCCAAAAAGAAAGCCGAAAAGTCTTTAGCGGAACGGGGCCTAATCTCACTTTCAAGGGATCAATTACTTCAGCATTCTGATACCGACTATACTTGACTTGTACTCCAAAAGTCTTGAAGACAAAACGTAGCGATTTGTTCATTTGTGGCCCTGAATGCACCACCGAAATATTTGGAAAGTTGATATTAATTTGGTACTTTATATTACTATTGTTTTCCCCATGTTATAGGAGAACATTGTTGTGCTCTGGCAAGCACGATAAATTTAATTATTTAAGTGTTCTTAGAATATTGTCACGCGGTGCTCCAACGCTCTTTTTCTTTACACATTTGTGTGGGTTGTGGTGGAAAATGACTCTCCAGCATCGTATTTGATTAGAGTATCTACACCAATGAACGTAATTTTGCCGTTGTGATTGCTATTTAATTTAAAATGGCAAGGGTGTCGCACTCGTGTTTTGCTTTTTTTTTTTTGTTTTTGTTCTTACAAAATTCGATTTTCTATTATTTTCAACGAACTTTCATTCCTAAAGCTTAATTTATAAATTCGAATTTTGGTAATTTCACTTCATTTGGTTATATTATGTGACTTTGGTTATTATTCTGTGTGACATATCATTCGATTTTGGTTCCATACTAGGGCCAAAAATCGGACTACTAAATGAAGACTCTTATCGACACCCGATAGAGCAGATTTTTTAAAAGGACCCTGTGAAACGCGTTTTGAGAAAAATGAACTTAAACGTACGGGTTGGGCCCCCCGTTATGGTCTGTTATTGCTTTCCTTTCAGCAGGACGTCCAGTTATGACTTTTGCCATCAAATAATTGAGAGTGGGCTGTAAAAATTTTTGGCCCATTCGTAATGTGATTCTTCTGTCTTTTTTGATCTGTTTCATCAAAGAGGAGTTTTCTTATCCATCTAGAAATTAAAATATCTATTTTTTTTGGTCATTCGTCATTCCTAATCTATTGCATGGGGAGGGAGGGAATGGGACTCAATCCCGAGATGCAGTGTGGGATATTCAAGAGCTCTATTGCATGAGTTAGCCACCACTTGCAATGTAATATTCATTCTAATTTCTTTACTGATTAAAGTTCGGTCTCGCCGATTCCTTCCCCAGAATCTTTCTTCACTTCTCATTAATGATGAACCCAGTTTATGAGGTGGAGAGAGAGACAGAGATGAGATGAGAGAGGAGGAGTTGAGACCCCTTTAACCTTTATCATTTTTTTTTTTTTGGCACCCTCATCAACCCCTTTTAACCTTTTTTTTTTTTAGCCGTTGTCGTCCATGCCAGCATATCCCGTTAGTGAGATCACGGATTGAGATGGAAGGAGTGATTTTGAATAGCAGAGAGAAAGTTTGAGAGTAAAATTGATTTTTTTGAAAGTTTGGGAGACAATGAGACATTGAGTGTAAAGTTGGGGGGCATTTTGAAAATTTTCCTTAATTAGATAAAAAAAAAGAGATAAACACCATGGCATATAAACTACACTACACCTATGCATAAAAAAATGGACTTCATACCAAAACAATTGTAATCAAACCCATCAAGGAGAAATATATTCATTAAAAGCTAGAGCTCCAACAAAAGGTATTTAAAAAAGAACAAAAAAAACAAGCTTAAGCAATGTCTGAAAATCAAAAAATATTTGAATGTATTCTAAAATTCAAGATTTCCCCCAACTTCTTGCCATTCAACTCTATCCAGCCCTTTCCATGTCTAAAGAACAAAAAAAACAAGCTTAAGCAATGTCTGAAAATCAAAAAAATATTTGAATGTATTCTAAAATTCAAGATTTCCCCCAACTTCTTGCCATTCAACTCTATCCAGCCCTTTCCATGTCTACTAAAATTCAAAGGAATCCTAACTTATTTCCATTCAACTCTATCCAACCCTTTGTAACTGCTTGTGGTTTTTGCAGTAATAGTATCCATTGCTCCCTGTGTGCCCCATCTTTAATTTAACTAGCAAAAGAAACAAGCGAACATGTGGAAACTTGAAATATATACTATATAGTAGGTAGAAGCAGAAACCATACCTGCATCTGTGTGCTAACATTCTCCAATTTAGATTCCTTGAAATTTTCATAAGCACAAAGGAAGCATACATTTATGAATAGTGGATCGATCACATACTAGAACAAGTTATAATTTGTCCATAAATGAAACACAACATTAAATTTAGAGGTGAAAAAAAAATCACATATGAGGATGGGCGCTCCTGTAGGAAAGGAGAACTACCGTAATAGTGATTTGCTGATCAATCCATAACCCTACAACCCCCAGTTGGGTCCAGCAGAATTCATGACCTTGAAATACTTAGTCCCGGCGTCGATAATGAAAACAGACTGCAGAATCATTTCATCACCTATCCCATAACATTGTCCTTTATAAACCCCATGAAATTTACTAATGAAAAAAAAATTAGATACACGAAAAAAAAAATACAACATCTATTTATCTAATTAATCAGAACCCCAGCATAACGATCAAAAGCTATTCCCCATCCCACAAACACCCTAACAACCGGGTGCCGCTAACGAACCAAATGATGAACTTTTGAACAAAATGAATAATCATAGACAGCGTACCCCGGGATGTCCATACGCCGTCTGGATTGATCGTGTGTCTGTCATGCGGGCAAGCCACATAAGGCATGTCCACCTCCAAGGCAACATGGAAACTAGAAAACAGAGAGAACACAAAATATGAGTTCTAGTTACCATGTTGGCTTAGAGCTGGATATGCCCTACTTGGCTTGCTCGCATGACAGACACACGATCATTCCCAGACAGCGTATGGGCATCTCGGACTACCCTGTCCATGTTATTCATTTTGTTCAGAAGTTTATCGTTTGGTTCTTGAGTAGCACGCGGTTGTTGGGGTGTTTGTAAGATAGGCAACAACTTTTGATTGTTATGTTGGGGTACGAATTAATTAGATAAATAGTTGTTGTATATTTTTTTTGTGTTTTTTTTTGCGAATATTTTTTTTTTCAAGGGGTGTATAGAGGACAATGTTCTGGGATAGGTGATAAAATGATTCTACACTCCGTCCTCATCACCAATGCGGGACTGATTATTTCAAGGTCATGAACTCCGTTGGACCCAGCTGGAGGTTGCAGGATTATGGATTGGTCAACAAATCGCTATTTCGGTAGTTCTCCTATCCTACGGAAGTGCCCTTCCTCATAGGTGATTTTTTTCCCCTCTAACTTTAATGTTGTGTTTCATTTGTGGACAAATTATAACTTGTTCTATTTGTTCTATTATGTGATCGATCTACTAGTCTTATTTGTATGCTTCCTTTGTGCTTATGAAAATTTCAGTATGACCCACTTGATTTCATACTGAGAACACATATTAGAATTCGTGAGAGAGGGATGAAGAGGGGACTTGGATCTAGACTTTGAAGATCTTTCGAGGAATTCCAATTAAGAGAATTGCCAAAAAAAAAAAAAAAGCTCTAGAATAAAGGATTTCACAAACTCAGGCCATTGATTAAAGGGAAATGGTAACACGTTAACGTGTGAAAAATGTATAGGAATATGTGAAAGTATATTGAAAAGTGTAAAATGTGTATTGGAGTATGTGTTTTATTTTTTTGTGTGCTTATTGTGTGCCCATTGAACACACGTTAGCAACTCTTGATAAATTAGATCCGTTGAACGGTCTCTATTTTTTTTTTTTCTCTATTTTTTTTTTTGGGCAACGGTATTTTTTTTTTTTTTATCTTATAAATATATCAACATTACAATCCCACCAATTTCAGGGTTGAAAAATAAGTTGAGAATGGGGGTTGAAAAGTTCGATGACAACGGGGGTTGAAAGTGGCATAGATAGTTGAATTGGGGTTGAAAAATAGGAAAATTAAGGTGGAGAAAAAGATAGTTAAATTTGAAACTGGTTCTAAAATAAAACCAACCACTACAGAGACAGTTTTATAATTTGGCCCAAAAATACCTTTTGGTGTGAAATCATATAGAAATGAGTATACTTCTTTTGAAACTTGCATTGAACTTGCTTTTACACTTCTCATTTAGGACTGTCTTAAAAACTGGCCTTCTCCCACACACACACAAAAATAAAAAAATAAAAATGTAATAGGAGAAGGTCAAGAATTAAAATACTGCTAGTGAGTGTTCCGGAAAATTACGCGCTAGTGTTGCAAAAATCAGTGATGAGAGGATAAATGTCAAAAGACTAATTTTTGTGGTGCTAATAAAAGTCGTTCTTATGACTCTCATTATTTAACAAAGAGGTAACCATGCAATTCAAATTTTCAAGAACTGAAGATGAACGAACCTAAACACATACGACCATTGCTATAGATATGTGCGTGAAATGGAGATGGAGGAACAAAAGTCACCTGTCCAACGAAAGCAAAGGAAAAATCAAAATAGTAATGCATAATCTTTTGGAATGCAGTCAACCAAAAACCTCAATATGTCCGCTCCAACAAAAATGCGAGTGAAAAAAAGAATAAGAGATCAATATTCTATAAATAGAGAACCCTTCAATGTCTTCTATTTTTTCGGATGAGAAAAGACGATAAACATCCTATTTAAACTTTCATGCTGTTTGCAAAAGGTGGCTAGCTCATGCGGCAGAGCTCTTAGATGCTCCATACTGCATTTCGGGATCGAGTCTCGTTGCCCCTTCCCCATGTAATAGATTAGGAATGACTAATGACAAAAAAAAAAAAAAACTTACATGCTGTTTCTCGGAAAACAAAACACAAAGGCAAGAATAATACGAAAATTGGTCTATTCACCTGTGGGGCTTGAGGGCTTCCGTAAGGTAATGCTTAAGGAAATCAACGTGGAGCTGGTACGTCTCGTTCGCGTATACCCATCTTTTTACCATCGTTATACAGATTGTAGCGGGATACATAATGTGTATATTTAAGCTACGTTTGTTGGAAGAACAAGAATTTCTAATGTTCAATTAGACAAGATTTTGGAAGAGAGAGAAATATTTCAGACAAGAGTGAGGAAGGAGAGATTGAACTCAATTTTTTTTTTTTTTTTTTGGCTTAGCACAAAATGGTAAGAACCCATTCCTATTTATATTACTTCATGGAATGCTCTAGTTCAAAGATATTTTCATACAAGATAAACTTTAAGGTAAATTCTAGAATTACACATGACTATTTTCATAGAATGATCAACATATTTCACGAGGTTATTCTAGAGTTTCTAGAAGCTATATCTTTTAGAGCTTCTAGAAATTAGATATTTATTTATCATTCCATAATATCTTTCATCTTTATGCTTTGTAAATACAAAATGTAGTTGATGCGTCAAAAAAACTTAACCACAATTAAACTATGCTTCTATTTTAGAAAAGAAAGTTTTTAAGATTCAAAATTTTAAGTCTTTCAACCCCAAGGGACTGATAAAGTGGTCTTGTCTTGAGACTTAGGGGTTTGCTTCCAGGTCTTAGATTCGATTCCCTTTGCCAGCAAATTCTTGGGGCCACTAGGGGTTATGCCCGGTCGTTACCTCTAGGCTCTAAGGCCTCAGAATCAGCCGAGGTGCGCGCTACTAGAAATGAGTGTATTTTGTTTATAATTTTTTTGGCACTTTGAGCTAAAAGAAAATAAAGTGGGACCAAGAAACCTTTTGAAGTGGGTCCGAGTTGGTCTAAACCACATAAAGAATGAATAAAATTTATTAAGGAATGAATGAGAAATTGTCTCATGAAGTGACCATTTGGGGATACCCATTTTCCGAAGGAGGGAGCGTGCACACTATGTGGGCTTTGGGCCTCGACCCATAAACAATGCGCGTGTGCGTCGCCGTCGTCCAACCTAACCGGATCAATTGGGATAGTCCTTGTTTTTTATGGACTGAATTTTCGGAATTGGGCTAAACTAAGTGCTGTCAATATAATTGGTCATTTAATGACGATAGTTTTTTTTTTTTTTAGATTCTATAGTTTTGCATTGGGAATTCAATTTGGGAATTGAAGTACAGATTCAATATTTTGGTCGTCGCAATTAGATTCATCCTTCAATACCAACAAAAAATCAATGTTGATTTTCCGTTGCAAGAATTCAATTTCGATAGTGAATTCAGACTCCATATTAATGACAGAGGCTCTCCTTGAATATTATACATTGACATCTCTCCTCTTTGTTCCAAGCAAAAAATTATCTCTTTTTTTTTTTTTTTACATTCGAGTTGTTCTTATTTCTGTGTGAGAGAGTACTACAAAGTTTGGTTCGCTGAACAATTCCGGCGAGGTGCAGTTGCTATGGACCCTGCTGGGGGTACAGAGGGTTTGGTACAGAAAATGTACCGAGCCCTCTCGGGGACCCACTTTTGGGTCCCACACGAGTGATCCGAACCGTTCATTGTTCTTAGAACATTTTTCCGAGGGGCCCCACAAAAAATCAGCTCGATCGGACGGTTAGAAGTGCTTGAACCAAAGTCCCACCGTTTCAAATCCCTCGGAAAAATGTTCTAAGAACAATGAACAGTTCGGATCACTCGTGTGGGACCCAAAAGTGGGTCCCCGAGAGAGCTCGGTACAGTTTCTGTACCAAACCCTCTGTACCCGTAGGATTATCCAGTTGCTATTGTGCAACCTTTGTATCATGGGAAACATATGACGAATATACTCAAGCATCATGTGGTGAGGCAGCGATTCTATCTTAAGGAGACCGTATGAACTACGGGATTTGGTTTGAATTTCTTGACTTATTTCAGTAATTTTTTCTTGCTCATTTTATTTAAATTTATTTTGTAATCTCAATTTTGTATTCAGAATTGGTGTTTGTTATTTTTCTGTTATTAATAATAAAAAAACTTAAAATTTGTTTTTCCGCAATATTTATTCCTACAAGCGCAAACTAGCCCAGACATCTGCTAAAAAAAAATAAATTAAGTCTCCCAACTGAGTTTTATGATATTAAGAGGGTGTTTGGATGTTGAAGTTTTCCATTTTCATTCTCACCTTTTCCCAACTATTGGTGTTTTGCAAGATTTTCGAAACGGAATTGTAATGTTGTTAAATTCAACTCAAAAAGGTTGTTTGATTAAAGAAAAAAAAACAAATACTGAAATGATAGTACCGACTTGACTTATTTTGCTGAACAAGTAAATTAAAAAAAGATGGATTTAGGACTAAATAAACTAAATTTTTTAGTTACAGACTTCGTTATTCCTGATTTCTTTTTATATTTTAATTTTTAGATTCTTGTCTTAAAAACCATTCAAGAAAGTAAAAAGAAAAAGTTATGTTAACAAAAATATTTAGGTGCACTTAAATAATTATCCTTTTACTCACTTGAAATTAGAAAATTATCCTGAGTCTATTTAGGAGTTATGTTTCCATCCCAAGATTCAAATAAACCCCAAAATGCCTATATATATATATATATATATATATATATATATATATATATATATATATATATATATATATATAATTATATAATTGTAATATATTAAGGGATTGAGGACTAAATTAAAAGTTGCATATATGGGGCAGTAGGTAGTGGGGATGGGAATCTCGGCCGACCCGCCCCTATCCAACCCGTCCCCTACCCATTCGGGGAGGGGATTCAGGGAATTTTTCTGGGATCGGGTAGGGGATGGGGATTATTTTTAAAAAAATTCGGGGATCGGGTAGGGGATGGTATTGTCAGTCCCCTCCCCGATCCCCGCCCCTCCCCGCATCCCTGTTCACACACACACACACACATATATATATATATATATATATATATATATATATATATATATATATATATATATATATATATATATATATATATATTTATTATATTATAAGTTTTTAAAATTTATTTTCCACCATAGCCGCCCGGCCCGTCTGTCTATAACCCTGGTCAGTGGACTACTGGAATGATTATAACTCATAAGTCATAACTTAAAATTTATCTATTCCGGATTTACAGAAAAGTTTGTTTTGATATTTGATTGTGCACTCCATTTGTTCATATTAATTTGTGATCTCACATGGTAAACTCTTCTAGTGGATTGCATGTGATGTGATGGAAGTGTTAACTCTTCAGTAGCACATGATGGAAGTGCTGCATGTACATTATTGGGCAGAGTTCCAAACAACTCGAGCTTTTAGAACAGTAGCAAGCTGATTCACTTTAAAGTGTAAGACTATTATAAAAAAAAAAACCTACACATTAAAGAGCAACTATTTTTGGATCCCCGATTCCTCGTGGGGATCCTCGTTCCCCGCATCGGGGCGGGGATGGAGGTTAAAATAAAATCCCCGGTGGGGATCGGGGAGGGGATGGGAATTGATATAGGCACTACAACAAAAACTACCTAACGCGACGAAATCAGGCGAGGAAAATAGATTTCGTCGCTAAATGTACATTGTTCGCGAGGAAAATATATTTTCTCGCCAAAAGGGAACATTTTACAAGGAGATAATAATTCCTCGCCTAATGTACCTTTTTAGCAACGAAAATTTTATTTTCCTCGCCTTTTCTAGAGAGAAAAACATATTTTGTTGCCAAAAGGCTACATGTGGCGAGGAAATTCGTTTCCTCGCTAAATGCACCCTTTAGGCGACAAAATCCATGTTTCCTCGCCAAAAGTTAATTTTAGGTGAGGAAATATTTCCTCGCCTTATCTATGACTATTTAGATTTTGATATACTCGTATAAGTTATTAACAATTATGTGTAAATGTGTTGTCTTATTCCAATAATAAGACCTAATTTAACATTTTGATTTTTTCCACAATTTCTAGTAATGATAAAAATGAAAAATATTTTTGTCTCTTTTTGTGCATTCAATTATTCTCAATAGAAATTAATAGTTTATTCAAAAGTTTAACTTATTTTTAGATTATATCAAACGATGTAATTTTTAAGTTTGCCAGTTGTTTTTTTCAATTTTCTTTACAATGATTGAAATTTAAAAAACCAAAGAATTCATGAAAAATTAAAATTTTTCATAAAGGTTTATCTAAATAAAAATACATTATAGAAATTGTAACAACAATATGAACCGAACAAAGGACCGGGGAGTTCGCAGGCTAAAAGATATGCATTTTGGAATATTTGATTAAAAATATAGTATAGCAATAAAGTAATTTTATACACTTTGATAGATATTTCATTTATGGCGTTCCATCGCATCTAATTAGGGATTCATGCTTCAAAAAACAATCAGAAAATCACAATCATGGATTAATTTAATTAATCTAACTCTTTTGATCCATCTCGTAGAAATAACTAATTATTCAAAACAAAAGTACCAAGAAACTTAAGGATAAAGTTAATATTGTCTCGAAGTAAATATTGTATTAAAAAACATCACGAAGTTAAATCGTGACAAACCTATTAAAAAACAACTTGATTAACCCATTTGAAAAAATAAACATAACAACTATTTTATTGTCATAAATAGTTGAATAAAAGATTGTTACGACGTACATACGCAGTAAAACAGGTTCACCACCAAAAAATACCATATTTTCAAAAATATGAACTTTGATGAAATAAGTTTAGGCCTACAAACAATCCCAAACCTTACGTTCATTGGAATTTATGCTCAGTCGTTACCTTTGAAGGCCTTAGAATTAGCTTAGGTGCGCGCAAATTGGTCAGGACATCTGGTTATAAAAAAAGTTTAGGAACATAAAGGACTAAAAGAGTGGAGAGAATCATAAATTTATGGAAAGGAAACAAATTTGAAAGGTAGTTAAGAAGACTTATAAGAGTATATATATTAAAAGTTTGACAATAGCAAGCATAATGGAATGTGGTGTGATGGATGGTAGTTAGGTGTTGCACGGGTGACGTCGGTGGTTCGAGTTTCCGCAACAGCATAGGCGGTAGCAAATGGGCGTGTTCCAATTTTTTTTTAAAGTTTTATATGGACTTCAGCTACGAAAATTATTTCCTCGCCTATTCTTTCCTCAAAACTTCTTTTTGGCGAGGAAAATAACAGGCGACGAATTCTTCACAAATTAGCGAGGAAAATATTTGTCACTAATTGTGCCAAATTGGCGAGGAAAATAATTTTTCCTCACTAATACCTTTTGCGACGAGGTATAGGCGAGGAAAACTGGCGAGGAAAATTTTCCTCACCAATACTTTTCGCGAGGAAAGTTGGTGTTTTGGAGACAAAATTGATTCCTCACAATAGGTGGTTTTTGTTGTAGTGAGGTTCGGGGATCGGGGATGGAGGTATTGGTATCCACCCCTACCCTCCCCATTGCCATCCCTAGTAGGTAGTGGACCCCCATTGCCATCCCTAGTAGGTAGTGGACCATTTTCAAAATTATGAGATCCTCTGATGCAATTACGGGATTGGGGATAAAACCCAATCCCTAAATTTACGCTTCCCATATTGAAATCCATAAAACCTAGTCAATATCCATGTTCATTATCTTTTCTTCTCAGAAACCATACCACAGCCGCCGGCACGTCCCACCACCACCACCCGCACTTTCGACCACCATGGTAACCTCACACTAGCCCTAATCTTCTCCTCTTATTTCTCCCCCTTTAGTGTGTTTCAAATATTTGTTCATGAACGAAAACATCGGCGGATCGTTATTCAGGAAGAAGAAGAGACGTGGCAGCAGTGGCACTTTCTCGATGCTTGAACATCGGCTCGTTGGACACTAGGTATATTAAGATGAAGGTCGCCAGATGGAGCAAAGGTCAGATAAAGAGTTCGCCAGTGTTTCGAAGGTTGTTAGGATTCGATTTTTTTTTTTTGGTTGACAAAGGGCTGATAGTATTCGATTTTGCGGGGTTGTTAGGATTTTGAAGGTTGTTATTTGAGTTCTTTTGGTTTTTTTTTTTTTTTTTACCATGACACTATTATATGTTTTAGGATTTTTACCATGATTTGAGTTCTATTACTTGTTTTTACCATAAACACTATTCTATTGGTTGTTTTTACCATAATCATTGTATATGTTTTAGGATTTTTATCATGATTTGAGTTCTATTGGTTGTTTTTACCATAAACACTGTCATATATTTTTGTATTTTTAACATGATTTGAGTTCTAAAAGTGTTCTATATTTACCATCATTTCTCTTCTTTATTCAATTTTACCATGACATTAGGATTACGTAAACGGTTTTTTTTTTACCATGATTCGAGTTGTTTATTCAACCGTTATTACCATGTTTACAAGTTATTTTTACCATAAACAATGGTGATGTTTTAATAGTTATACCATGATCATTGAAGATGTTGTGAGCATATATTGTTACCCATGACCATACGAAATTGTGGGATGAACTTGTTGTGATTTTTTTTAATTAAGATGGCTTTTTGAATTTTTTTTGTTTCAAATTTCATCTGTTTAAAATTGAAACCAAATCAATGGGATTTGGTTGTTTTGATTGTTTGAAATTTTTGTAAATATATCCAATCGCACTAATTTAGGAAGGCAATATACACATACAACAATTATGATAAGATATCATCCCTCTTTTGATTTTTCACCATTTTGAATTCCTTGATATAAGAAAAGCAAGCTTGTTCGAAGAAGAAAGTCATAAGAAATAGAATATAGAAAGAGAGAAATGCTTTATATAGTGTTAGAAGTATAACTCATAGCAAGACTAAGTTGAAGCAAGAAATCCGTAGTTATCTAATAAGGAAATACTTAGTTATCTACTAGATTAGAAAGGAAGTTGGGAAGGAGAATAATTCATCAATTAAAAAATTATCTTAATTTTTGGATGTGTGCATCAATCAAAAGTAACTAACTTTGAATTCAAAAATTACTTCCATATTATATATTTTCGTCATCTAATATGTATATTAAGGAAGGGTAATAATGGTAAATCACATTACAAGAGAATGAAAACATAATTCCATATAGAATGGGGGATGGAAATCTAAGTGGTACCCAAAAAGCGGATGAATATTTAATTACCTCAAATATTTAAGGCAAAAAGAACTACTCCAATTGTACCCAAAAAAAAAAAAAAAAGAACTACTCCAAACTGGGCGACAATTTACAACTCACCTGCTGAAGGCCCATTGGCATGATCACAATGTGTAGGATATGAGAATTGGGCATTTGGTATAATGGGCTTTTGACTACAATGTACACAATGGGCTTGGACCCATCCAAAGCAGATGGTGGGTTTTATCATAAGCTTGTAAATACTGTTCCACATAAAATGGATGCATATATAATTTGAATATCCCTCTCAAAAAGACTAGTCACTTGGCTTTTTAAATTTTGTCTTTCTTCAAAAAAAATTCTCGTTAGTTTAACGTCAAAATTTTATGGATTATTCGTTCATCTTGACAGGAGAAATCGGACAATTAAAAAGAAATATCCGACTTTTAGCACAACTAAGTCGCACCATTCGAGTGAGCTTGCGGAAGCAAGTGCAAAACGAACGAAAAAGCATGTTTCAAAAATTTCCAAAACTTAAAAAATTCACGAGTGGATATTGTGAGCACAAGGCATGGCATGAATTGAGAACAGAGGACACTATTGAAGAATTATGTGACTAAGGTACTTAGTATATAGACCAGAATAGTGGATGTTAGGTAGATACACAACACATTTGAATACGTCGTCAGTTATGATTCGAGCGAAGATTGTGCAGCTATGATTCGAGCCTTTGATCTTGATGGAAATGGAGTTTCTTGATTTCTATGAGTTTAACAAGATGATGATCCCAATGGCTTGAATATTGAATCCCATGCTTCTATACGTTTGTATTCCCCAATAATTACTGGATACAACCATGCATTACAAACATTTTATTAATAATCCCATTGCCTAATCTCGTGCAAAACAAATAGCACGAGAGAAGGATTCATATCCTCATTTATAATCCCACCTCGTTATCAATCTGTATCACAATCCCACCTCATTACAAATCCCTCCAAAACGAAACCTCGTATCAAACAGGGCCTTAGTCGATACCGGTGGTGTTTTTGCAGATTGTTGGCCTCTGCCAAGCGCTGAACGATGTATTTGATAGCATGGCAAAGAAGGGATTGCCGAGATCCAGTCGCAATCTCATGGCAAGTAGGATGAGAATGTGATTGTAGATTTTTCAAATCAACGTCTAACGATGCCAAATAAAAAATTTCTGGATTTAGTTTCGTATGGTGTGGGTGTAGCCATATATTTCTGGTCATCGGGAACCGTCATGTGGTGCTCGTAACGGTATAAGGCTGTAGTAGCTTTTATTGTTAAATCAAGGCATTCTTTCACAATAAATCAAAACCAGCTTCGACTAGGACAACTCGTGGTTTTCCTAAAAATTCGAGCTTCAATGGATTCCACTTTTGATCCATTCCACGTTTATTTTTTCTCCGCGAAGTCAATATTGTTAGTTGAAAGTGAGGTATGAACCATGTCAAATTTAAAACTTACAGATAAGCTAGAGAAAATCAAATGCAACTCAACAAAAGCCGCAATCTCCTCTTCCAAATACACTCATATCAACCAACATTAATACAAATTATCATACTTCTACAAGCACCCTAGGAAAAAGATGAAAGTCTTCCATATCGAGAGTTCGTTACACGAGAGATTAGTTAGATTCCGCCGTGTCCGTTATATGATTCGATCTTCTTAATCTTGATGTACCTGTAGTAAACATACTGAAGGATGATCTGTTTTTTCAATCATTAAGGTGAAACTGTTTACATTCACTGATGAAGGGCTAAAAACTTCAAAGAAAGGGTGGAAAAAAAGGTGCAATTTAATATGCTTTTTAAGTGACTAATCAATTCATGATTAAAAAGAGCAAAGGATACAAAGAGATCAAGCACCACACAAACTACTGCATCCAGCAGCCAAGGCATGTTTGCTTTTGTCTTCTCCCATTCAGTGGTTCTCACCAGAATGCTGCATTTGTCCAGTTCAAAGAACACGGAACAGCGAAAACTTTTAGAGATAAAATTTCTAAAATCGAAACCAAACTAAGCCTCCGTGTTTGTGTGTGTGTGTGTGAGAGAGAGAGAGAGTGAGGACCTTCCTGTGTAAGTGGCATTGGCAATCAGAGCAAGGATGAACATGAGAGGATTCAATCCCTACAAAATAGGAATACTTAATGTGAAAAAATAAACTAATATTGCTCCGTCTCCAATTGTTAGTCGTTCTTGGTAGCTGTGTCAACATTCGGATAAAAAGATTAAGAAAAATTGCGACTGAATATGCATGAATTTTGATCCGAATGTTGGTACAATTAACCAACCATAAAAGACCAATAATTGGCGACAGAGGAAGTATTGGTTAATGGAAGACTATAATTAAACTAGATATATTCTTGTACATAACTACTTAATTTTTACCTCCACATTTCCTCTCTTGATCTGCCCATCCAGTACCATATGTCCAAATAAAATAAGAAATTACAAATTAAACTCCACAAATAAATAAAAAAAGGTTTCCCAAATGTGTTTATGTAAAAACTCACATTCAACCAAATCTGTGGAACTCGGCCGCCCATGTATATTGCAGCCATTAACCATCCCAGCCATTCCCCCAATGCGTTTTCTTGACCAAATTCATGCCCCTGTTCGAAGTTGAACAAGTACGATTTCATGAACTTATCTACACCCTTCTAGTGAATCACCGCGGTATTCATAAAAGTTATTAGAATGAAAATTTGTAGTGCAACATACTCTCGGTGCTGCCCAATTGTGACCCTCAAAGTTTACGTGTTTTGATCATATTCCGATCACATCCATGACATTGGACACGAGGACATAAGTTTTAGGTACAAAATTGGTAACCAATTATAATATTTAGGAAACAATTAAAACCGTCATAATAAGAGCAGTAATATTAACCTGTAATAATCTCCTCCCAGATGTTTTCAAGTATGATTCTGTCAAGGCTTTGCTTAGGAAAGGCAAGTTGGCCGAAGTAGCCAGAAAGGTTCCATAGCCCACCTAAATTAATTAGCAATACGAAAATACGATGTTTCACACAATCTATTGATCAATTTAATTGAACAATTGCAAGAAAGATAGGCACTACTAAAAAGACAGTTTGCTAAAAGGACAGTTCGATGAAAAAGACAGTTTTCTGGAACAAAATCTTAATCAACTTTGTATTTGGTACGAAATATTACCGAACGTGGAATTCTGAAAGGCTGAGAGTACTTCTTGGGGGGAGCATGAGTCGTTTCATCTTCAGATGATGAATCACTGTTAACCTCCAAGGCAGAAGGACCACTTTTAGCCATTATATATGATCCAAACGGCGGTGTATTGCTTCCAGCCATTGATCTTGCAGACCTGATGGAACAAGAAACATAAAATTGTTTCAACCAACTAGCAAGGTGATCATAACGTTTAGAAAAATATATTTTAACTATAGTCTTTATTTATATATACGTCTCTATGTATGTATACATATAATTTACTTGATTTCTTTAGTTTCCAATGTGTTTTATTTTCCTTTGAAATATTAATAACGGAGAAGACAGCAGGGCTGGCCCACCTGCCGCCTGTCCCTGATATTTCGGCGGCCTAAGTCAAACATTTGATAGTAGGCCCTTAATAATATTTTTTAAAATTATATAAAACAAAGGAATTTACTTAAGAACAAAAACATGTACTCAATACAGGAAACCCCCCAAAAAGGAAAGTTTGTGAAACACTCACTTCGTTAAGAAATAAGAAAAAGAAAAGAAAACAAGTATAAAAAAAATAACCAAAATAAATAAAATAGAAGTATCAAACTCACTTCTTTAAGGAATAAGAAAAGAAGTATAAAAAAAAGAAAAGAAAAGAAGCATCAAACTCACGATGCACTTACCAAATATAATCAGTTTTCAAGCAATGGGCCCTCATTTGTTCGGAGTCTTCCACTCCGGTTTTGTAAGACCTTGGGCCGATAGTTTAACATGGGCTATTTGAGTTCAAAATTGGGCCCTTTAGTGGTGTTATGCCCAAAAAAAAAAAAAGAAAAAAAAAAAAAAAAAAGGTAGAAATGTTGGACGTATATGCGGAGAACCTAAAAAAAAAAAATATGTTTTTTTGGAATATCAGTACTAAAAATAAGTAGGACCTCTAGTTTTGGAGGCCCAAGGCCCAAGCTCTGGGGACGACAAAAGGACTAGTTTTAGATGGAAAATGGTAGTTGTGGTGGGGTAGGTTTTCAACTTAGGAAAGCAAGCTACCGAAAGTTGCGCTGAGTAGGGTTCCGGCGAGAGCACCTGCAAGACTCAAAGAACGTTAGGCTACCCGGCCGGGGTTTGGCCGGAATACCCCTTCGATGCTTAAGTCAGAGACTGAATATAGGAGAAGAGAGGAAACTAGGGTTTTGTGAGTATGATTGTGTGTACCTTCAGTTGAGGGTGAAACCCCCTTTTATAGGCTCTCTTCACTTGGCGTCCAAGATACCTAGTCCGTCCGGGATACACTCGTATCCCTAAATCTCCGGAGCCTCGCCTTTATCGGGACTCTCGCAGATGCCTATTAAGGTAGCTTCCCCGATTAGGGTGGACTCCAATCTCCACAAGATCTCCTTATCCGAAGCTTCGCCTTTATCGGGATACTTGATGATTCTTATCAAGATAACTTCCCCAATTAAGGCAGACTCCTATCTCCAGTAGATCCATTAAGCATCTTCTAGAATAATCTCTACGCCGCCCGGACTTTTACTCCGCCCATTGAGACAGTCCATCCCAACTGGGCCTAGTCCGTCCAGGTCATGCCTCGTTCTAGCTCGCTCCGCTAGTTTGACCCAATTAATTCGGGGGCCTAAAATCCGGCCCACCTCAGTTGTGTAAGATTTAAATTGATAAATTTAGACTTTAGAGGCCGCGGTAAAATCTATCTAAATCTATGGGACCAAGGGTGTCATTATCATTATCAAAGGCACACAAAGTTATGAGGTTTTTGTGACAACCATAGAAACACATAAATTATGAATTCTAATAGAAATGGATAAATTTGTTTATTGCGGAAGTGAAATTATAACATACTAGGTTTTAATTTATTTTTTTTGGTTGAACTGGCAACATTCGAGGGTAAGAGACAAAGGTTCGGTGATAAAAAAAAAAAAAGCCCCTAATATCAGGTTGCCGCTTACATATAGTAGAATTTCCTTTGGTGAGGCACTTCAACAGGGGAATTTCTTTCAGCTTTGGTTGCATCCACAGAGTCAGTTTTCAGAGGTTTTGAGTCATCTTCAATCTAACAAAGTTTTCAAAGCCCATCAGAGTTCCATTTCATAGTTGTGTTTGGATATAAATGAGAGAGAGAGAGAGAGGTTGTATAACCAGATTAACTTCAATGTTCTTGCAATTCCACCACCGGAGAAGGTGATCATAATATATGCATTGCAACACTAGTATCACAGTGGTTGTAGTGTATAGCTGCAGTAAAAAATAGAAGATAACACAATTTAGTACTTCTAAGCTGCACAGTTTTGCAATATAGCCAGCTCTTTAGATTGATCGAGATCGAGAGACAGAGACGGGAGTTTACCAAAGCAGTGTAGAATTGGGTTGGAAGCTGCATCGAAAGAGGGAGTTATGTTAGTTACAGTAACATGGAAAATTTGAAAGATTGAATCAATACTTACAGTTATCTGATTGAGCTAATATTTTTAGTTGTGTAAAAGTTTGTTTGTAATTTGTTTATTTATTTATAAATGACAAGGACATATATGTTTTTATGTAAATATATAGGCCCACCACCATCCATATCATCCACAGAGCTCAAGTTATAAGATAAGAAGCAATTAAAGTGGTCCTGTCACGTCGCAGTCTCAACTAAACCCAAATCTGTTTTCCACGTCCCAGGATCAAATTGTTTGTAATAAAAAAACGTGGGAATGATTAGCACTAAGCATATTTTATAAGTGAGAAAAGCTTTTTTTACGCATGCGGCACAAACAGAGGATTTGTGTTGCGCGAATTTCGGCCGTCCATCCCGGTGCACAATATATATATATTTTTTTACATCTACACCAATATGAGCCGTTGAATTTCGCAATAGACGACCGAAATCGCGCGACGCAAACCCCTTGTTTGCGCCGCATCCGTAAAAAAGTTTCTCACTTTATAATCACTTTATAAGTACCCAGGTGGGAAAGAATATTACTGACTCAGCTACTGAGTTTTCAAATTTTGTTTTGAAACTTGGCGTGGTGAGATTTTTGTGGGTGACCTAGTTAACTCAGTTTGGGTTGAGTTTTAGCCTATTTCTTTTTTCTGTTTATTTTAGGTGCTAGCTTTTTGTGCTCTGTAATTACCGCGTTGTTATCGTCTTGTGTTTGGTTTCGAGAAGTTACAGATTTCAGTTGGGCTATCAGCGTTTGGATTGAGCCGTAGGTAGTTACTATTGAAGCTTGGATAGGACCCTATGCATCGATCCTCTAATGGATCTGCGTTTGCTTTGCAGTATGTGTCTTAGAGCTCCATGCCTGTCGTGGCTTTTGTGGTGTGCTCGTGTCCGAGCCTAAGTAGTATTGGGCCTTTCCACATTTGTTTGAAATCTTGTATGTGCCGAAAGGCTTGGCTTTCGGGCCTTTATTAATGATTTGATTACCTTCCAGTTCAAAAAAATTAACAAGCTTCGAAGTGCATAGAGGCTAAGATTGTTCGAAAAAAAGTACACGAGTCGAGCTCAAATAACTTAGTTCGCTTTACGGCCTTCCGCCTGAGACCCTCCCTTTTAGTTCCTTCATATTCCTTGCCATAAACCCTGGTATATTACAACGATCACGCCAATTAAGAGGGGAGAATTCAGGCAACAGATCTGTTTCGTTTTTCTACAAAATTTTGTTCAATTTTGCTTTGAGTGAATTTATATGTCAAAAATAAACCCTCCATTGGTAGCAACTATTTTGTTTAGAACGTTGCCACTCATTGTCAATTGGTTTTGAGATGGATATAAGGTCTCCACAAAATATCACAGCAGGGCCTATTTCACTTCACATTTAAAAAAAAAAATCGCAATCCCACACCCACGATAACAGACCAGCAAAAAAGCTGCACGATGATAGGACCAAAAAAGTGGTCACACATGACAGACCTCAAATGCAGCTGCATGTGAGGGGGGATGTTAAGAAATATTGTTCTACATTGCCTAAGAGTGGAATGGGTGATCACTTAATATATGCTGGGACCTTTCCACTCAATGTCAATTGATTTTGAGATGGATATAAAGTTTCCACAGACGCAAAGTACGCTTTTAAGCTTAGTTTAAAGGCCATGACAATGGCGATAGTTTTACCGTGGCTGGCTCGAGAACGCAACCCACAAGGTTGAATATGTCTCTGCATAATCAAACGTTTCATGTTAGTTGCCATCTGATAAATCGTAATAAAAGTCTAAGTGCACGGACTTATATGTACGTGCAAAGATCTAAATACAGATCTAATTACAGATATGTTCGGAACAGTTCGATACACATGAGTTTCTTATTAATTTGCGAGACTCGCGTAAATCATACGATTTTGAATAAAGATGTGTCTGAATTTGAAACTTACCCAACAATCCAAGTGGAGAGAAATGCTAGAGACACTCCGCTGCCGGATTTGTTACCGAAGTTGGTGATGATTTGGGGGATTTCAGCTACTCCCCAACTCACTAAACTCACCAAACCCAGGCCAAATGATATGTCATCGTTGAGGTTGCAGAGGCAGTCTTTGAAGTATTTCTCAACCCATCTAACACAACCCCTTTTCTCTTTTGGGCAATAGGAAATGAGTTTTATGGGTTTCATATCTCTCTCACTTTGGACAATGCTATTTGACGATGTGGAAAAAAGTGTGAGTGCTATCAAAGCTTTTATAGCCAAGGGGCAAGGGTGGGGGTGAATATGATTATATGACCCCTGGACAGCCCCTGGCTTAGCCTGGTTGGTGGATGAGTGAGTTTCCCCCTATATAATTGACTGGAATCCGGTTTTTGGAGTTATGCTGTAATAAAATATAATTTTTGTGAAATTTCTAGTTCCGGCATAGATGACTTGTTTTTTACCAGACGGGAGAGGAAGCACTTAAGTTGGCCTGAATCCTCATGAACTTTGAGGTACAAAATAACAAAATGAACGAGGGACAATTATCTACCAGTAGAAAATAAAATAGGGTAAATCCGCTTAATGCCCCTAAAATATTACTGGATTCTCATTTTGGCCCTTGAACTGAAGATTTTTCTAATTTGGTCATTCAACAAGCACATTTTTCGTCAAGGTGATCTATTAGGCAATTGCAGTCAATTTCTCTTAGCGGGACACTACGTCACGATGAAATGAAGAGCGAAAATAAGAAAAGTCTAATGTGTCCAGGGGAGAAAAAATATTACTTGATTCTCAATTGGGCCGATGAATTGAAGATGTTTCCAACCTGGTTTCTAAACTCAAAGATACGAGTTGACATTGTAATGAAGAGCTAAAATAAGGAAAGTGGAGCATGTAAATGAGAGAAAAGTGAAAATTTCTGATATTTAAGCTGATGTAATTAGAAAACTTAGGGTGAGTTTCCAATATGGTACTTTCGTTATTTTTCAGTATTAAGTTGTAGTCCGCTAAGTATACCATGTATGGTATTTTTGTGATGTATGTGAAGAGAATGACTTACGTTGAAATGCGAGAAAAGTAATGAAAAGCAGAGAAAATACCAAGAATACCGCATTGGAAACTCACCTTCAAAGATAGTGATGTTTTTCCAATAGGAAATTCAAGAAATTCAGAACCGGACAAAAAATCGAAAAATTTCACTAGTTGAAGGACCAAAGCGAGAATTGCTAGCTAACAAGTTGATGGGGCAGCTTACCCAATCTAAAGAAAATACCGACAATGCAATGATTAATTATTATGATAGGAAGACTGGAAAAGACCAATAGGATGTATGTGAACCATAAAATATGGAGATAGTGAATCGAACCACGAAGCAGGACTATATAGTAGCATATTCTATTCCAAGATGCTTTCGCCGTTGATAGTACAATTACTATTCCCTCTCTCTCATTTTAAATGTTTTCTACGTAAAGTCATGTCATTTTGACTTTAAAAGAAAACATATTTCTAGATATTTTTTTCAAAATTTTTTATACCATTCAAAAAGTACTCGTTGAGATCTTTTGAATGGTACAAAAAAAACTTTAAAAAGTAGTTCCGAAAGTATTTTATTTTTTAAGGTTAAACTTGCACGGTCTTTCGTAGAGGACATTTAAATTGGGACGGAGGGAGTATTATTTTTAAAGTTGGCGGTTTGGGTGTCTGAGCCAGTTTATGCGTACTTCAATCCCCTCTCCGGTCAAAGGGTAGGTCATCCATACCGGGACTGGTAATTGCACAAGAGAAACTCTTGCAGTAAAGTTTTAAACTGGGGATGTTTGGATTTACAACTCATCGATCCACGTTATTAATTGAACTATATCTTGGGGTTGACTGTATAATTATTAAATGACAGTGCTATATATGTAAAAAGATTTAGAATAATGATACATACACAAACTTTGTGCCACAACCCACCACAACCTTACTCACATGGGGTGTGGGCACCCCATATGAGTGAGGTTGTGGTGGGTTGTGGCACAAAGTTTGTGTATGCATCATTTTGAAAGATTTATGTGCACAAATCTTGAAAAAGATGCATTTGAAGTCATCTGATGTATAGTGTCCACTTGCATCGGTTGGATTAGCTCAGCTGCGCCTGGAACCGTGCATATAAGTTTGTGCACACAAACTTCTGGTTAGTACTGGAATGCCCTTCTCTCACTCCATACACTCGACATTCTCTTGGTATCACAGTTTTTTGATTACTTATCAACTATCAAGTTAATTAACAGGTTTGTCTACAATAACATTTGTTTAAAAATTCAAAACGAACAAATGTTAGGACATCCACAGTGGGCTAACAATATGGCTTCTAAGCTTGGCTCCTAACATTTACCTAGCCATGTCCTCAAATATTGCCTTCAATGGGCTCCCCAAACAAGCTCCTAAGGGTGGCTCCTAAAATTGGCTCCTAGCACAATAGCTAAATTTAAGTAGCCTTCTAACTAACTCTAAGTGGGGCCAAAGTCTTTAATTATTTTTTTAATATAAAATATTTGAAAAAGCTGCCGTTGGAAAAATCTCTCAAAAATCATGCAACTGAAGGTAAGATCTTTGATGTGGTTGTTTATCACTAGTTCCTTTATGCCAATTTTTTTTTTTTTTTTTGTGAAGTGAAATGGAACAAAAGAATAGAGGAGAAACATTTTTATTTCACAAGAGACATTACAATGACAGCTTCAAATTGCACTATTTAGTTAGCAAAAATACTATGTTTTGCATTCGAATATCATGTTTCGCCTTAGAGAAATAGTAACAAACGAATATTAATCAAAGTAATGAGAAATTCAAAACGGTAACAAGTCCATATTGTAGCCGTTAGGATTATCAACGTATGGGTCCCACATTTTTAATTTTTTTTTTTTTTACAAATTGAGAAGGATATTGCTAGCCCATTGAGTGCACACATCTTCTCCAAATTTAACAAACTCTAGGAGTGAAAAGTGGACCCCAATTATGCTTATGTGTACACCTTAGGATACAAGTTAGGAGCCATTTTTTGCTCGCCCACTGTGGATGCCCTTATGAATCTAGAACGAATTGTTATACGAAAATTAAGAATTCAAGAGGAATGTTATGATTTTTATATATGTAAAATGTTATGAACTTAAGGCGATTCAAGAGGTGCATACCATACACACCTAAATAGTGTTGAAATTGATTAAGTGCGGCCAACATAGCTATTATGGATTTGCGCGCTTTAAAAACACAGACAAACACACAATCGAAGAACAAACCAAAAACAGAAAACAATGAGAAGCAAGAAAGAACAAGAAACAGAGATTTTTATGTGGTTTCGACTTAAGCTGATTGCTTAATCGTACTCCACGGGGAGCTATGGTATTTCACTATAATGAATAATGATCAAAGTTACAATAGGGGCTGCCCTAATTATCCTTTTTATAGAGTAAGACAACACAGTATATCAAAAACCCTAAAAAAACGCAAAAACGTACGTTTTTCCATGCCGACTGTTCGGACGGACTTGACCACCGTCCGGACTAGAATTTCTTCAAATTCAAAACCCATCCGGACCGCCCGGGACCCCGTCTGAACGCAAGAAATCTCGCTCTTGGTTTTTCTGATAGAACAGTTTTCATCCCAACAATACCTATCATAATTAATTGAATGATAACCTCCATGATCAAGTCAAGATAACAATAAGTAATAAATTGATCTTTTATGGACTGGAAACGTGCAGCAGCAATGCGGATTGGTATTGATCTGTCTTTGTATGTGTTTGCAAGAAATTAATTGAAAATGTGTGTGTTTGTTGATGATTGACCCATGACTAATATTTGAAAGTGTACAAGGATAAATTTCAAACAGTACTACACAAAACGGTCTTTTAAATGTAATGTAAGTGAAGACTTGATTCCAGCTTCATTAATTTCAAGAAAATTTTGAAAATAAATGGATTGGTATATAAGTTCAAATCGAAAAAAGGGAAATTTTTAAACAAAAATTCTACATAAAATTTATCTTCTCTTTCATAATAGTGTCAGCATGATCATGATCCTGGGGATGGTGACATGGAGCCAATTAAGGTGGCCCTGAAACTATCTATGATGAACCAAAATGGGAATCAAATCTTCTAATACAAAATTTTTTTATTTCTCTGTTCCGGTGCATTTTCGGCTATTGAATCACATGAAAATTTTAAAACAAAAATCATAACACATACAATCCAATGATCCAAAATACTTCGACACATAAGAACACTATTTTTTGGGAATAGAAGATCTCAAACGACGAAAATGAGCCTTCACTATTCCTTGTCAGGCTGCATGGTACCTGAGTACCTGTACCATCTACCATACAGGAGTAAAAATATCCAAAGGTGGAGTGCTATCAAATCAAGCTGAATGGATATGTATGAGGTCTTTCTTGGATAGTTCTTACACCATTTTTCACCTCTTGCTTTTTTTTTTTTTGGTCTTTTGCATACTCCAATAAATTAGAATATTGTTACCCTTTCATGTTGAAGCTTTTTAGATATATATGAAAGGACATGCAATAATGTATAGGCCATAGGGTAATGCTGCAACGCACACTTATTTCGGTGTTTATGGTCCGCAACCCTAAAATCGCTTTGAATCTATCAAATTTTTCTAGAAATTCAGAACAATTTACATGAAATTCATCACATTAGTGTAAAATTTCAAAACATTTACACATAAAATGCTTCAATACACACCTCTATTGGGCATCTATTTTGGCTAATAACTTCATAACATTTTAGATAAATTTTCATAACGCCAATCTCGAATTCGTAATTGTTGTATAAAATTTTATAACATTAGTTCAAATGCTATGGATTCGAGAGGTACATACTATACATACCCAAATAAAGGTGTGCATTGCATCATTTGCCAGAAGGACAAAAAAAAAAAAAAAAACCCATAATTGAATTAAACACTGTACAAAGAATGTCGATAGATGATGACATCCTAGGATTTTTTTTTGTACAAAGTTTTTGCATGATATTAAATATTTGACACCTTCCTATCTTGAAAAGATTGAAAAGAGAAAGAAAAGGACATGCTGTATATTCAAATAAATAGAGTATTGTCACCCAATGATTGCAAAGCCAAATAAAACATTTAACATAATTTAAAACCACATGGTCGTATTTTTATTGTTTGTAAAAAGTAAAAAAATAGGTTGATAGTTACTCTACATATGTCACAAAGCATTACCCTCAGTATCACAGCCATTTGCAAAAGTGAATCGCGCGTACTTATGTTAGGACTAAAACTTAAGTAATAAGTCGTAACTTCCACGTGCTTCGGGCAGTGAAGAGTAGATTTAGCGTCGCCAAATGGCTATGGAATCAACTATTTTGGGATACCGAATTATATTTTATTTTCTTTCTTTGTGGCAAAAACAACTTAAAAAAACTACTATCAATAAGACCAAGCAACTCAAAATCTACCCAGATAAATTGAAAATAAAATTTAACCTAACGAGATGCTCTCTCATGGATCCGAATATTCTGATTATTTTACCATGAGCCATTTTTATTTTTATTATATCCATACATATGCATATTCAAACTACTGGTAAACTTGCTTTTTTGGAGACTGAATACTTGTTTTTTTTTTTTTTTTTAACTCCATGCATAATTTTCTATTATTCTAAATATCTTCAATTAGTTAATATGATAATTTTTTTTAGGGTGTAAAAATCTAATTATTACAGTCTCATATGGGTGTACAATAAGGTAATAAAATTTGCTCTCTAGATTCAACGTACCAATTTATTCTTGAATTGCAACAAGTCTTGATTCAAAGCTGGGAAGGATCACCACAATACCCTGAAATGCTTATTATAGATAATCAATGAAAACGAGACAGAAATAGTACAAGCTATATATATCGTGTTAATCATCACTTTAGAAAATCAAGAAGTACTTATTCATTCGTTTTCTATTTTCCTACAAAGGTAAAAAGGGAAATTTTTTTTTTAAGCAATGCTACGCATACGATTTTAAAACCTAATTCCAAACGCAATTGTGCCTGAAACCGCTTGATGCACATGAGTCCATATGCATCGAACAATTTCGGATACAATTATATTTAGAGTTGTATTTTAAAGTTGTATATATAAATTTTCCGGAGATTCTTACACTTCATCCACGTAGCATAATGATTGCATTCAAAACCATTCCAAAATTGCCTCGTAGGACGGAATAGTGTCTAGATCCATTGTACCAGGTTGTAGTATAAATACTTTTGCAAGATTTTCGACATAAAATTTTAATTTTGTTAAATTCAACTAAAAAGGGTTGTGTGATAAAAAAAAAACTCAAATTATCGTACCATTTTGATTTATTTTGCTAAACACGTTAATAAAAAAGATGGATTTAGGACTAAACAAACTCATTTTTCTAGTTAGTGACTTCATTGTTCCTGATTATTTTTATATTTTAATTTTTAGATTCTTGTCTTAAAAACGATTCAAGAAAGTAAAAAGAAAAAGTTACGTTAACAAAAATATTAGGCAAAAAGAACTAATCCAATTCAGTCCAAACTGCAAGTGGTGGCTAGCTCATGCGGTAGAGCTCTTGGATGCCCCACACTGCATCCCGGGATCAAGTCCTATTCTCTCCTCCCCATGTAATAGATTAGGAATGACGAATAACAAAAAAAAAAAAAAAAATTCAGTCCAAACTGGGCTTAACAATTTACAACCCATCTGCTGAAGGCCCATTGGCATGGTCACAATAGGCATTTGGTATAATGGGCTTTTCACTACAATGTACACAATGGGCTTGGACCCCACCCAAAGCAGATGGTGGGTTTATCATAAGCTTGTAAAAGTATTCCCATAAAAAACTAGTCACTTGGCTTTTTGGATTTTATATTCTTACAATTTTTTTTCTTGTTATTGAGTTTTGCATTAAAATTTTGTAGATTATTAGTTCATCTTGATAGAAAGAATCGGAAAAGTAAAAAATTATGACTTTTACCCAAATTTTTAAAAAAATACCCGATTTTTAGCACTTTTAACCTGATATTTTCAAAAAAATATACTGTTTAACTTTTTCGATTCCTCCAGATGAACCAATAATTTACAAAAGTTTGGCACAAGAATGCAAATTGTTTTTTGAATAAAAACAACCCAAAAAGTAGTTTTAGTCAAGTGACTTTATTTTGGGAAACCAATTTGCTACTTACCCAAAAACCTTGAGGCAAAGAAAAGAAAACTTTTAGGCCTGCCTAATTCATTTGCAAGCATGAAATTAGGGTATGAATCTGTCAATAGTACCAAAATTTCACATAGATAAATACTCTTGTTATAAAATAAGAGAAGTTCTTTGACAATATGTATGTGCTTTCAATTGTATGATTTCAAGTCTTGATTGCTTTTTCAATATGTTGACATATTGTTGCATCTGAATTTATTTCGGTGCAGCGGAATCTCTACAAGTGAGAGCCATTCTGGACTATAAACATGTGGTGGTCCCGTGCGATGCACAGATAAGAGATTAATGAAAAGTTTTTCTGTATAATAGGCTTGATTTAACCTGAAAATATATTTTTGATCAATTTCTAAAATATACTCATTAGATATCAACATCTTTAAAGGTACTCAATTTATCAGAGTGGTTGTAAAGAAAAAACTCAAATTAAGAAATCGACTTAATTTTTCAATTTTTGAAAACTCAAACGTTCAATGTTTTGGAAACGTCCATTTCTAAAGAAAGAAGGGGATAAAAATTTTAAAAAAAATAGAATTGAAAAAGGAAATAAAATCTAACGAAAAAGATGGGTTGGGAAGAAGAATGGAGTGGAGTTTTCATTCTTTTCTCTCAAACCAGTGTGAAGGGATCTGGGGTTGCTGTTGTGCAGCCCCGTGCACAGTAGGTGATGTGCAAATCCGGGCCATCCGTTGTTCGGATGGACAGTCCAAATTTCATCTTGCATGCACGGTAACGAATGGTTCGGATGCAAAGGTGCCAAGGTAAAATTTAGGTTGTTCATCCGAGCAATGAAAGATCCGATATGCACAACAGTAACCCCAGGTCCAATGTGTTAGTATATGTCTAAGTTCATAACTAAGTCACACAATTTAAGTGTGAGTGCGGAAGCAAGTGCAAAGCGAACAAAAAAGCATCTTTCAAAATTTTCCAAAACTTCAAAAATTCGCGAGTTTAACGCCCCATGTAAACCACTAGCTAGTACCTTGATTTGATTCACAAGCCACACCACATGGCCCAAAATGCTTAAGCCCAAAGTACTAGTAGTAGCCCACATGATTTGTTATATACCCAAGACCATTCATGTAAACAACCAATGTGAGACTAAACACCATTTACTCCCAAACCTGGGGTATTACAATCTTCCTTCCTTAGGGATGCAACGTCCTCGTTGCATAGTCCCAGCAACCGCCCCTGGTGTCCGTGGTGGCAGAGCGCATCCTACCCACCACTTGGACCAGGGCGGGACTCTGATACCATTTGTAACGTCCCATGTAGACCACTAGCCCAGTACTCTGATTTGATCCACAAGCCACACCACATGGCCCAAAATGCTTAAGCCCAAGGTACTAGTAGTTTCTTACATGGTTTGTTATATACCCAAGACCACTCATGTAAACAACCAATGTGAGACTAAACACCATCTACTCCCAAACTTGGGGCATTACAGCGAGTGAATATTGTGAGCACGAGGCATGGCAGGAATTGAGATCAGAGGACACTATTGAAAAATTATGTGATTAAGGTAGTATTTAGTATAGACTAGAATATCAGATGTTAGGCAAAAAAACAATAGTGGCCTTGTTCGTTTCCATGTTTAGTTTTAGTTTTAATTTTGATGACATCATCATTTCTCTCTCTATTTCTCTCCACTCATTACATCTGCTGACATAATCAAAACTAAACTAAACTATCTAACCAAACACAGCCAGTACATTTGAATTCATCGTTAGCTATTTTTTTTTTTTTCAAACCTTTAAACCCTGGAATATCCTCGAAATTGGAGCTACTAACAAAAAAAAGTTTCGGAAAAGTCTGAAAATACTTGGACACAATGTGCAATAACCTTCCAAGAACCTTCATGGAAAATCCATCCATGAGAGAAAATTGAGACGACATTGATCAAATGGCTCAGCTACTTTCCAGAGCACATGCACTTTAATGGAAACCCATCAAATTTAAGGTAAACCCAAGAAACTGCTCTGCATCTTCACCAATGCTATTAGGAAATTTCTTTGCAACTTTCACTTGGCCTTTTTTTCTCCACTTGCTACATTAATCATGTCCAATAAGAATCTTTAACACAATCATTAAAGTTGCTCGTATCTCGAATGCCACTGTCACATCATTTTTTTAAAAATTCAGTATCAGATTTCTGAAACACTCATTTTCGTTACTCTATTTCAAGCAATTTCTCACACGAAATTATCATAATGTAATTGTCACATCATACATAAACTATTGTGTTTAATATTGTAAAAAAAATAAAAATAACAGTATGTTTTTTGATAACCAGATTACCGGGCCAACTTACATTAGAAACCGCTAAATGTCTTCTATATAACTTGCTTCCGATCATATGTTTTTCCACACAAACTAAGTCTTCCAATGGCTCTAGCTAGCATTGCAAAGGGATCCAAATGGCTCTTCAACAAAAGTCTCAAGCTAACTCATCCTCACCTCCATCAACCAAAACCTAAAACTCCAACACCACACTCCCTCCTCCCACCAAAAGGCAGCACGAAAGAAGAGTTCCAACAAGTTTTTCTCTACTTTGACACCAACGGCAATGGAAAAATCTCGGGCGATGAACTCCAAGCCTATTTCTCTTCGATAGGTGAGTCCATGTCAAGTGATGAGGCCCAAAGGGTGATAACAGAATTTGATAAAGACGGAGACAATTTACTAGAATTCGGCGAATTTCTTGAGTTAATAGGAGAGAATGAGGGGGAAGATGATATTAGGAGGGCTTTTGAGATGTTTGAGGTTGAAAAGGGTAGTGGTTGCATCACACCAAAAGGGCTGCAACAAGTTTTACACCGTTTGGGGGAAGAAAAATCATTCGAAGATTGTGCAGCTATGATTCGAGCCTTTGATCTTGATGGTAATGGAGTTCTTGATTTCTATGAGTTCAACAAGATGATGACCCCAGTGGCTTGAATATTGAACCCCATGCTTTTACATATGTTTGTATTCCCACAATAATCATTGGATACAACCATGCATTAATTTATATCAATATTACAATTATGAAACTTCGCATGGACAACGATTTTCATCAACCATTTTTTTTTCTTTCCCGGATCATCAAATTGGACCTTGGCAGATCCATTTTTTTTTTCTTTTTGGTATCAAATGTGGGATCTTGACTCCATTTCATGGGATGGTGACACAAGATCTCTAAGGATGCAATTAAGTTGAATTGAAGGTGAAGTAAAATTTCAACCTAGGGGCCAATAGTTGGTAGATTTCAACCAAAGGAGAATGCTATCAGTACATTTCAGATAGGATCATGACATTGACCGGTAACTAACCGATGGCTAGAGTTGGAACCGAATGATTCAGATATAAATGCCCCATCCATTTATGTGTTGTGTCGTGTCCATGTCCCTTGAAATAAATCATTCATACCAGAGAAACTGAACAATCCAGAGATGTGGACTGATCCATGATAATGTCTGCCGATGAATTTGTATCCTTGACAAGAGGGGAAGAATGCAGGATACTGGGAATAGTGAGAAAAGGGGCGAATCATTGTAGTGTTTTCCACTAAAATAGGGAACGAAAACTAAGGGTTTCGCGCCATTGAGATCAGAAAAATACTCCAAAAGAAATAGAAAAGGAACAGAAAAATGAGTTGGACGCCACCTAAGTTTCAGGGAGGGTTTCAGAGAGAGTTTTTCATGCACCGTGCTAGGCCTGTCAATGGACTGGATTGGATCCGGATCCGATTAGTTCAAATCCGAATCCGAATCAGATGTGGAAAAATCCGATATATGCATTCCGAATTCGAACTTTAGGATATCCGATCCCTTTTTATTTTTTTTGGGCAGAATTTTAGGAAATATCAATGTTGTGCATATACTAGAAGAAAATCAATTTCACAGAAATCACTTTCCCTTCAATGGACCAAAAAGCCCACCCATTGGCAATGCCAAATATTGCTTCATTTAGGCTTTATCCTTCCTAATTCCTATACCTAACCCAAAAGTTTGAAGCACTTACAGATACAACTGATAGGACAACTTCAAAAAACAAGCATTAGATAGCTGATTTCGATCGTGGAAACCAAAAAAGCTGCCCAAATTGCAGAACCATCGAAAGGAAAGCTCTCCAAGAAACTGCTTTAGATATGAATCCATCAAATCCATATAGCATCATCCAAACCTTAGCACCACAAACTGGGAAATCCAAAACAGATATGAGCCAAGAAATTCATCCAAGCAGCAGCAAGAAGGCACACAGAGCCATATAGCCCGATGAAATTAGGCCTCCAACATCTTTAAAGAGCAGACCCAAATACTGAACAAACAGGACTACAAGACACAAAGAGATTGTCAAGTGCGGTGGGTGGCGAGAGAAGCACATTCCAGTACTAATCAAAAGTTTGTGTGCACAGACTTATATGCACGGTTCCGGATGCAGCTATGAGCTGAACTAGCCGATGCAAGTGGACTTGTATTGTTTCTTGGAGTGCTCTCTGGTCGTCTTCGACTAGTCGGATACTAACATGGTTCATTGCTTTGTAGAGTCAGGTGGAAGGAGGGCTAGAAAACTTAAAGCCGGCCATGCCCTTCACGTTTTACTCTTAAGAAATTAGATGCACATTCATGCAAATTGCAAACTTAAATTCTTTATTTTCGATGTTGGCACCTCACAGACCCATTGACTAATCAAAGAGCATACAACGATCATGCAAACATATACACAATTCAACAACGTAAATGTTTACTACTAACCTTGTCATCCTCGCCCATCTTCCCTTCACTCTCCGCCGTCTCCTGATTCTGCAACCCAACATTACAATCAATATCCTCAATCACAACAATCGACTGATTCCCTGTCCCTGGCGGTGAGAAGTGACTCTTTTATGTCTCGTGTTTGGATTCTGACATTAGTCTACCCATCCTTATCATTAGCGATGCATTTCTGACTGTATTTTTCTTTCATTGTATTCATTCGAAAACTTTGTAAGCCCCACATGCCTTTATTGGAATAGAATCATTATTGTTGGATAAAAAAGAAAGAAAGAAAGGATATATATGGCCGCAATGTCTGAGGACGAGGCAGCATTGCGGAACCCTATAGCCATTTGTGAGTTTTGTAGATTACTTCTTGGGTCTTGATTGTACGAACCATCAAAATGAATTTTATCGTGACTTCTACCTTAATTATTTGTTGAGAATGAATCCTTCTGTCTCATGTATTGTATAATCCAGAATAATTAAGTGTGGTTTTCCTTAAAAATCATGCTTTAATGGATTTTCACTTTTGACCCCTTCAGTGGGTTTTTTTTTCCTCTGCGAAAGTCAATATTGTTAGTTGTAAGTGAGGTTTGAACTATGTCAAATTAATTTAGAACTCACAAATAAGCCAGAGAAAATCAAGTGCAATTGCACAATCCATTATCCAATAATTCAACAAACACCACAATCTCCTCGAAATACACACCAAAATTAATACTAGAAATTATAAAACTTCTACAAGCGCCCAAGGAAAAAAACAAGTCTTATACAAACATCGAGAATTCATTAGACAGGAGATTAATTAGATTCCACCGTGTCCATAATGTGATTCGTTGGATTGGATCTTCTTAATCTTGATGTACCTGTAGTAAACATACTGAAGGATGATCTGTTTTGTTAATCATTAAGGTGAAACTGTTTATATTCACTAATGGAGGGCTAAACTTCAAAGAATTTTCTCCTTTTCTAAAACAAGAAGAAGAAGAAGAGGGGGGAATTTAATTTGCTTTTAGTGACTAATCAATTGATTAATAAGAGAAAAGGATACAAAGAAATCAAGCACCACACAAACTATTGCATCCAGCAGCCAAGGCATGTTTGCTTTTATCTTCTCCCATTCAGTGCTTCTCACCAGGATACTGCATTTGTCCAGTCCAAGAATTACTATGTGTTTGGGGAAAACAAGGCTCTGTAGTGCCCCTTCCGCGCTACAAGATGTAAAGTCCTAACTGTCCATCTTGGTGATCAATGGTTCAGATATGTTTGTTAACTCTTAACAGTAAGAGTGCATCTACAAATCTGAATCATCGATTGCAGAGATGGACGACTCGGACGAGGACCCGGGGGTGCTAGGGTGCACCCCTAATGTGAAATCCGAGCCGTTCATTGCCACGCATTAGGGAAGTTGATCTCGGCAATGAACGGATCAGATTTCACCTCAGCAATGAGCGGATTGAATCAAAAAAAGTGCCAAGATGAAATCGGAGCCGTTTAAAACACATCCGACAACCCTGATACCGCCCACCAGGGAGTAACACTAAGAGGACGGTACGAGGACCCCGGGTCCATGTGCTTGTGTGCGCCCTGAGAGGACGGTACAGGAACCCCGGGTCCAGTGCGTGTGTGGGTGCGCGCGCCCGCGCGCGCGAGAGAGAGAGAGAGAGAGAGAGAGAGAGAGAGAGAGGACCTTCCTGTGTAAGTGGCATTGGCAATCAAAGCGAGGATGAACATGAGAGGATTCAATCCCTACAAAACCAGAAAACTTGATGCGGAAAAATAAACTAATCCTGCTCCATCTCCAATTGGTAGTCCTTCTCGGTAGTTATGTCAACATTTGGATCGAAACATAGTTTAACAAAACAATCGAGTTTGTTTGAAATTGAGATCTCTTAAAAATGTAAAAATTAATAATTTTTTAAAAAAATTACGACTGAATAACCATGATTTTTCGTTCAAATGTTCGTACAATTAACTGTAAAAGACCAATAATTGGCGACAGAGGGAGTATCTGCTTAATGGAACACTATAATTAAACTAGATATATGCACATAATCTGATACAGAAGTATATCGAAAACGAATTTTTTTTTACCTCAACACTCCCTCTCTTGATCTGCCCATTCAGTAACATATGTACAAATAAATTCAGAAATAAGTACAAATTAAACTCTACACATAACCATGAAAAGGTTTCCAAAATGTGTTTATGTAAAAACTCACATTCAACCAAATCTGTGGGATTCGGCCGCCCATGTATATAGCAGCCATTAACCATCCCAGCCATTCCCCCAATGCGTATTCTTCATCAAATTCATGCCCCTGTTCGAAGTTGAACATGTACGATTTCATGAACTTTTGTACACCCTTCAAGTGAATCACAACGGTATTCGTAAAGTTAATAGAACAAAATCTCTAGCGCAACATAGTCCCGGTGTTGTCCAATTTGTGACCCTCAAAATTTACGTGTTCGGATGATATTACGATCACATCAATGACATGGGCCCCAAAGCGCACCACCTCATTGATTTGGAACATGATGTAGACATGAGTTGTTTTGCTTGGGGTACGATTGAGAGTTTTAGAGACATACTAGTACCTGTAATAATCTCCTCCCAGATGTTTTCAAGTATGCTTCTGTCAAGGCTCCGCTTAGGAAAGGCAAGTTGGCTGAAGTAGCAAGAAAGGTTCCATAGCCCACCTAAATTAATTAGCAATACGATGTTACACACAGTACATTGATCAATTTAATTGAACAATTGCAAGAAAGATAAGCAGTACTGTCTTTTACTTTCTTTTCACGCTCTACGAGATAGATAATTCTCTAACTCTAACAATACGTCAACAAAAAAAAAAAAAAACAGTTTTCTAGAACAAGGCCTGGAATTTGTATTCCGTACGAAATATTACCGAACGTGGAATTCTCTGAGGTTGAGAGTACGTCTTGGGTGGAGCGGGAGTCGTTTCATCTTCAGATGATGAATCAACGTTAATCTCCAGGGTAGAAGGACCACTTTTAGCCTTTATATATGATTTAAACGGCGGCGTATCGCTTCCAGCCATTGATCTTGCTGACCTGATCGACCAAGAAAACTTAAAATTGTTTCAACCAACTAGCTAGGTGATTATAACGTTCAGAAAAATTTAATTTTTGCACCTTTTAAAGTTTGGGTAAATTACACTGACCTCCCCTGAGGTTTCTAACTTGTACACTGACCACCCCTACTTTATCTGAAATAGCACTGACCTCCCCTGAGGTTTATATTTTCGTATCAAAAGCACCCTTCTACCCTTCCGACGGGTACCGACGGCGCCGGGGACCCCCTTGTGGGTCCCTAACAGTCAATCCGAGCCGTCCATTCATTCCAGAATCGAATTCCGAGTGGGTCTTCGCGGGAATCACCTCAATCGGACGGTCCTAAGTGCTCGATCCAAAATCACCCCATTTAGTTCAAAATTTTTTGGATCGAGCACTTAGGACCGTCCGATTGAGGTGATTCCCGCGTAGACCCACTCGGAATTTGATTCTGGAATGAATGGACAGCTCGGATCGACTGTTAGGGACCCACAAGGGGGTCCCCGGCGCCGTCGGTACCCGTCGGAAGGGTAGAAGGGTGCTTTAGATACGAAAATATAAACCTCAGGGGCGGTCAGTGCTATTTCAGATAAAGTAGGGGTGGTCAGTGTACAAGTCAGAAACCTCAGGGGAGGTCAGTGTAATTTACCCTTTAAGTTTTATTTAAAAGTACTTTCCTTGATGCTTCAATCTAGTTTCTCTGTCATGTTGCTTTCATTGTTGGAGAAAGAAACAACAAGAAGACATGCAATTCAGGATACGATACTTGGAGTGGAATATTATAGAATTTTGGAAAAATTTCAGCCCAACAAAGAAAATGAAAATGATGGCAGTTGTCCACTATAGTCTATGTGTATATATATTCATATATTTTACTTGATTTCTTTAGTTTATGATGTGTCGTGTTTTCCTTGCAATATTGACAAAGGAGACGACAGGGCCAGACCTAATATTTTGGCAGCCTAAGGCAAACATTGATAGTAGACCTTTAATAATGTACATTTTGGGGGCCCAAGGCACAGGCCCCAGAGATGACAAAGGGACTAGGTTTAGACCGAAAATGATAGTGTAATAATCAAATCAATAAATTTAAACTTTAGATGCCGCAGTAAAATCTTTCTAAATCTATGCGACCAATGGTGTAATTATCGTTCTCAAATGCACACAGTTATGAAATGTTTGCGACAACCATAGAAACACATATATAATTTATGAATTCTAGTAGTAGAAAGGAATAAACTTATTTATTGCAGAAGTGAAATTCTAACATATTAGGGTTAAAAAAAAATAAACTAGGTTTTTTTTTTTTTTTTTTTTGAACTGGCAACGCTCGGGATAAGAAACAAAGGTTCAGGGATAAGAGACCCCCCTCATATAAGGTTGTAACTTACGTGTAGTAGAATTTCCTATGATGAGGCACTTCAACAGGGGAATTTCCTGCAGCTTTGCTCGCCTCCAAACGATCGGATTTCAGATGTTTTGACTCATCTTTTACCTAACAAGTTTCCAAAGCCCATTTTAGATTCAACAATGATACATACACACAAAAAATACCCCGAAATGACCCCGAAAAACACATCCAAAGTGTACTGGGTGAATCTCACCCCTTGGATGTGTTTTTCGGGGTCATTTCGGGGTATTTTTTGTGGGTATGCAGACTTTCCGTTTTAGATTTCCATTTCATAATTGTGTTTGGATATACATGTGTGTGTGTGTGTGTGTGAGAGAGAGAGAGAGAGATGTTGTGCAACCAGTTTAACTTCAATGTTCCTGCAATTCCACCATCGGAGAAGGTAATCATAATAAATGCATTGCAACACCAGTATCACAGTGGTGGTTGTGTATAGCTGCAGTCAAAGATTGAAGATAACACAATTTAGTACTTCATAAGCTACATAGCCCATCGTTACTTCGGAGTTTGTGAGGCGCCTAGTTTCACAATATAGCCAGCTATTTAGATCGAACGAGATCGAGATCGAGATCGAGAGGGGTTTACCAAAGCAGTGTAGAATTGGGTCGGTAACTGCATCGAAAGACGGAGTTATGTCAGTTACAGCTAGTAACATGGATATGAGTACAGTAAAATCAGCTAAATCGGATAACTGTAAGTATTTGATTCAATTTTTCATTCAAAAAAAAAAAAAATTAAGTACCTACAACGATCTGATTGAACTATATATATTTAATAAAACAACTCAAAAAATTATTTAAAAAATTAATAAACGGCTCAAATCATTTATGCGAGACTTACGAGTGGGCCACAAACAATACTGTGCACTGCCTATGCTCACCCGTAGGGTGCATTTCTCGTAGCTTTGTTTTTTGTCTTTACGTTGTAGACAAAACTAAAGTTGTTTCTCTTATTGTGACTTTTTGACCTTTTGAGACTTTTTTTTTAAGGAGAATTTTGAGCAAAAAAGTTGAAATGTCAATAAGGAGAACAGGGTATTTTAAGTTGTATATATATATATATATATATATATACACAGTACATATATATAAACGACAAGGACACACATGTTTTTATGTAAACATAGGACCACCACCATCCATATCGATCCACAGAGCTCAAATCAGATACGCAGCAATAGTGGTCCTGTCACTCGCAGTCTCAACTAAACCCAAATCTGTTTTCCACGTCTCAGGGTCACTAACACCCAAATTATTAATTAGTAAAAAATATGGGAAATGGCTACAATACACATCCCTTATTTGGGTGTGTATGATACACACCCTTATAAAAGTTATGAATTTTTTTATAAAAGTTACGAGACACACCAAAATGTTACGAATCATAGAAAATGTTACGAATCATATTGCTGAAAAGTTACGAAAAACTAAAAAATGTTACGATTGTCGATGAGGTGGCACAATCTGGACCATACAATAGGTGCATATGGTACACCCAAATAAGGGGTGTGTATTGTAGCCTTTTTCCAAAAATATGGGAATGATTAGCACTAAGCATTATATTAGTACCCAGGTAGGAAAGAAATTGAGTCAACTACTGAGTTTTCAAATTTTATTTTGAAACTTGCCGTGGTTAGGTTTTTGTCCAAGTTTAACTTGTTCAATATGTGTATGCAAATTAGCTAACATGAAACAAACTGTAGCCGAGTCAAGTTCGAGTGGCTTATCGTGTACAACGTATGTGTTATCGAAATGTTTTGCCGTTATGCTCTTGGTCTTTTTAATCTTTGTATCTCTCTTCAACGATTAGCAAATTTCTTTTGGTTAAAAAAAAAAAAAAAAAATGGCCACGACAATGTGCGATAGTTTTACCGTGGCTGGGTCGAGAACGCAGCCCACAAGGTTGAATATGTCTCTGCATAATCAAACGTTTCAAGTTAGTTTCCATCTGATAAATCGTAATTGAAATCTACGTGCACGGACTTATATATGTACGCGGAAAGAGATCTGAATACAGTTATGCTCGGAACGATTCAATATACATGAGTTCCTTGTGGGTTTTCGAGACTCACGTTCATCGGACGGTTTTGAATACAGATGTGTTGAAATTAAATTTGGAACTTACCCAACAATCCAAGCGGAGAGAAATGCTAGAGACACTCCGCTGCCTGATTTGTTACCGAAGTTGGTGATGATTTGGGGGATTTCAGCTGCTCCCCAACTCACGAAACTCACCAAACCCAGGCCAAATGATATGTCATCGTTGAGGTTGCAGAGGCAGTCTTTGAAGTATTTCTCAACCCATTTAACACAGCCCCTTTTATCGTTTGGACAAGAGGAAATGAGTTTTATGGGTTTCATATCTCTCTGAGTTTGGTGGAAAATGAGAGAGTGCTCTCACAGCTTTTATAGCCAAGGCGCAAGGGTGGGGGGTTGGGTTTTTTATTACGAAAATTCCAAGTACCCCAAAAACTTACCTTGAAATTACTCCGAAAATAAAATCAGGGGTTTAAATGAACATCTAAGTGAATTTGAACCACTTGAAAATTCACTTTTGAGGTACCTAGCATTGCTCTTTTGAATATGACCTCGGGACAGTCCCAAAGTTTGTGCGGTTGCTTGGTGGGGTTTGCCCCTACGCAATTGGTTGGGGTTTGATTCTTTGTGATTGTAGGATGGGTTCTTTGTTCAAGTCAAAATAAAATCAACTTCGGAGAGGCAAACAATAGCTAATGACTGAATTAATAACAAGTGATCAAACGAGAATAAGAGAGGGAGAGTAGGGGTGAAGGATTAAGCCAAGTACACAGAAAGAGAAGGCAGCAACGTTCAGTTCATTCTCCTTAAGATCGTCATAATCCTCCTAATCACAGTTCTAGATTAAAATATGCGCTCGCGAGCTCTAGCAAGAACCAATGCTCTTGTTTCCAAAGCTCAGAGTCACTTTCCCTCTCTAGAATTTTCGTGCTCTCGGATGAATCAGAAGATCTCTCTGGAATTTGTGAAGGAATGTCCCATATTTATAAGGGTCTGCACCCAATCATGGGGCAGCAGACGTTTTCCCCAATAATATGGTGACACGTGCTCTCTCCGTATACCTGGGCGACGTGGGTGATGTCACTGGCCGTTAGGAAGCTTCCTTTAGGTCATTCCAGTGCATCGTTTTCCCTCGCGGCAACCCTTAATCCCTCAAAGCCACCAAACCACTTGTATCTCCCTTGTTCCCGCTGGGTTTGTCCTGGTCGCGAGCCCTTTGGCTCGCGCCAAGACCTTTTTCGAGCTCGTATCGACTTTCCTTTCCCTGCCTTTTGGTCAGGTGCCGTCGCGAGCCCAGTTCGCATGTTCGCGGGAGTGTTCACTCTTTCCCGTCGCGTCAATCCCCTTCGCTGAGGGTCTCGCGAGGGGTGAATCTCTTTCTGGTGATGTTTCCCTTATTGAGGGCCTCCCTCTCTGGGAGCAATAGAGGTTTTTTGGGCATATTATACCGCGAGACTTGCTCTTCGCGGTGTCTGTTCACTAATTGCTGAGTTTGACTGCTGTCTGACGTGTCTCTTGTAATTTCACTCAAGCCACGTGGCTGTCCATTACAGGTTGGTCAACCGCCACATCACCAGACGCGCTGACCTATCCTACAGTGATCATCTCACAAAAAATTCTTGTGAATTCCTTAGTTTGGGACAGGGATGAAATGCCTTTTATAGGACCGGAGAAGAGATTAGTCGAGATGCACGTAAGCTGACCCAAGCACCCATGACGTGGAGCAACAAAATAAAAATAAAAATGACCAAGGGACAATCTTCTACCAGTAGAAAACAAAATAGGGTAAATCTACCTAATGTGCCCCTAAAATATCATTTGATTCTCATTTGGCCCTTTTATTTTTCGTCACGGTGATATATTTGGCAGTTGCGTGCAGTCAATTTCTCTTAGCGGGACACTTGGTCACGATGGAATGAAGAGTGAAAATAAGGAAAGTTTAGTGTGTCAAGGGGAGAAATAATATTCCTTGATTCTCAATTGGACCCAGGAATTGAAGGTGTTTCCATCCTGATTCCTAAATTTACGTGCGTTTTACAATGTGATCCGTTAGCCAGTTGCATTAGTTTTTCTGACAAAAACACGAGTTGACATTCTTATCGAGAGCTAAAATAAAGAAAGTGCAGCATGTGAAGGAGAGAAAAGTGATACTTCCCATACTCCCCCCGTCCCATTTTAAATGCTCCCTGCGTATATCCGTGTTATTTTTAAACGTCTATATCTTTTTATTGGTAAGGTTTTCAAAGTTTTTTAAAAAATTGTCTAATAGGACTAATTGAGATCTATCAAATAAGATCCATATTGCATATAAAATATATTATAGAATGAAAACTATAATAGTTTTAAAAAGACACGCATAACCGTAGGGAGCATTTAAATTGGGACGGAGGGAGTATTTAAGTGGATGTCAGCAGAAAATTTAAAAGGCTGGTGTTTTTTCAACAGTTTGAAGAAATTCATAACCGGACAAAAAAATTCAAAAATTTCACTAGTTGGACCAAAGTGAGAATTAGTTACACGTTAAGGGTGCAGTTTACCCAGCCCAAATAAAATAGTACTATGGAAAGACTGGAAATTAAAGACCTATAGGATATTCTTAGTGAACTCAGAGCATATTTTTTCCTCCTTCTAAGGGTTTTTAATGTCCGTACATCAACGGACGACTACAGTAAGCATATTCTACTCCGAGATGCTTTTCTACGTTGATAGTACAATTATCACTATTATTTTCTGAACTGGCGGTGAGAGTGTCTAGACCAGCTTGTGCATTTTTCAACTACATCCCTTCTCTGATCATTCAAATGTAGGCCAAATACACCTGGACTAGGAAATTCAAAAGAGAAACTCTTGCAGTCTAACCCCGAGAAGTTGTCAGGGTTCAAACTCAGGATGTTTGAGTGTAAAACTCATCCCTAGCACTATAAACTAGTTTGGGGTTTATAGTACAATTATTGAAATCTAGATAAAGATGCATCTAAAATCGTCTGATGATGCAGTGGATTCCAAGAAACAATAGAAGTCCACTTGCATTGGCTAGTTCAACTCATAGCTGCGTCCGAAACCGTGCATAAGTCTGTGCACACAAACTTTTGATTAGTACTGGAATGCCGTTCTCCCGCCACCCACCGCACTTGACAATCTCTCGCACTTGACAATCTCTTTGTATCAAGTGAGTACGTTATGTCCCCTTTAATTCATAATATTTTGTGTAGAAATTCATAACTGAGATTCGTAACATTTGTATAAAGATTCGCAACAATTACATAGAAATTCGTAACAGTAGTTTAAAAATTCATAACATCAAGACAAATTCATAACGAACAAATGTTGTGAATCTAGATTGAATTGTTATGAATTGTTCTACGAAAATTATGAATTCAAGAGGGCTGTTATGGATTTTTATATATGTAATATGTTATGAACTAGGTGATTCAATATGTGCAAATCGTACCCACTCAAATTGTGCATTGAAGTGTTCCCTAATTAAATTAAACATGTTGAAATTGATCAAGTGCGGACGACATATCTATCATTATTAATTAAAGGATAAGCTCCATGATCAATCCAAGATAATAAAAAGTAAGAAATTGATCTTTCATGGAATGGAAACGTGCAGCAGCAATGCGGATTGGTAATGAGTTGTCTTTGTATGTGTTTGGAAGAAATTTGTTAAAAATGTACTATTTGTTTGTTAATAATTGACCCCTGACTATTTCAAAGTGTACAAACAGTGGCGGAGCCACTACCAGATCAGTGTGGGCACAGGCCCACACTGGATTTTAGGGATTTTTTTTTTTTTTTGCATTCTTATAGAAATATGTATTAGAAATTTCACTGATACATCATATTATTTCTACAAAAGATTAATTATTGCTCTTGGGGCACCACTATATGATGTTATAACATCATTCTCCTATGCATATTGATGTGGGACTTGAGACTAAAAATGTGAATTTTACCTAACTATGAGATGATGAAGGCCGGAAAAAAAAAAAAGATCATGGAGAAGGATTTTAGGGCACCACACAGAGATACCCCAGAACCATCTAATAACTAGTTACTGCAAACAAGCTTCAATTCATTGAATTTTTGCCTCGAAACTATTAGGTTTTTATAGATTTATAATCACTATATTACCATAAAATGTAAGTCTTTTTTTCCTTACGATATACATCAACAAGGGTTAGTGAAAAAATTAGTGTGTTAACAACTAAAGAGAGTTGGAAATCTCTCAACTAACTCGAACAACAAACCTCCCCTTGGAATTCAAAGGGTACACCCAAATAGACTGAGGCACATTTTTACACTACAAAGTACTGGCATTTATGGTCTAATTGTGCCCTCACTCATGTGATTTTCTAGCTACGCCACTGTGTACAAGGATAACCAACTCGACTAAGAGCAAAATTGTCATTAATGACTTGGTTATAAATTTCAAACAGTATGTACTACACATGATATCTTTGTGTGTGATACGCAAAAAAGTGGTTTGTGTTTTTTAGGACCGGAGATGCTCCAAGTTGGAACCCGAGACCTTGTAGGATACTTCTTAAATTTAGACCATTGATTGGACGGATGGACTGTTTGGATTTCGCACTGTACACAACTCTTGTAGCCCACTCTGAGTCCAAGTTGTCGTATTGTTAGTTTGTTCTTCCTTTTTTATGTGCCACATTCATTTACCTTCTCATCCCTAGTGTCACCATGATGATCCCGGGGATGGTGACATTAATTGTTCAGAGGTGGCCCTGAAAACATTACGATGAACCAAAATGAGCCTCAAGTATAAGTTCTTTCTTGGATGGTTCTACACCGTTTTTTCACTTCTTTTTTTTTTTTTTTTTTTACTTTTTATGTATAAGACAGTTGTAGCTTTTTTAGATACATGTGAAAGGACATGCAATAATGTTGAGGGTAATGCTACAATACACACCCAGCTTTATTTTAGTGTTTATGTTATACAACCCCAAAATCGCTTTGGATTTATATATCGCATTTTTTTCTAGTAATTCATAACAATTTGCATGAAATTCATCACATTAGTGAAAAAATTCAAAACATTGGATAGTAATTCTTAGCATTTGTTTAGAATCATGGCATGCATCATGAAGGGGGGGGAAAAAACTGAATTCAAAATTGATGTTAAAATTTACATCCAAAGGTAATGAATTTCAACACAAAAGTTATGACATATTATGGTTCATAAAAAATTGTGAAATAAATTGAGAGGAAAAGAGTATTCTTAAGGGTAAAACTAGAAATTTGACATATTTTGATAAATTATTATTTTAGAAATAGGACCAACATTTTGGGACATCCCAAAATAGAAAGAGGGGCCAGCAATTTGGGACGGAGGGAGTATAATTCATCCACTGGGGACGTTGGTTATAATCTCTGTCTTGTTTTCAAGTTTTTTTTTTTTTTTTTTGGATTTAGCAACAAAAAAGGGGAATAATTCAATACGCACTCTTTGGGTGTCTATTTTGGCTAATAACTCATAACATTTTAGATAAATTTTCATAACACCAATCTCAAATTTGTAATAGTTGTATAAAATTTTATAACATTATTTCAAATGCTATGAATTAGAGACGCGCAAATAAAAGTGGGCATTGCGTCATTTCCAGGACCAAAAAAAAAGCCCATAAGTGAGACACTGCAAAAATAATGTCGACAGATGATGACATTTGAGGATATTCTTTTGGTGCTAAGTTTTTGCATGATATTAAATATTTTACACCTTCCCATCTTGAAAATAGAAAAAGAAATAGAGTATTGTCATTCACTAACCTTGGAGAAAGTGTACAATACATAAGAATGTCACCTAATGATAGCAAAGCTAAATAAATTATTTAACATAATTTGAAACCAAATGATCGTATTTTTCAAGATAATTGGGGCAGCTTCTGTCTTCTTCTTTTTCTTCTTTAGGAGTATTTATTTATTTATTTTTGTGCTTAACTGAAAAGTTAAGTCAACTTGTTTGTCACAGTTCTACTAATTTTATTTTTATTTTTTGGTAAAAAAATAAATAAACAGGTTGATAGCTTGTATATGTCACAAAACATGCATTCTCTAAGTATCATACAACCATCTACGGGAGAGTGAATCACATTTATGTTGAGACCAACCCTTAAGAGTAATAAGTTCCAACTCTTGTGTACTTTGAGCGCCGGACGGTGAAGAGTAGTTTTAGCCTCGCCAAATGGCTATAGAAACTTGAACCTAACTACATACCGGTCGTACCCCAAGCTTTGACAGAGGAAAACATGCATTTACACACATTGAATCAATTATTTTGGGATACCCAATCATATTTTCTTCTTTGTGTGAAAAGCTACACAGAAAAATTAAGAATAAAATTTAACCTAACGAGATGCTCTGTCATGGATCCCAATAATTTGATTAGTATGGGTATACAATAAGGTAACATATCTAAACATCTTAAATTAGTTAATATTATAATCTTATTTTTTGAAGTGAGATAAATGTAATTAGTTTAGTGTCATATGGGTTACAATAAGGCACAATAAAATTCGTTCGTAAATCAATAAATCATAACATGTCTAGATTCAACGTACCAATATATTTTATGACGAAGAAACTTGTTCTTAAATCGCAACATGTCTTGATTCAATGTACCGGATTTGGTTTTCCAAGTTGGGAACGATCACCACAATATTATCCTGACATGCTTACATTGATCAATGACTTGTCAGGTGAAAAATGAAAACGAGACAAAAATAGTACAAGTTTTATATCTGTCGTGTTAATCATCACTTTACAAAATTAGAAGAACCTTATTCATTCGTTTTCTATTTTCCTAGGAAGTTAAAATAGGGAAAAAGATTCTTGAGCAATGCTACGCATACAACTTTAAAACATACTGCAATTCCAAACACAGTTGTGTCTGGTACCGTCCGATGCACATAGCCCATATGGATCGAACAATTTCGAAAACAATTATATCTGAAATTGTATTTTAAAGTTGTGTGCATAAACTTTGCAGAGATTCTTACACTTCATCCACGTAGCATAATGATTGCATTCAGATTGCCACCATTCCAAGATTGCCTCGTAGGACGGACTATAGTCTAGATACATTGTACCAGCTAGTAGTATAAATATTTTGCAAGATTTTCGAAACAAAATTGTAATTTTGTTAAATTCATCTCAAAAAGGTTGTGTTATTGAAAACAGGTTGATAGAAAAAAGATGGATTTTAGGACTAAATAAACTCGTTTTTTTAGTTATTGACTTCATTGTTCATTTTATATATATATGGGAGAACATTCTTTACACTGGCGGTGTAAACTAAAGTTTCCTCCAAATCTATTACATTGTGCCATGTGTCCAAACAGTGGTCCCAAAAGGTAAAACATAAACACGTGGAGCAATGCAATCATTTTGGAAGAAACTTTAGTTTACACCGCCGGTTAAAAAATGTTTTCTCTATATATATTTTAATTTATATATTCTTGTCTTAAAAATGATGGAAGAAAGTAGTAAAAAGAAAAAGTTATGTTAACAAAAATATTTTAAAAAAAGGCAAAAAGAACTAATGCAATTCAGTCCAAACTGGGCTTACCAATTTACAAGCCATCTGCTGAAGGCCCATTAGCATGGTCACAATGTGTAGGATATTTGAATTGGGCATTTATGTAATGGGCTTTTGACCAATGTACACAATGGGCTTGGACCCATGCACCGAAAGCAGATGGTGGGTTTATCATGAGGTTGTAAAATTATTCCACATCAAATGGACGCATATATAATTTGAATATCCCTCTCTCAAAAACGATAGTCACTTGGCTTTTTGAATTTTGTTTTAATTCGATTTTTTGTTACGTTTATTCGTTTCCTTTCAAAATTTTGTAGATTATTAGTTTGTCTTGGCAGGTGGAATCGAAAAAGTAAAAACTTATGACTTTTACCCAATCTTTTAAAGAAATATCCGACTTTTAGCCTTTTTAGCCAAATATTTCAAAATAAATAATGTTTTACTTTTTTGATTCCTTAGACTAATTTACAAAAGTTTGACGCAAAACTAACAAATGGAAAAAAAAATAAAAAGAATAAAAACAAAACCCATAAAGTAATTTTAGGCAAGTGACTTATTTTGAGAAACCGAGTAACCAAAGAGAAATGCAAAGAGAAAGTGAACATGCATCGATTGGTGCAGTGGCAGGTTGTTAAACAGAAAAGATAACTCTTCTCAAGGCCCCCGTCGACGTCTCCGGACTCCCTAACGTTGCCGTCAGCCGCCACGTCCCGGTTTTGGAATTTTAACCCGATTCGCTTTGGAAATTCGCACTGAAAGCGCTCTCTGTCAGACTTCCCCCGACCCTTAGGATCGACTAACCCATGTGCAAGTGCCGTTCACATGGAACCTTTTCCCTCTTCGGCCTTCAAAGTTCTCATTGAAGAGAAACAAAAAGGCAGATCACCCTCCATAAGAGTTCGTCTTGCAAAGCCCACAAAAGAAAAATGTCTTCTTATTACGAAGCTTATTCAGAAATCAACAAGTTGAAGAAAAAAAAGAAATGCAGAAATGATACTCAAAAAGTGAGAATGAATGGCTTAGATTCAATCTCAAGTGAATCTGAGCCACTCGTTCCCACTTTCTGGGCATCATTTCTATGTATATAGCAGTGCCGGAAAAAAAAACCACACAAAAGTAACAATACAGTAGTATGCTGCAAACTTGGGATCTCCACAACCCAAGATCTCAAGATCAACAGCTCACATGAACTACTGCATGCATAAAAGAAAAGCCAAATGCATATTTTGCCTATGTGCAACAGTGAAGTTGCATTGCCAAATCTTAACTCAAACATATTTCATTGGATACTAAAGCCCGCCATAAAACCAAAATCTATATAAACCCTCCACAGAAACAGGTCTATTCGATTCTCTTTCTTCCCCACGAATCAGACCTAGATTCAGATAATCTTTTCATAGTTTTGACGGATAGGTTTGACAGATTAAGCCATGGATGAAGGGAGTCAACAAGGCCAACCAGATCAAGTCATCTCTACGTCTACGTCTACTTTCCCCTCACCCTCACCCTCTCCCTCTCCCTCTCCGCCTTCCTCTCTCTCTTCAGGTACGCAACTCCATATGTGCAGTTGTATACATGTGCACAAAATTGATAGCACACAAACTCATTACGATACAAACCTATCCGTCAAAAAACCAGAACTAGACTCATTAAGGATAGGTTTGTATCGTAATGAGTCTGTGTGCTATCAATTTTGTGCACATGTATACAACTGCACATATGGAGTTGCGTACCTGAAGAGAGAGAGGAAGGCGGACAGGGAGAGGGAGAGGGTGAGGGTGAGGGTGAGGGTGAGGGTGAGGGTGAGGGTAAAGTAGACGTAGACGTAGAGATGACTTGATCTGGTTGTCCTTGTTGACTCTCTTCGTCCATGGCTTAATCTATCAAACCTATCCGTCAAAACTGTGAAAAGATTATCTGAATCTAGGTCTGATTCGTGGGGAAGAAAGAGAATCGAATAGACCTGTTTGTGTGGAGGGTTTATATAGATTTTGGTTTTATGGCGGGCTTTAGTATCGAATAGATCTGTTTGCCACACGACATGACGTTGGACATGTCGTATGTCGCTTGTCCGCACGACAGAAGAACCATCATCCCTTGGGGAAGGCTGTTGGGCATCGAGGGCTTCGATGTCTGTGATACTTCGTTTTGTCCAGAAGTCCCTCGTTTTGTTCGTGAGCCTCACCCCATTGTTGGAGTCTTTAAGGGTAATGGAAAAGCTTTAGAGGCTTATACTAGGGTACAAGTGAATAAAATATATAGTTGCTTTAGTTTTTTTCTTGTGTTCGGTTTTGTGAATCTAACTCTTTTCTTTTGCAAATTTTAAGGGGGCGTACGCAGGAAAAGCTTTTCTTTATTTGCCACTATGTCCTAATCACTAGCTCCAGGCAGGATTATTTCTGATTCAAGAATGCTTCTAGACCCAGCTATAATTTTTCATTAAAAGGCGCCACCCCCGTGGCCGGATCCGGACTCCGTCCCTGCAGTTCCTAGTGAATTACACGGAGAGTTGGGTGGTGTGTGGATATGTATGGGAGGTGTACACAGAGAATTGGGTGGTGTGTGGATATGGGAGGTATAAGGATTTATTTGTGGAGTATATGTTATTTCGTGTAGTGTGTAATTATTTTTAGTATTTCAAAATATACATTTGGAAATGTTACAAGATTCTAAGTTCACCAAAGAATTGGTCTGCTAGGTGTATTACTAGACTAGTTTTTGTTGGGGTTTAGGGTTTTAAAAAACTGTCGTGGACACTTTTGGTTGCAATGGGCAATTGTTTTTTCCTTATAAATATCAGATACAATTACACTAATTTTCACACCAAATTTTCCACAAAAAACATCGATCTTCTAACTCCAAAAATTTCTACAAATAATGGGATAAGGGTTGAAAAATTAGTTGGGAACGGGGGTTGAAAAATTAGATAGTTGAATTGGGGTTGAAAAAGTAAGAAGATATAAAGTGGAGGGAAAATTAGCTAAATTTAAAACTGTTTGGTTCTAAAATAGAACTAACTACTGGAGATGCAGTTATATAATTTGGCTTAAAAACACCTTTTAGTGCAAAATTGTAGAAATAAGTATACTCATTTTGGAACTTGCATTGGACTTGTCCCACTGGGCCTTCTATGTGCTTCCCCCGAACACACACAAAAATTAAAAAATTAAAAAAAATAAATAGGAGAAGGTCAAAAATTATAATATCCACTAGCGAGTGTTCCAAAATATTACGTGCTAGTGTTGCAAAAATCAGTGATGAGACGATAAATATCAAAAGACTAATTTTTGTGGCGCTAATAAAAGTTGGTCTTATGACTCTCATTATTTAACAAAGAGGCATCCAAGAACTGAAGATGAACAAACCCAAACAAATATGACCATTGCAATAGAGGAGCAAAAATCACCTGTCCAACAAAAGCAAAGGAAAAATCAAAATAAGGCATAATCTTTTGGAATGCAATCAACCAAAGAACCTCAACATCTCCGCTTCAACAAAAATACGAGTGAAAATAGAATAATAAGAAATCAATATTCCATAAAAATAAGAAACCCTTCAAGAAAAACCTTCTGTCACATGTGCTAGATACCTTTAGTCTAATTATTGAGAAAACCTTGGATTTAAAAAGGGTATGGGTGACGTGGTCCTCTCGGTGCATCTGGGTCGTCCAAAAATGCATCCGACGGTCCGGATTAAAATGCACTTTTTGTTTTCTTTTTTTCTTATTTTAAAATCGGGACGACACTTTTAATCCGAACCGTCGATTGCAATGTTCCACGACCCAGATGCACCCCGTACCCAAATTCTTCTCCTAGTTATTCCTCCTTATCTTTCCGGAGAAAAGACAATAAAAATCTATTTGAAAACTTTCCCATGCTGTTTCTCGGAAAACATAACACAAAAGGCAAGAATCAAACAAAAATTGTTATGTTCACCCGCGGGGCTTATGGGTAAATGCTTAGGGAAATCAACCGAAGGTGGTACGTCTCGTTCGTGTACAAAGTCTCGCCCGGTGGCCGGTGCACCATTCACTTAAATTACCCCATATCTTTATACCAACAACAATAGAAATAGTTTATATTTAATCGGGATACTTATCGTGGTGTATCGTTTTTTGATGAATTGCTTCGATCATCAAATTGACCGATCCAATTTTGTTTCACATGAGCTTTGACTATACTTCATGGGACGGTGACACGATTTCTAAGGAAGAACTTTGTTTTTTTATCCTTCAAGGAAGAAAATGGATGCAATTGAGTTCAATTGAAGGTGCCATAAAATTATTATCGAGGGCCCTGGGCCTAGGGCATTCAAAAAACTCCCTAAAATTAGGCCACCCGCATAATTTTTAGTAGTAGCCCAATAGAAAAAAGAAAAAGACCTAAATAATTGTAATGACCGTTGGACCTAAACTAAAACAAACCCCTCTGATCCAAAAAAAAATAGTTTTGAAGTCATCATGGCACAACCAGACCCAAAAGCAGGAACGAAAAGGAAAAGATAACCTCTGCGGTTACTACACTTGGGGTGAGTTTCCGAATGGATTTTATCAAAATCTGATAAAATCAAGCCTTGATTTTATCCATTCGGAAACTGAGTTGATAAAATCTTAGATTTTTGAATGCAAAAATCTAAGATTTTATCAACTCAGTTTTCTGAATGAATAAAATCAAGGCTTGATTTTATCAAATCTTGATAAAATCCATTCGGAAACTCACCCTTGGCCTTTTGTTCTGCACTTGTTGCATCGATCATATCCAATTCGGGGGAAATTTTTCAGTGCCGGGTGGCACCACATGGTGCCCGTCAGCACATCCGGGTCGCCCATCTGTGTTTTGGACAGCCCAAATTTGAGGGGGTTGATCAGTGGCATTTTTGTAATTTTGAGGGGTAAATTTATCCCAGCAGATCTGGGTTGTCCAAAACACGGATGGACGGCCTGAATGTGCTAACGGACACCACTGGGCCACGTGGTGCCCACCCAACACTGAAATGTTTCTCCCAATTTGGGGATCATTAAGTTGTTTGTATCTATCTGAATGCCACTGTCACATCATTTTTTAGAAATTTAGTATCAGATTTCTAAAACAATATATAGCATTTTCGTTACACACTTCCAAGCAATTTCTCACGTGAAATTATCAAAACGTCATTGTCACATCATATGTAAACTGTTGTGTTGTAAAAAGAATAGCAGTATGTTTTTTGATAACCGGATATCCGGGCCAGCATAGATTTGAGACTATTATCCTAATCTATTTCCAACATAATTTGTGCTAAATGTCTTCTATATAACTTGCTTCCGATCATATGTTCTTCCACACAAAATACGTCTTCCAATGGCAATAGCTAGCATTGCAAAGGGATCCATATGGCTCTCAAGCCAACTCATCCTCACCTCCATCACCCAAAACCTAAAACTCCAACACCACATTCCCTCCTCCCACCAAAAGGCAGCACGAAAGAAGAGTTCAAACAAGTTTTTCTCTACTTTGACACCGATGGCAATAGAAAAGTCTTGGGCGATGAACCCCAAGCCTACTTCTCTTCGATGGGCGACTCCATGTCAAGTGATGAGGCCGAAAGGGTGATAGCTGAATTTGATAAAGATGGAGACAATTTGCTAGAATTCGGCGAATTTCTTGAGTTAATGGAAGGAGAGAATGAGGGGGGAGATGATATTAGGAGGGCTTTCGAGATGTTTGAAGTTGAAAAGGGCAGTGGTTGCATTACACCAAAAGGGCTGCAACAAGTTTTACATCGTTTGGGGGAACAAAAATCATGCGAAGATTGTGCAGCTATGATTCGAGCCTTTGATCTTGATGGAAATGGAGTTCTTGATTTGTATGAGTTTAACAAGATGATGACCCCAATGGCTTGAATATTGAATCCCATGCTTCTATACGTCTGTATTCCCAAATAATTACTGGATACAACCATGCTTTACTTTCAGTCATTTGGAACCTAATAATTCTTTCAATTATTTTAACCCAATCCTATCCTAAGCAAAACAAACATTTTATTTGTAATCCCATTGTCTAATCTTGCGCAAAACAAAGACGAGAGAAGGATTCATATCCTCATTAATAATGCCACCTCATTCTCAATCTCTATCGCAATCTGACCTCATTAACAATTCCTCCAAAACGAAACCTCGTATCAAACAGGGCTTTAATCTATACTGGTAGTCTTTTTGTAGATTGTTGGCCTCTGCCAAGCGCTGAACGATGTACTTGATACCATGGCAAAGAAGGGATTGCCGATTCCAGTCTGACGATCGGTTCTGTAAAATGTTCAAATGACAGTATATACCATTTAGGCAATTCTTTTCTTGTGTTCCCCCTTTCCTCTGTCCTATTCGTCTTTTCGCTGCTGAATCTCTCAATTCTGGGAGAAGGGATTTAGTTTGAGGTCGTATTTTTTTGGTGGCTTTTAGATTGAGTTATTGATTGCCACATGAAGTGCCGTAGCATCAGTTGGTAACATCGGCCTTGCCTGGTTATTTTGTGTTCTAAGGAGGTTGTAACCTCCTTCTTTCTGCAAAGTAAATTCCTTTACTCGCATTCTCGTGGCAAGTAGGATGAGAATGTGATTGAAGATTTTCAAACCAACATCTAACAATGCCAAATAAAAAATTTCTGGATTTAGTTCCGTGTGGTGTGGGTGTAGCCATATATTTCTTGTCACGGGGCACTGTCATGTAGTGCTCGTAACAGTATAGGGCTGTAGTATCGTTTATTGTTAAATCAGGGGTGTCAAGCAAGCCTCTTTATTCATTGTTTCTCTTTTTCTGCTAGAAGTATTTGATTGCATTGCTGATGGGAAAAAGGCACGTTTCCCTGGAGCTTCTTTTACAGTCACTTTGGAAAGAGGAAGTTGGTGTGAAAAGGAAGAAGACCCATATTTCCATCAAATCTCACCATTGTTGGGGGAAGGATAGTAATCTCCTACATTGACCAAGTATGGGCTCGACCTTGTGTACATAATCTTTTGGCATCCTCTCCACATAGTTGGTTTTCAAGGATGAGATTTTTCCCCCCAAGTTTGTATTGTACGAGTATCACATGGTATTAAAACTAGTCACCACGTTGCAATTCAACTTTGGTGCACCTTGCAATTCAACCATTGGTGGGGTGACACAAGATTAAAACACGTAAAATGTATTGTATAATGCTAGGCGAGCAGAGCTGCTTAAAAAAAGACAAGAAAAGAAAAGAAAAGAAGCTACCATCGGTTCAGTCTCGTGTGAATGAGCTCTCATGCACCTTTTTTTCTTTTTCTTTTGAGAAAGATGTTCTTTATATTTATCCAAACAACAAATAACGTTCTCATTTTCTCTTTCACCAAACCTCTCAATCCAAATGGCACACGAGGGCTGGGTTTTTGAAGTAAAAAGAATAGAAGGCAGCAAGAAAGGACTGCTACAGAAATTTGCTCATTATCAAATAACAATTTCTTTTTTATCAACATGAACAAGTTATTAAATGGAAGCATCTGTACAGTTTAAAATTTGTGATGCAGAGGGCCCTAGGAGCAATCATCTATGATCTAGACCTATGGTGAGGGGTTTAAAGGTTTTCATCTGCTTTTATCCATTTACTGGAGTATTTTCTTGTGGTCTTCTTCTGTACGTTTTTGAAAAAAAGATGACGATATTGTTCCGTTCGTATTTGTTTCTCGTCATTTTCTCTTTGTGCCTCTACAATTGTAATCGTCAGAAAATGATTATATGAACAAGCTTCAACAATGATTATATGAACAAGCTTCAACAATAAGACCACCCAGGTCTTACAACCTTCCATTCGTTCACCGAGTGCCCACTATGTAGAACTTGTTAACTTCTTGTCAAAAATAGAAATACTATTTTGGTATTCCTTTCTCCCCAGCCTCCTGGTAAACTACACAAGCTTCCACAATAAGACCACCCAGGAAGCAGGAAAACTATTTTGTATAAATACTATTTTGTATTTCCTTTCTTCCCAGCGTCCTAGTAAACCAATGGAAGCAGGAAAACTATAAGGTTGAATCTTTGCACGAAGAAGAGCTTTTCGATGAATCCCTCCAACTTTGTGAGAGCACGTCACGGTTGATAGATGCCAATTGTGCAAACAAAACAGTATCATTTTGACAGCATACTTGTCAGCAATACATGACCCTAAAAGTCCTCCCTTGAGTTCCCCTTCATAAACCCCTACAAAATCTTAAAATCGCTTCCCTAGGTTCCCTCCCCACCCTGCCTATCCCCCCCCCCCCCCCAAAAAAAAAAAAAAAAACCCTCTCTCTTTCTCTCGCTCTTAGCCATGCCTTGGCAGTCTGTCAATGGTGGTTTTCACCTCCCTCGGTTAGGAACCAGAGGACCACTGTGGGTGTTGCTCTATTGTAGCAACCACCTAGTGTGTAAGTTCGTGTTACAGCATTGCCACGGGTAACCCTCCCCCTCTCCTCTCAGTCCAAGAGCCAATGAATGAGATGCCTCGGAAGATTGAGCTTTCTCCTTTTATTGGCATCAGACGACACAAGCCCTATTTCATTTCATGGCCTGAAGTCACGTTCAGTTACATTCAATAGTACAGTGTATTTTAAGAAATAGGGTTATATGGTACTCGAAATACAACCTAGTGATTTTTTTGATATACTCGGTTCTTAGGTTCTTTTTTATATACTCGATTAACCTGGTGATTTTTTGTTTTTAAATAGAGCTGTCCCTTCTGACCTTACAAATCTATGCTAATGTCGTAGTATGTACACTACGCCATTGTGTAGGTTACAAAATGTCGAAAGTCAACATACATTCTAGCTTTATCTGAGTGAACCTGTCTCATAGTAATCTCTGTGATTATAGAGCTCGAAAAGCAATCATCAGGACATTGAAAAAGAACGACTCCAATTGTTTAGTGAAGGAAACAAAATAAAGTTTTGGCAAGTGGCCATCATACCATATTCTCATTAACATTGTAGCTACAACTAGCAATAACCAGACTAAATTCTACTACTGACTAAACTTGACAGTAGCATAGATTTATAAGGTCAAACGGGACAACTCTATTTAGAAACAAAAAACCACCCGGTTCACTGAGCATATCAAAAAGAACCTAAGAACCGAGTATATCAAAAAAATCACTAGGTTATATTTCGAGTACCATACAACCCTATTTCTTAAAATATGTAGCTGAATGTAGCTGAACATGACTTCATGTCATGAAGTGAAGCAGGACCTGTGTCGTTTGACGCTAATAAAAGGAGAAAGCTCAATCTTCCGGGGCACCTCATTCAGAGGCTCTTGGACTGAGAGGAGAGGGGAAGGGTTACCTGTGGCAATGCCGTAAGACGTACTAACACACTAGGTGGTTGCTACAATAGAGCAACACCCACAATGGTTCCTCCGGTCCCTGACCAGGGGAAGTGAAAACCATCATTAACAAATTGCCAATGCATGGCTAAGAGAGAGAGAGAGAGAGAGAGAGAGAGAGGGTTTTTTTTACTTTTTTCCAGGATAGGCAAGGAGCAGAGGGAACTCAGGGAAAACGATTTTAGGGTTTTGTAGGGGTTTTACGAAAAGGAACTCAGGGGAAGGCTTTTAGGGTTTTGTCAAGAGTGTTACTACTCGAGTTGACTTCTCTTTTCCAGTCCATGATTAGTGCACGCTAAGGACATCAATACATGACGTGTCTTCGACTCCGCTTCGATTTCATACTGAGAACACAAAGATTCGATTTTGCAATGAAAAGTCAGACAAGATTTTGGAACAGACTGAGGAAAGAGAGATTGAACTCAAATTTTGGCTTTAGCACAAAATGGCTAGAACCCATTCCTATTTATACTACTTCATGGAATGCTCTAGTTCAAAGATATTTTTATACAACATAAACTTTAAGGTAAATTCTAGAATCACACATGAATATTTTCATAGAAAGATCTAAATATTTCACAAAGATATTCTAGAGTTTCTAGAAGCTATATATTTTAGAGCTTCTAGAAACTAGATATTTAGCTGCCAGTCAATAATATCTTTCATTTTATGCTTTGTAAATCAGGCTTTACTTTTTTATCCAAAATACTAAATCTAGTTGATGGTACAACAACCTTAACCATCATTAATACTCCCTCCGTCCCAATTTGTTGTGCTTGTTTTCTTTGTTGGACGTCTCAAAAAATTGTCTATATCTTTTACTCTATAATCTATTAACATCGTAAGGAGGATATGGTATATCTCAAGTACTAACATCGCAAGGAGGACAAAATTATCATCACCATTTTGCTTTAGAAAGAGAGGAGGGAAGATTACCTATCACTCCTGTCTCCTCCGTTTCCGTCTCACTCAACAACCAATCTCAACAGAATTTTAGTCATTCATATCTTAAGATATATTGTGTAGGAGGTAAACAACCAGTTCACTCAAAACCCACAAAAAATATAACTACGTTAAAATTCATAAAGAAACTCCTACTTCTTTCCAAAATAAGAATTTAACTAGCTAGTTACTTCCCAAAGGAACTTCCCTTCCAGCCTCGTCCACATTTTCTTTTAGCTTCGTGAGAAATCCTTTTGGACACATAAAGGCCATACGTAACCCATATGATAAAAGTAACTATTTTTGCATGTCCTCGAAATACAACACATATGCACACACCTCACACAGAGCTCACGTGCATACATACTCGGGAGATATTCAAGCCCAGCATGCAAATTCTTCCAACATTAATTTTCACATTCTCACATTTTAAAAGTTTTCTGGACAACCTAGTCAGCTGTTTGTCTCAGATTGTGCCTGTCCTAGAGTCCTACTTCGAAGTAAACAATGATGATTAGCAAATAGGACCAACTACTTCATCTATTAGAAATAAAAGGGTCTACTAGATGTATCAAACCAAGTCGAAATTACTATTCCATCCACTAATTGACCAAATTGCATGTAGTGCCTAAACCTTTTTGAGTTTGGTGAATAATTTTAGAATATGTGGTAAAGAGGCTGGAAGGGAAAAAAAAATTGAAAAAACAATATAAAATTGTAAAAAATGAAAAATGAAGGATAACAAGAACATGTATAAAATGAAGGATAACAATATAAAATAAAAAATTGTAAAAAAATTGAAAAAAGTTAAACTAATATTTATGCATCTCCACTTATAAGCTATTCCTAGATCTTTCCTTTTTGCTTCTGCTTTTTCAGCAATATAAAATGAAATAACTGAGTAGAAGGATAACAAGAACATGTGTTCTTAACTTTTAGAATCTAAAATTCAGAACAAGTAAAAATCAAAGAAACAACAACTCGTATTTCGCAATACACGTATTCAGATCGAATCAAACCTAACTAAGTAATTGGATGATTAACAGGACAACTCAAGCTATAAACCTAATCGAGCTAACAGGACAACCCAAGCTATTACTTAATCGAATCTAACAGGGCAACTCAAGCGATCTATACTGTTAAAGCAAAGTTTGTAGTTTAGAATGCACAAAACCTAAAACGAAACCTCGAAATGAAAAAACAACACCACAAACCATATGAAATAATGAAAAATCAAGTGAACGTGGTAAGATTTGGTAAAGAAATTACACGTACCTACTAGAAAGAACAACTAGCTGCGATCTTCGATCGGGTCATTAGGGATAACTATTTCTCGTTGACCCTACCTCTTTCTTCTTCGTTGTCGATGATCAACTGGATCTACGGTTCAATGTAGCTCCATTCTTCCTGTGTGTGTCTGTGAGAGAGAGAGAGAGGAGAGAGAGAGAGAGGCGATTGGGAGGCCAGGGAGTTGATCTGGATGGAGACAGAAAAGGGTGATTAAACTATGGTGACGATCACTGGTGTAGTGGTAACCGGTTGAGTAGGTGTCTGGTTTTTCTCAATCTTTAATTTGACGGCTGAGATTGATTTGGCGAGATCAAAGGGTTGTAAATAGAGGAATATGGGTATCCTAGACAAGAGTAGGATCATCTGCCCTTAAATATCCTCATCTTTTCTTTTAAATATTGTTTCACTATTCTTCTTGTTGATCTCCTTAATCTTTAGCTGGAGAACCTCATTGATCGTTATGGTCAATTAATTTGTGTTTGTGATAGTATGCTTCAGAAAAATAAATGAGCTTATTGGATGGGCTTGAGAAATAAAAATTTTAATTGGGCCGGGTTTGAGCATTTGAAATGACGCTCAATTTTTAATGGGCTAGATTTGAGAATGCGCATATCTTATGGGCTTCTGACCGGCCGGCCCTAAATTGTCAACCCCTACCCGTCTAAGCCCTTTCCGCGTCAACCCAATCCCACATAACCCCCGTTTCAAGTAAGCTACCGAAAATACCCTCGTCCTCTGGATTCGCGTAAACCCCAGACAAAACCCTACTCACCGAACAGCTCGCGACTTCCGTCCATCGCTCTGGCGACTTCCATCCTCAACCCATCGTGCTCGCAACCAGCCAGTCAGAATCCCTATTGTTGATACAGCCCGTAAAAACCCTACTCAGTGCATTCGAAAACTTTGATCCAGATCCACATCGTCTTCTTGTGTGGTAACTGTCGCGATTATCTAAATCACTCTGCATCTACTTCAATGCTGTGTGAATCATGCATCTTCTTCAATCGGTTTTTTTTTTTTTTTCCTTCCTCCAACATGTGTGAATTATGAGTCTTTGCGTTGTGAAATAATAATAAAAAAAAAACTACCATCGACGGCATTCACACACCTGAAGTCCACAAATTACATCCACAAATCACACCGTAATTTGGAACGTCAGTTCTGCTGAACGAACCTGCATCTTGGAATGTGCCGAACCTAAATTTTGAACAATATGTAACTTTTTTTGCGCGGTCTGAGATCTGCTGTAACAGTGATATTAGGGTTTATCAAAAGGTCACTTAACAGGTGTGAATTGTTATCTTATATTTGTTTATTAAGCACTTAAAACTTCCACATTTGAAAATTTAAGTATACATTTTAACAAAAACTAAAAAACTGAGACTCCTTGATATAGCCACAGCATAGAAAGGGGGAAATCAGTCCTGTTGTGGTACCCAACGCAATTTGCCTGGCGTGGATTCTTCCTCAATCGTTTTTTTCCTTCTTTGTCTTCTTCAATCGTGTACAAATTATATGTCTTCATGTCATGACATTAAAAAACTGCTTCAAACACTATTTAGACACGCCAACTGCACAATTCGCACTGTATGGCAACGAAATTCACACGTTTTACATCACCACCCTCTATCCCCCTTTTATAATGCTTGCATCCAAATCTTACAAATTTTTAAAATTTACATTTGAGCATGTGAATTTTATATATTTTGCGGTATGACTTATCTGTCTTCATGTTGTAAGATGAGAAACTGTCGTGAACACTATTTACACACCTCAACTGCACAATTCACACTATCAATTCTCTATTCCCACACTCTACTACAACATTCACACTGTCAATTCTCTATTCCCCCACCTCTACTGCACAATGCACACTGTCAATTCTCTATCCTCTTAAAGTTTAAAAAAATTGCATTTGAGCGTGTGAATTTTATGTTGAATTATAATGTTAGGTACTTATCAATCTTGCTGAATTCTACTCATAAAACACATGATCACTTTCATCTCCACAGAGAATTCACAACTACAAAACATAAAGTTTTTAAAAATCTGCATTTGAGCATGTGAATTTTATGTTTTCTTGGGTATGTTGAATTATAATGTTAGGGACTTATCAATTCTCTATCCTCTTAAAGTTTTTAAAAATTTGCACATACAGCCTTACAACATTCTTTCCTTATGTGTATGCAGCACTGCCAACAATGACAATGAAGACAAGGGCAATAAAAAAACGACCAAAACAACCAATAGAGCAACTACGAAGAAGTCTAATAAAGAGAGAAAGACAAACCATGACACAGCCAACAAGTACCACAGAGCTACCACGAAGAAGTCCAATAAAGAGAGAAAGACAAACCATGACCCAGCCAACAAGTACCACAGAGCTACAACGCACACAACAACCAATTCGGCGAACATCCAAAATGCAGCCACAAAAAAGCATGCAAACACGGAAGCCAAAAAGAGAATCAGAACTATCTCTGGATAAACGACCACAAAAGAGAACCCGCACAACCCAAACCCAAACACAACCCCAAAACCTAACCCAGACCAAAAATAGAACAAACCTCCAGACAGCTGTTACTTTTGTAAAACAGTTGGAACTCAAAAATCACCACCTTGACATGTTGAAACAAACACCTTTCTGGCTCCTTATTCAAGCGATAAGGAATGGAACATTAGATCCTGAAAAGTGCCCTGTAAGGACAGATGAAGTTGTTGCCAAGCTTATCGCTGCATACAACCCATCCAACAACAACTTCAGATTGGGTCGAAAGGATGTGAACCTAACAGCAACTGAAGTGAAGCTTATTTTTGGTCTGACTGGTGGAACAAGACCATTTAAGGTGAAGATGAAGAAAAGAAATGAAGTTCTCTTTGCAAAGAGAAATAACATCACAAAAGGAAGATTAACAAGCAAAGCCATAGGAGAAATGCTTCAAAGCTATGTGCAACAGGATGAAGCTGTTAAAATAGAAGATACGGTGAGATTAGTCTGCATGTACCTCATTGTGAAGTTGTTCTCCCAACCTCTGGAATCTCAATATCATGGAAGCATGTTCATGTCTTGAAAAATATCAACCAAATCAAGACATATGACTGGGCATCAGAGATTCGCAATGAGCTGATGAATTCAATAAAGAAGAACCAACATTCACCAAAGGAAGTAAAGGGCTGCATCTTGCTACTACCTGTAAGTCTTTTGACCTTTTTAACTTTCTGGATGTGAATACTGTTTTTTATTTTATTTGTTTATTTTTGAATGTGGATTATGCTCTTTTCGGGAAAAAAATTGTAATGTTAAGGACTGCAAATTATGATCCTATAATATGTAAATCACCTTTTTCTTAAACGACGTGAATTCTCAAATCTAAGTAATGGCTTCTATTTCCTTAACGTGTAATCATTTGAGTTATTTGAAGCAATCATGCAGATTCAAAGTAAAAACTTCTAAAGGAAGTCTAGAGGAATTCAAATTCAGACATGGTGAGGGAAAGAAACTGCCAATTTGAAGTGTAAATATGGAGTTCGAAGCAAGCCAAGTTCAAATTCTTTGAGCGGGAAGTTCAAGTCACAAGAAGTTCCTATAAATAGAAGATATTGAAGAGTGAAAAAGACCCCGGACAAATCTTCAACAAACAGCAATCAAACAAATGATGCTTGGTTTGTTCATTGGCAAAGTAGAATTAGGATTTCGACTCAGTTCGAAGTAGATTAGGAAGTCGATTTCGGTTGTTCTTGCAACAATCAATTGTTCGAAGTTCTTGTTACCTTGTATTTGAAGTTGAAGGCAATTTCGAAGTAAGTATACCTTTGATTTACTAATCGAAGTATCTTGTTTCTTTGTTGTTCTTTGATTTTCTAAGTATATTGGTTTGTATTTCTTCACTTTGAAGGAAAAATCCTCTTAACTGAGGTAATTGAACCAATAAAACACAATCGCCTGATTAAATTTGGTTTTTCAAAGTTAATCCGATGGAGAAGATTTAGAACTCTCTCTGGCACGCTCGCACACAATTATTTTCCATTGGAAAGAAGTAAAAGAACCAAACAATGTCTGAACATTAGAAGGCTAAAATTGAAAAGAGGAGCATAACCAATTCAATAATGCCACTGTAGTTATTTCAGTAGCGGATTTAAGTTTGTGGCCATCAATCTGGTGTAGATGCAATTACACAAACCAAACAAATAGAATCAAAATAAATCACTTGCAGTTTGCTTCAAAGTAAATCACTCCTTTTCCTTAAAATCAAAATCAAACTCTACCATCAATCCCCACCCCTAACAATATCCCATAAAGAACCCCATGAACCACTTCTGAAGAGGAAAAAATGAGATGATACATATGTTGAAACCCCTTAAATGAAACCCTGAGAAGAATTGACATTATGCATTTTTCGCTCTGACTCCTGAATTTTAGAGGGAAATTGGGACCAATTCCAAGTACAAAAAATTAGGACCAATTCCAAGTACAAAAAATTAGGACCAATTCCAAATTCCAGAAAATAAGGACCAATTCCAAGCACGCATAAAAGCAAAAAAAACCAAGAGAGTGACCTATGCGTAACTGCAGAACATCCAATTAGGCGAAAATTCTGACCGAATTTCACAAATTTGAGAGTTTGGCTGTGATGCGGAAGTTGGGCGGGTTTCGTAATCGATGAGAGCCGTTGACCTGGAAAGTCCCAATTTTTTGGACAGTGCTACCCGTACAGAACGGGGAGCACAGAAAATGTACCGATCACGTTTGGGGACCCACTTTTGGGTCCCACATGAGTGATCCGAACCGTTCATTATTCTTAAAATATTTTTCCGAGGGGCCCCACAAAATTTCAGCGCAATCGGACGGTTGGAAGTGCTCGAACCAAAGTCTCACCGTTTAATAAAAAAAATTCGATTCAAACGGTGAGACTTTGGTTCGAGCACTTCCAACCGTCTGATTGAGCTGAAATTTTGTGAGGCCTCTCGGAAAAATGTTTTAAGAATAATGAACTGTTCGGATCACTCGTGTGGGACCCAAAAGTGGGTCCCCGAACGCGATCGGTACAATTTCGGTCCCATTTTTTCTGTACGCGTATCATTATCCCAATTTTTTGATGGGTTATGATCTTTGTCCCCCTTTGCCATCAAGGAACATGAGGAATCTAAGAAATGCCCAATTTGAAGTGCAACAGTGAAATTGAAACCCATTAAAATTGCAGAAAGTGAAATAACAATACCAGAGCAGAGCACAGTTTTGGGACTTCCACCGTGTTCGGTTGAAAAAGCCAATGTGGATGGGGAAACGGGAGAGGGAAGAGGGAAGACGGAAAAGGGAAGAGAGAGGTCCTATTGAGTTTGATGAGAGCGTGAGGGAGGGAGAAGTGGGGAACGTGGGTTACAGAGGGAGGAAGAGTAAAATGGGGTGGGGACCGTGGGGTGGGTTTGGGCAGTTAAAAGGAAAACCATCCGACGGTGGATTTTGAGTCTACAGACACATACCAAATCTCATCCTTTAAAGTACTTCTCTTGCAAATCTGAGCCCTTGATTCATATCCAATGGTTTAAAATATAGGAAATTCAAATACTGAGCTCCCTTATTATATAGATTCGTGTCCGTTCAAGCCTACAAAAACTTCCAAACACCCATTCCTAATTTCCTAGATTTTTTCGAGGAACTGTTCCAGGCTTCCAGCAACCCAAACTCTCCTAGTTCCCCGCGTTTGGCGCTTCCTAACTGCTTCCTAACTTCCCACATCCCCCTAGCAAATACACGGACACCTGTAAGTCCCCACATCTGTCCTTTTTTTTATCATCAGTCCAAGTTTATATACTGAAAAAACTTACCCGTTCCTCTCAATGAAAAAACAGTCTCTAATAACCTCGTCAACGGCGACGACCAAATCAAAACTCCATACATTCCGGCCAACTAAGCTCTCTTCTTCCTCATTCATCACCAAGTTCTGACCCCCTTTCTCCCTTCGATCTCTCTCACGAAACTCCACCTTATGATTTCTCTCTCTTACTAAACTCCACTTATTGGTAAATTATGTAGGATTACGTTTCTGTTTCGGAAAAACACCGTCGTATCCAAAAAAGAAAGGTATGCTTCAGACCTATATTTTTGTTTGGCTCTCTTAAAAATTACTATACTTTTTAGTTTTGTACAATTCACTTTCTCCCTCCTCACTGTTTTTTTTCTCCCTCCTCACTGTTGAGTGTGTGACTTTTTCACAGGTGTTCAAAGGAAAACGATTACGGAGAAGACATGCCATACAATTAACAAAGAATTTAAAGGTCAAGTGAATAAAAGTGTATGTATCTTCTTCTTTTTTTGGCTTCTAATTAAATTGTTTTTTCATTCTTCAATAATGAGTACTATTATTATGATTTCCTTCTTCGTAAATTAGACGGTTTCATTTGAAAGTGATTAAGTCATGTGATCCCGATCCAAAAAAAAAAAAATGATCAAGTGATGTGACCATTTAAAACTAGAGTTGTACACTTCGATGCACTAAAACACAAAAAATATATATTGTTTACCTTTTATGTTGTTGCCCAAGTGCATCGAATGGGTACAACACAACACTAGTGGCAGACAGAATATTAGGAGTTTTGTTTTCCAAATTCCCGCAAAATTTCACAAACAAAAAAAAGGGGGGTGAAATTTTGAAATCTCCAAAACAGGAGAGGAGTGGGGCCCATCTTTGCCAAGTAGAATCAGTGTGGTCTTCGGTGGGGGGGTCTTGCTAAATACCAAATTCAAAAATTTTAGCGTAGATGAAAAGTTTCTCCGAAACCGTCTAAGAAATATAGAACGGGGTTAAATCTAAACCGTTCATTTCTCTTTTCTGATATATATAACCCATCATCTCTGCAGCAAATTTGCATACACTCCCACAATTGATAGACATCGTTATCTAAGGAGAAATTTCAAACAGAAAGAATAAGGTGGAATATGGTGCAGCATCAGCCAGAGCCCAGAAGCCCCTTTCTCAACTCATGAAAGAGCAGAGAGAATTACTTTCATACTACCACATTTTGCAACAACACATGCCAAAAGTTAAAAGGTTAACAGCTGATGGTACACCATGGTATAGCACAGAATAACAACACGAGTGCAAAAGTTGATGCTTAAATCTATAAGGTTTTTTCTAACTGGGGTTTCAGAGCACAATACACCTAGACATAACAAGCAAATGGAAATCACGGGAGGAAGAAAAATACAGTTCGAGGTCCCAAGTTGTCACGGCAATTTTGGCTCCTCTCCTAGATTCATGGACCCTGAAATCTGGGAGAAATAGAAAGCTGAAGTTAGAAATTGATGCAATCAAAACAGATAGTAATCATCAGACAACAAAGACTCTTCAGACCAACATCTCGGCATTTCCTGGCTAAACATCCGTGATAAAGCACAAACTACACTTACCATATAGTCACAATGTAAAGTTGAACCCTCTTGTTTGCTTGATTCTTGGTGTCAAGCAATAAGCAGAATTCATAATACGGAAATGTTTGGCTGCACTATGTTACGGGTAGATTTGTACATGAGAAGCACTTGCTTAGCGAGCCGAGGAGTGTACCAAACACTCTTATACTCTTCACCATTCATTGACATACGATTTTCTGCTAATCATAATCTAGTAGAAAGGGTAGGGTTGTCAACTGAGTGACGTGAATCACATTATGGTACAAGCTTGTCACATAGGTCATAAACATCAGTATCTCAGTTTAAGTATTCCCACACAATCAAATTCTCTACTCAAATAAGGCTGCAATCCGAAATAAGTGTATTTACATATTCCGGTCATTCCTCTACAAAAATCTGGAATATACAGAATGCAAAAGTCGAATTTTAACAAAATGTTGCCACCAATTCCTCCAGGGACAGGAGAAACGGCGATGGTCAACACCTGGTGGTGTAGAAGATGCGGGGGGCGTGCCAGGAGACGTGGATCTCCAAGAGAGATAAAGAAAAGCGCCTGAAACTACCAACTTCTTTCAAGCAATTGCGAAACTTGAGCTAAAGTTACAACGGTTCGCGGGCCTTGAACAAGGACTTCCACAATTGAAGGAAATTACATAGAAGAAAGAGAGAGAGGAGAGGAGGAAGAAGAAAGAAAGGGGGAGAGGTAGAAGATAGACATAGATAGGAGATAAAAGAAGAAGAGGGGATCGATCGACTAACTGCAAGAGTTAGGAGATAATACTAAATTTACTTTGCTGCTGTGAGCGTTGTTGGTGCTGGGACCTTTGCAATGTTGCACCAAGGTTTGTATTTATAGGCTTTGAACCCAATTGTAACTTCCGAACGTAACCGCCCATGAGCAATAAGCCATTATCTTCACGTCTTGCATCCACTACGGTATCTCCTTGAAAATGCATAAGGAAGCGACACGTGTCCTTTAGTTGACCGAAAATAACTACCCATGTTCTTATGATAATTTGCACATGTTAATTTCGGCCCATATCACCTTGCTTTGTATAAAAAACCACTTCCCTATAATTTAGGTAACAATCTTATCTCCTAAATTACAGATAATTCGGCCATTAAATCAAATCCGAATTACATAAAAATAACTTCCAACCAATTTATTTGCCTCGTGTAAATTTAAAAATTTATGGTACAAACACAAACTTTTCTTAATAACAGTTACATCACAGAGTTCATTTGCTACCAGAAATTAATTTGTTATTAAACATTTCAAAGCTCTTTTCTGAGATCAAAGAGCCTATCCTGCCAGAAGTGTACGGGAATATATGGCAAGTTCCTAAGAGAGTATATCAATAGTCTTCCTTTGCCAATGGCATTTAAGGCTGCTAAAAATAATGGTTCATTTTATTCCCAAGTGATGTTACTGCTGGATAATTTTCTCTCAGTAAAAATCGGTTTGGATTGTTTGGTTGGTGGATTTACAAGCATCATAGCATTACATCCACTCCAATTAAAATTTTCCATCATAGGAGTTCTTGTCCATTTTAAGTCCATTGAGAATATCCCACGACAGGACATTGATTAGGGGCCTTAGGGCTGTTAATGATTAAAATACTCTTTCCCCACTGACTAGAGGAAGAGAATTCTTCAAGAATTAGGTTTTGTAGTCTGCAGAAACCAAACAGCAGAAAGATTTGAGGGTTTCTAGAAGAAAAACCTACAAAGTGCATGCAAAAAATCTATCATTCCAGATCCAATCTGGTCCATTGACAGGCATACACCATACGTAGCATTTCTGTGAAACATATGCACATCAATGCATGAACTTTGGATGACATGCACATCAATGCATGAACTTTGGATGACATGACATTCAAAGGCATGAACACGTATTACAATATAGTTATAGCTTTAGTGCTTAGTGCAGCACACATTATTGACGTGGCCATAAAATTTTCAATATTATACCGTACAAAAAAAATTGAAAATAACAATATAGATAGTGCACTAATTTGCTGCATTGTGAAAAATTAAAATGCTCCCATTCGTACTAGAAACTGATTATGCAATGGTTATGAGACCCCCAGAGGCTCCCTCAGATTCAGAAAAAATGCCTTCCACATCAATGTTACCCCATAGCCTTTGAAAATTTTCAAAGCAGAGCTTTCCATTATTCATAAGAGCATTACATTTTAATCAAAGGTTGCTTTCACAATGATTTTCATTGTGGTCTTGTGAATATCTATGCTCCAATTGTATCTCTAACTGTAGAAGATTATGGGAGGAACTCATTCTCATCAAACAATCTTGTTGTCTACCTCGGTGCACTGGGGAGAGTTAAATGACATCAAAACCATATCTGAGAGACCTCTTGAACTTCATCAATTCTATAGAAGTTCACGATCTGCCGCTGTTGGGAAGAAGATGCACCTAATCTTGTGTGGAGATGGTTCAACAACAAAGCTTCTAATTGGGAGGAAGTGGCAGAACATGCAAAAATCAGAGTAGCTCCAAAGGACTGAATAACTTGCATATCTATTCAGTGGAGGATTTCTTAGGAAATCTAGATGCTCTCAGTCGCATCAAGATTTAACCAGCCTGAAACTCAGCTCCTCTTCTTGTATTTTATTTGGTTGCTTAATTACTGTATATCTTCTTTCCTTAGGGCTATCAACTTTGGTTGGTCTCTCTCTCTCTCTCGATGTATCCTTATCGAGCATCTATATAAATCTCTTATTTTGCCGAACCAACAAAAAAAAAAGTCATTATGCAAGATAGAATCAACGGTCGTTACTCAATACTTGGACATACTTACAAAATGTTTGCACATGTCGTGTTATGCAAGATAGACCCAAGAAAAGGAATCACATGATCAAATCTAAAACTTACTACAATTGAAAAAAAAAAAAAAAGCCATCTAAAACTTACTCAGTTAAAGTAGGGGCTCCTATCGGATAGGAGAACTGGCAAAATAACGATTTGCTGACATATCCATAACCATTCATACCCCAGCTACGTCCAGCAGAGTTCTGGATAATGAAATAATCAGGCTCGGAGCCGATGATCAACACAGAGTGGCAAATGTTGTAATCACCATCCCCAGAATATTGTCCCCGATAAACCCCCTGAAATTTGCAAAACTAAAATATTAAACTCACTAAACCACACACACACACACACACACACACAAAAACTGCAACTATTGATTTAATTAACTTGCACCTCAACATAACGAGCAAAAGCTAGTCCAAATCCCCGAAATACACCAACTACCGGGTGACGATTGTCAACAATCCAAGAAACTTCTTCACAAGATGAATCATTAAGGACAACATAATCCTCGATGCCCATACGCGGTCCGGGCATGATCCTGTGTCTATCATGTGGACAAGCCACATAAGGCATGTCGACCTCCAAGCCAACCTGGTAGCTACAAAATAGCAGAGAGAACACGAAATGAATACTCTAGCTATCATCATTGACGAAAAAGTACGTGTCTACTGGCTACATAACTTGTGGCAGTCAACCAATATTTGCTTCCATCAAAGCATTCTGATGGTATTAAATCAATGACATATAACTCAATAGCTAATAGGCCAAACTTTAAAATCGGCATAAGAAAAATGATAGTATGTTGGCTATAATTGCATAGAAACATTCACAGTAACTTTATCAACAGGAGGCACATATAAAGGATGAAATATCCAAATGACTTGAGAGCTATTTCACAACAACGGTTTTAAATACTAACTATGCCATGGCACGTCCAATTATGTGACTTCTAGCACTACCCACATTGTTTTGGTTGAAGCATTTCAATATTTGCCACAATATAAAATTTCCATTACAGCCACATATAAAGCCCCCACATCCAACATCGCTTTCCACAAATTTAAATAGCATACGTTGGATAACTATTTAGATAATGTAGACAAAGTTCTGTCATTATACAAATTCTTTTATTAATATGTGGTCATCACCGGAAGTGATCAGTACTATTTCATTTAGGGACAGAGAAACAGAATGACTCCAATTGTTTAGGGAAGGAAACAAAATGAAGTTTTGGTAAGTGGCCGTCATGCCATATTTTCATTAACATTGTAACTACAACTAGCAATAACCAGACTAAATACTACTGACTAAACCTGCCATTAGCATCTATTCTAATATTTAAAGGGGAGCACACTTTTGGTGTGGACAAAATTTTGAGGCTGGCTCACATTTAAACTATACCTAAATTGTCCTCTTAACAGTCACAAATCCTCAATTTAAACTCCATGCATTTAAAATAACGGGGGCTACACGTTCCCTAGCCAAAACCAAACCCCGCCTAAACTAACAATAACTGCTGCAGTTCCACTTTGGCATCATAACTCTCCACCTATGTTCTCCTCATCTCTAAATGTGTTGTCATCTTCCATGGTGTGTGATTCTGTAAATATGCTTCCATGGTACTTGCCCTTTTATTCCATGCATTTGAAATAACTGGGGCTACACATCCCCCGGCCAAAACCAAACCCCGCCTAAACTCACAATAGCTGTTGCGGTTCCACTTTGGCATCATAACTCTCCACCGATGTTCTCTTCATCTCTATGTGTTTTGTCATCTTCCATGGTGTGTGATTCTGTAAATTTGCTTTCATGGTACTTACCCTTTTATGTCACGCAACCCTTCATCTTCTACATAGGTACAATAATGGTTTATATTTTAGTTTTGGAGAAATCATAGGAGTAACTTCAATTCCAATCACTTTCATACTTTTGTACTTCTTTTACTTTTACTTAATCTATGCTTCATTTCTCTTTCCCCATTTTACGCGCGCGCGCGCGCACACAGGACTACTCAACTCGTGTGGGGTAAAGGCATTTTGGTAAAAAACTTTTGTGCAATGGTTTTTATTATGGTTCTTTCTTTACATTCACAGCTTTGTAGCTTTTGTTTTATCGATCTCCCCATTCCCTTTCTTACATTTTTCCCCATTTTCCATGATGGTTTTTTGTGGTGAGGAAATGAACTCGTGAAAACCATACCTTTTTAGCTTTGAATTTCCAACATAAAAAGCAAACAAACAAACAAACAAATTTGATACACCTATATAGGGACGAAGGCATGAATTCCGAACTTAAGAAGGGAAAAAAAAAAGGCATTCATTCATGTATGTAGGAACAAATGCATGATAATCAACCAAAAAAAGCCTTAATACTTTATAAAAATTCGACTTGCATACTCATCGCATGTGCCCGGCCTCTAGTAGATTGATTTATAAGGTCAAAAGGGATACCTCTATTTACAAACAAAAAATCACCAGGTTCGCCGAGTATATTTCAAGCCCTAATCGGTCTATACGAACCGTAATATATCTAGTTCAAGTTCACAATCGAGTGATTTCTCCATTTTCTTAAAACTCAAAGGGATTCCATATCTCAAATCATAAAAAAGAAAAAAAAAATCCTATTTCGAGTACCATACAACCCTAATTCTTAACAATTACCGCTGACTGTAGCTAAACGGGACTGCAGGCCATGAAGTGAAGCAGGGATGGCCTCGTCTGGTGTTGATAAAAGGAGAAAGCTCCGCCTTCGAGGGAATCTCATTCAGGGGTTCTTGAATTGAGAGGAGTGGGGGAGGGTTACCCGTGACAATGCTGTAGTAAGAACTAATACATTGGATGACTGCTACAATAGAGCAACACGTACAGTGGTCCCCTTGGTCCCTGACCGGAGGGAGATGAAAACCATCATTAATAGACTGCCAAGTCATGACGGAGAGATGATGGGTTTTTTTTGCGATAGGTAGGGGAAGGAGGAGTTCATGTAAGGAAGGGTTTATGTAGGGAACACAGGGAGGAATTTCAGCAAGGGCGGAGCCACATAGAGACTAGAGTGACCCCCTGACCCCCAAATTTCTATAGGGATTTTACTAGTATACCTCACAAAAATTGCTAATTGACCCCTCTTTGATTTTCCCCCCCCCCCACCAAAATCCTTACGCCTCCTGAACGTGTCTAGTTCTTGCCCCCCCTGAACCCAAATCCTGGCTCCGCCCCTGAATTTCAGGGTTTTCAAACAAAGCTTCTGGGTGGGCTTGGCCCAAATACCCTGAATTTCAGGGTTTTCAAACAAAGCTTCTGGGTGGGCTTGGCCCAGATATAGACCCGGACCCGAATCTGGGCCAGACCCATCACGCAGCCCATGACGCGTCTTCTAGGGCAGAACTTATCACAACATGCATCTTGGTTTGGCTTTCTGCCCAAATTCTTGCCCTCTGAAAAGTCTACTTTGACTCCGCTTCGATGAAGGCAATACTGCTGGCGACTATGGGATCTTCCAACCATGGTTATACAAACAACAACAAGAACAGTGAGGGCATGTCTTACATGCTTAGCCATATGGCCCAAGTATAAAACTGAGTGAGATGCTCTTGTATAACGTCAGAGAGAGGAAGAGAAGCGAAAAAAGAGGAATTAAAGAGATGAGAGGCAGAGCGCTGGTGAGGGAGGAGAGAGAAAACGAGCAATTCTCAGAGTTGAGAGACAGATCTAGTGAAAGAAAGGGGAATTTTAAGGAGAGAAAATCTACTTTCGACTCCGCTTCGATGGAGGCAGTACTGCTGGCGACTATAAGCTCCTTTGGATGCCGAGAAGAGAAAGGAAAGGGAAGAGATTTCTTTTAATGATGAGAAAAGAAAGAAAAGAGATTTCTCACATACACATCCAATGATCTCAGCTTCTCTCTTTTCTATTCCGGCGACCTCTGTCATCTCCGGCGACCTCAAAACTAAGTTTTGGTCACAGATCCAGCTTCTCCTTGACGAGACGAAGACAACGGTGCACGCACGACAACGATCCGACAAAAGGGTGGACCTCACGGCCGCCGTAAGTCGACGTCCTTTTTCCTTTCTCACGCAATCGCACCAATATTGGCGAGAAACAAAATGAGAGTTTGAAGGGATCCGGATTCTCACTCTCTCCTTTCCTCTCTCACCTCTGGTGCCTTCCAAACGGGGGAGAGGAACCAGTTTCGTCGATTTCGTTTCTTTTCTCACAAAAACCCTCAATCCAAAGGGGCTGTATGGGATCTTTCTGCACACTTCCAACCATGGTTATACAAACAATAAGAGGAACAGTGAGGGCATGTCTTACATGCTTAGCCATATGGCCCAAGTATAAAACTCTCTTAATGAGATGCTCTTGCAACTGATCAAAAAAAAAAAAAAAAGATGCTCTTGTATAACGTCAGAGAGAGAGAGAGAGAGAGAGGGAGGGGGAGAGAAGGAAAAAAAGAGCAATTGAAGAGATGAGAGGCAAAGCGCAGGTGAGAGAGGAGAGATTATTTGAGCCGGCAGGAGAGATGCAAGGAGGCAATTTTTTCAGAAACCATAGATAAGTATATATGGCAAGAGAGAGGAAATTAGGGGGTGAGACTTGAGAGATGAAAGGAGGCAATTTTTTCAGAAAGCATAGATAAGTATATATGGCAAGAGAGAGGAAATTAGGGGGTGAGACTTGAGAGATGGGGGTTGAATTAATTGTATAGCGATAGCGACTTAATTGTATAGCGATAGCGACTTGAAGGAACCTGTTTTGCCAAAGTAAAGTCGGGATGCTTAGTGATCAAAAAAGTCGGGATACTCGCTTAGTGGACCCCACGGCAAACTTTTTTGTCCGATATTGGCTTCAAGAATAGGTTTTAACTTTCGGTTCTTCTAAAGTACGCCTTAGGGCATCCTTATCAGGAGCACCAAATTTTACACCAAATTTAACTTCAAAAATACCTTTTACAAATTTAGCAAGTCACTTAACCAAAATTCTCAAAATCAGACTCTCTATCCAAACTTTACTATTCCCCTCAAGTTTAATAAAAAAAAAAGTTTTTCTCAAAAAAGTGCTCTCCCACGCTGGGAGATGTGCACCATTCTTTATTCTATAAAAAAAAAAATTAAAAGGTGAGAGTGATGTGGAGAAAGAGAGAGAGAGAAGTGGAAAAGGTGGGTGAGGCTGAGTCTGGGACAGAAACCGAGGGAGGGAGAGAGAAGATAGGGCGTGAACAGTGAGTTAACAAAAATGAAGCATCACTGTAGCAAAGCTACAAATTTTACAAATTTGCAAAACATTTGTTAAGCCTGATTTTTTCATGTTTTTAAGTGTTTGCTCTTCACATTTAACTTGAAAGTGAGTTTGTTAACCCTGATAAAGATGCTCTTAGACCCCGCTTGGATGGGGGAAAGCCTCTCCTCATAAGTTTTCACCCCTAATAAGGGTGGGTTCAGGGCCGGCCTAGGGCACTCATAAAACTCTCAAAATTTAGGACACTCCAAGAATTTTAAGTGGGAGTAGGCCCGTCAACGGATCGGATTTGATCCGGATCCGATCCGAAAAATCCGGATTCGAATCCGATATTTCAGATCCGATAATCCAATAATCCGGAACCGAAAATTCCAATAAAATTCGGATCGGATCCGTATCGGATCCAAACTTACCGGATCCGGATCAAATCCGACCCGTAAGCAAGCAAGCTAGCTGGAAAGGATAAAAAATTAAATTACCCAATCGGATTCGGATTTTCGGATCGGATATCCGGAATTCGGATCCAGATCCGGATTAACGTTTTCGGATTTTTGTGAATATCGGATCCGGATTCGGATCCTCTCGGATCCGGATCGGATCCGACCCATTGACAGGCCTAAGTGGGAGGCTTGACTAGGGGTCTTTTGCAGCTCAAAATGAAATATAAAAAAGCTCAATGTGATCCAAAATAAAAAAGCCCAAGAAAAATATAAAGGCCCAAACTAAAGAAAGACCCATGATAAAAAAATTTACTCCACTTTACACATTCGCATAGTCGGTACACAAGCACAAGCTGAAAATGGAAAATACTGTAAAAAACTACACCGTTCTCGCATCTCTCTCTCTCTCCCCCTAGTCCCATGGATGTATCTTGCATGATGTATGGGACCGACCCCTCACTAATTCGACTTCAATGTTGTTTTTTTTTTTTTTTTGTCAATCGATAATTGTATTATTGGTTACTGCAAATGCAAAACGTCCAAGGAAGCTTGTTTACTCACCCAGTCCGGAAAATCTCCATCCCAGGTTGTAGGAAGCTCAATAGAAAGGGCATATTTGGCTATAACATGAGCCACCCTATTGAAATTACGTCGAACAAAAGAAAATGAAATAGAATGAAACAAGCTAGCTAAGTTGATGATATCCGTAACGACTACAGCCACACTGGAGACAGCAGACTTCACGCCCTGTAGCATTTGGATAATCCTTTGCGCATCACCTTCCACCACAAAATCTTCCCCGGAACGGTCTCTAATAGATTCAAGAGCACATCTAAAGCCCATCGCCTCAACCACCCCTGCTGACCAAACATTTGGCAGAGGGATAGCTACTGCCAACACAATCTGTCCAAACTCGTCCCGCACAGCTATACCCACCCCTCCCTTACCTTTCCTCTTATCCAGTGCTCCATCCACATTGACCTTAAGAACACCCCTCGGTGGCAGTGTCCAATTACCAATTTCACTCATTTGGACCTCTTGAACTCGGGAATTACGTGCATTAGCCACACAAAAATAAGAAAACTCATTGAGGGCATTACCTAAAATTTGTGTCTCCTCCACCCATTCTTGCTTAAAAACCCATTTATTCCGTGCTTGCCATATATGCCACCCCACAATAGCAAACAAACCCAGACGATCCCATATACCGATCTCGACGGTGGTGTTAGCTAAATTAGACCACACCTCCCCCAACTGGGCCGAGGCCATAATTTCCGGTCTCAATCGAAGAGGAGAGAGTAACCACACTTTTGCCGCACGGTCACATTGGAATAACATGTGTGAAACCAATTCAATACTCAACCCACACACTAGACAAACTTCATCAAGTGGAACTTTCTTTCTTACTAAATTTTGATTGACAGGAAGAATATCATTAAGCCCACGCCAAATAAATACCTTGATTTTTGGAGGAGCTTTGCAGCGCCAAATTCGCTTCCATTTATCCTCGTCACCCTCAATCCCACTTGATTGCCCACATAAATCTGCACGGCATCGCTCTCGGTGCAGCAAGTCTTTTGCAATCACATAAGCAGTTTTAACAGAGAACTTACCAGTCGACGAACTCCTCCATTTTCTTTCGTCTCTCTGATCCATCGTGCTCAAAGGTAACTTCAAAATCAGCTTACAGTCACGGTTAATAAAGGTAGACCTTACCAAAGCCTCGTTCCATGCTACACGATCAGCTTCAAGAAGGTCAGTCACCATTATGCAATGGTCGTTACTAGGAGCAGCAGTTAGCACTTTCGGATAAAGGGGATCATCTAACCAAGGGTCCTTCCAAATGTTGACTTGTACACCAGTAGCCTCCCGCCATCTCCATCCTTGTTCAATTACACCCTTGCTTGCTAATATACTCTGCCATGCCCATGAGGCGGTCGGTTTTGATTGGGCCTTCCAAAAGCTCGAATTAGGAAAATATTTAGCTTTAAACACCTTATAGAACAAAGAATCGTCACCCACCAGGAGCCTCCATCCTTGCTTGGCCAACATCGCTAGATTGAAAGCTTCTAAGTCTCTGAAACCCATCCCCCCTTTACCTTTAACCTCCGTCATCCGATCCCACCTCATCCAATGAATCTTTCTAGTGTCAGCGGAGCCACTCCAAAAGAACTTTGCGATAACCGAATCCAGCATCTTACACATACCGGTTGGTAACTTGACACAGGCCATTGCATAAGTAGGCATAGCCAATAGAACTGATTTAATAAGTGTCTCCTTTCCAGCTGGATTAACCATCTGCCCATCCCATCCCTTTATCTTATTCACCATCCTCTCCTTGATATACTCCAAGGCTGCTTTTTTGGACCTCCCAATGAAGTACGGCAAGCCAAGATATTTGCCTTCTTCTGCGCTACGGCTGAAACCTAGAATACCACGACATACATCACGATTTCCTTCAGTAGTATTGGTGCTGAATAGGATAGATGATTTTTGCACATTGATAAGCTGTCCGGATGCATTTTTGTAAGAATCAAGGACTCCTCTCACCACCTCACTATCCCGCCTTGTCGCTGCACAAAAAATTAACGAATCATCCGCAAACAAAAGATGAGTTACAGATGGCCCATTCCTGCAAATCTGAACGCCTTTTAACTCCCCTTGATTTTCCTTTAATTGAAGTAGACTAGAGAAACCTTCCGCACAAAGGAGAAAGAGGTATGGACTGAGAGGATGAAAACTTAAATTATTAGTTTATTGGGTTTTGTTTAATAGAAGATTAGTTAATGAGCTTCGTCAAGTTCGATAGGGTTTTGTTTAATAGGATTTTGCTTAGGTTAAATTAGATATTAACAATCATTTTGGGTCCCCGAAAGCAATTTTTTTTTTGGTGCTAAAAGTTGATTATTCATCATCTGTCCTCACTAAAAAACAATTCTTTTATGTTACATTTGGCAAATGAAACACAACACGAGTTATATTCAAGTGATACTCATGCGTTATATGTATTTGGAGACTTTGTGGTTTGACTTTTCTATTATTAGTAGAACTTTATGTTGTTTTGTCTTCCTCATATTGTGATTGTTGGTGGAAAAATTATTTAAGCGTTATACTCTTAGGGCACATTTTTTAAGCTAGGCCAAGGGTACTCCGAACCCTTGGGCCGGCCCTAGGTGGGTCCCACACCTTGCCTTTGGTTTGGCAACAAAAAAACCGTCCCTGATAAGTTTTTGCCCCTGATAGTTTTTCACGCGTCTCAGGGTTTCCCCCTAATAATTTTTTGGTACCCCTTGGGCTGCCCAAAAATTATCCGGGAGTAGAGGGTGGGTTTTATGACCATTACACCCCTCATTATCCCCCTCCTCCATCCGCCAACACAAACCGGAGGAGTTCCACGGCGTTGCAGTCCCAGCACAAGCTCACCGGAATCTAGATCTGAGATGGTCGAAAATCGCACAGCAACCATCAGCCAACACCCTTCAATCTTGGGCCTTCACTTCAAGTTGCTCACTGTTGAAAATGACAAATTTCCAGCGAGTTGCTCACTGTGATGATGACAGATCTTGACCCTTCACTCCGGTTTAATTGGTGTTTGGGTGGAGATGGGTTTTTGTCGAAGGGCTAAGGGGCTGGGGAAGAATGGGTAGAGAGAGAGAGTATGGGTTTTGTCTTCAATCAGAAGGAGAGAAAGATGGATTAAAGGGTGGAGAAGAGAAAAAGGACAAAAGAATTGGGGAAGGGAGTTAGACTCTGATGTCCTAGAAAGGGGCAAAACCGATGGTTTTAGCACACAGTTTACTAACTTTACCTTGGTGTACTTCTCGTATTTTTTTTTCTCTTTAGCCTACTTTTTTTTTAGCACATAGTACTGTTGCCTCTAACTTTTCTGGCATAACCTTCTTAGGCCTTGTTCTCCAATAGATTTTAGGTACATAAAATCTCACATTTTATGACACTCCAATCTCAATACAAAAAATGTAAAAGTCATTTTATGAGATTTTCATAAAATCCTCCTAAAATCTATAGGAAAACTACCACATTTTATCAGTTTGGAAAACAAATTCATTTTATCACATCTCCATAAAATGCTCATTTTATGAAATTTTCATAAAATCTACCTAAAATCTATTAGAGAACAAGGCCTTACTTTATGCCCTTCTGTTTTGAAATCCCGCTCCTTTTTATGGGAAAAAATTATGGGTACATCACTTATGCATATCAAATGCACACCAAATTGATGTAGTGGATGGCAAAACATTTATTTTTTTGGGTGGGCTCCACAGTAAGTTTCTCCTCATCTGCCGTATTAGCTTGATGTGCATGAGTAGTGTACCATACCATTTCTCATTTTCTATACCTATACAGCAACGTCGAGTACTAAAAATGTCCAACGACTTGTTTTTTTTTGGTAATTTAGCTTGAAATTAAAAAGGGGTTAAGTGAATGTACAACCGACAAGGGGCATACCCCAAGAAAGACAACAAAAAAAAAAGAAAAAAAAAAGAAAAAATTGCGTACTTCCCTGCACAACCCGCCGGGGTGGGAAAATAGGAAGTCCAGCATAATCCGCTGGGATATGTAGAATAAACATACAATAACAAAATAAATCTATTAATTTGTGGCTCCAAATAGCCCGATACAATTGCAATATGGAACTGGTGTGCAGAGGACTGAGGTGGGGACCCGTTGTATGGGGTCCATGATTTCCTTAATGGTCTGCCACTCAAAGACAAACCACGATCTGCTAAAAATTTGCAAAACACATATAACATTGAATATTGGGTTAATTGAGCGTGGGTTAACCTTAGGAACACATATCCGGTCCCACTCCTTGGATGAAAGTCTCACAAAAATGACGCCAGATTGAACCAAAATTTGCTGTTGAATATTTCAACCAGGGACAGATATAGGCAGGGGCATGGGGTCACGTGCCCCCCTCAATTTCAGAATTTTTTTTTTTTTTTTTACAAATTAAGGAAAACATAGCTTAGAAATAAAAATAAAACCACAAAATTAATATTCTTACCGTAAACACACGTATTTCAAAACAAAAACAAAATAACCTCTTTTCTAATTTCAGATCTGGAGAAGCCGTGAGTGACGAGGAGAACTGGAGAAGCCGTGAGTGACTGAGCGATCGTCCTATGCAGACTGCAGTCACCGTTTGTCGTCGCCGATTGCCCGTTTGCCGACCGGACCAACCCCATCACTTCATCAGTGAGCGGTGAGCCAGTGAGGTATCACTTCGTCGAACTCTTCTCACTTTTTTGCCGACATCTCTCTGTCTCTGATACATGATATATCATATTACACATATATATATATATATATATATATATATATATGAAAATGGACGGTGGTGGGGTGTCCAGTGTGGACCACTGCTGCACAACTAGTAATTGTGACCTTTACCTTTATATGTGGATTTGTGGTCCAAGCTTTTACTTCAAATTGAATTGGTAGTTGGGTTTTGTTTGTAATTGTTTGTTTATACCAAAATTTCTTTACATAGTCTTTCAAATTTCAATGTCTATGGGTAGTCAAAATTGTTAATTTGAATGGTAGGTTGGGTTTTTTTATTAGGGCTTTTTAATTAGGGCTTTTTTAGGGGTTTTAATTAGGGCTTTTTGATTGAGAGCTTAGGGCTTTTTGGATGCACATGACGATATGCAATATGCTAATATAGATGTTCTCTTTATTTTTGTAACAGTATGGAGAGATACTTCAAACGAAAATCACAATTACAAATATCTCCTTCTGAAAAAGGATCAGAAAACTCTCAACCATCGAAACAAAGTCGTGTGGAAATTAATGTGGCAGGCCTCCCTTCAAACTCTAGTCCTATGGAAATTAATGTGCCAGTCCTCCCTTCAAACTCTATTTCCGTTGAAATTAATGTGATAGATCTTCCTTCAGACCCTAGTCATGTGGAAATTAACTTGTCAGAACTTCCTTCAGATCCTGGGCAAGGGTTAAATCAAGAAACCAATCTCCAACGTTCCGGTGATACCCGTTGGGGCTCCCACCATAAAACTTTAGCTAGCTTGATGAGAATGTTTGCGTCTGTGATTGATGTTCTTGAAATTATCTCCGAGGATGGTTCCACCTCAGAACAAAAGGCAAAGTCAAATGTATTATTGAAGAATTTGCAATCTTTTGAGTTTATACTTGTTTACATATAAAATTAATAAATCCAATAATTAATTGACACGTAATCGAATATGCCAAACATTGGCAATTACCTGTTGATAAAGATACACTGGATTAAAGGAACATATTTGAGTAAATACGATGTCGTATTGTATTCAAATATGAAAAGCAGTTATTGGCAGTTACAAGCCATTGCTGACGAAAAGGTTGACTTCGAAGCCATGCTATTAACTGCCAAACACATAAACTCCACGTGTGAACTTGGGAAACGAGGCAAATTGACAGTTAGAACACGTGGAGTACTTATCAAAAGGCAGTTATTCATCTTAACGTATAATCATTTGAGTTTGTTTAAGCAGTTGTGTAGATTCAAAATCAAAGCTTCTGGAGGAAGAATTTAAGGGATTCAAATTCAGACATGGGGGAGGGAAGAAACTGCCAACTCGAAAAAGTAGAAGTTAGAGTTCGAAGCAAGCCAAAGTTCAAATTTATTGAGCGGGAAATTCAAACTACAAGCAGCGTCTATAAATAGAAGAAATTGAAGAGTGAAAACCCCCGGACAAATCTTCAACAAACAACTATCAAAAAACTGATGCTTGGTTTGTTCATTGGCAAAGTAATTTAGGTTTCGAACTCAGTTCGAAGTAGATTAGGAAGTAGATTAGGAAGTAGTTAGGATTAATCTTGGTTGTTCTTGTAACAATCACTTGTTCGAAGTTCTTGTACCTGAAGTTGGAGACAATTTCGAAGTAAGTTTACTTTTGATTTATTAATCGAAGTATCTTGTTTCTTTTTGTTCTTTGATTTCCTAAGTTTGTTGGTTTACATTTCTTCACTTGTTGAGAAAATCCTCTTAGTTGAGGTAATTGAACCAATAAAACACAATCGCCTGATTAGATTTGGTTTTTCCAAAGTTAATCTGAGGGAGGAGATTGAAACTCTCTCTGGCACGCTCGCACATAATCATCTTTCATTGCAAAGAAGTAAAAGAACCAAACAATACTCAATCTTCATTTGATGAGAGCCGTTTTGGCTATTACATCTGAGTTATGACTAGCACTACAAAGGAAAGATCAAGATATTGTGAATGCTATAGCTTTGGTTCAAATATCCAAAACAAGGCTCCAATTGATGAAGGACTCTGGGTGGGAATCTTTGCTTGATAATGTTGTCTCGTTTTGTGTGAAACAGGAAATTGGTACTCCCAACATGGATGACATGTTTGTACCTCGAGGGCGAGGAAGACGTAATGCTCAACAAATGACAAACTTGCATTATTACCGAGTTGAGGTATTTTACACTGTTATTGACATGCAACTTCAAGAACTAAATTCTCGTTTTAGTGAGGCAAGTAGCGAGTTGTTATTTTGTGTGGCATGTTTGAATCCACATGACTTGTTTTCTAGTTTTGACAAGAAAAAGTTGCTTCGTCTTGCCGAGTTTTATCCGAAAGAATTTTCTCCAGTTGAGCTTATGATGCTTCATGATCAACTTGATACATATATTTTTGACATGTGCCATAGTGATGAGTTCTCAAGGTTGAATGGACTTACTGATCTTTCCACAAAAATGGTGGAGACGGGAAGGGATAAATTGTATCCTTTGGTTTACTTGCTCTTGACTTTAGCATTAATCTTACCGGTTGCAACTGCTACAGTTAAACGGGTATTTTCAGCCATGAATATTGTGAAGAATCGATTGCGGAACAAGATGAGTGATCAATGGTTGAATGATACCTTGGTGGTTTACATAGAGAGAGATCTTTTTGATGGACTCACTAACGAGACAATCATGGAACGCTTTCAAGTAATGAGAACTCGGCGTGGTCAACTGTGAAAGCACACATAGAAGTACTTAGTGATGGATATTTTGTTTATTATGGTTATGTTTTTGTTCTTATGTTTAGAAACTTTTAGAAGCATATATATTACAAGTTTTATTGCATAAGGTTAAAACTAGTTTTATGTTGTATTTAAAACTAGTTTTATATTACAAGTTTTATGTTGTTTTGCTTGGCTTTAAATTTGTATTTAAGCTTAGTAGAAATTGGTGCCTCCTCTGCGGAGAATTCCTAGATCCGTCCCTGATTTCAACCAAATAGAAGTGGAACATTTGAGGGCTAAACCCTTCTTTTTTCTGGCCTTGATCTTCTTCCAAGTTCATGGTGATTTCATGTGTCATCAGTGAACCCAAAAGCTCATCCAAGCTATAATTTGTGAGGTCTTGTTTGGCCTCAATAATTGCCGTCACTTTTGGCTCTCATTGCTTCGGTATTGACCTAAGAATCTTTCTCACAAGTTCAACATTAAAATAAGATTTTCCAAGAGATTTCAAGCCATTAATAATATCTGTAAAGCGAGTAAACATGCTAGCAATGGATTCGTCAGACATCATTTTAAATAATTCATATTTAGGAACAAGCATGTCAATTTTAGACTCCTTAACCTGACTAGTACCCTCATGCGTGACCTCTAACTTATCCCAAATTTCTTTAGCAGAATCACTGTCACACCCTCGATTTTTAAGTAGTAAAAGTAAGCATTTTTAAATAAAAACAAATATGTGACTTCTTCATATTCACTCCCAACCTGTCTCAATTCAACATTCTCAATTCATTGGCCAACTAAAATTTAAATGGGCACCCATGCTCCATGGGAAAATGAAATTTATAAATTAAGTCATTACATTCATCCGAAATTCAATGAGAGCTTTGTTGTTACAAACTTATCTACCAAAAATATAAAGAGTTCGTGAAATGATTAAACTGGTCATTTCTTAGGTGCTCTCAAAGATGCAGCACACTCCATGCACACCGACTCGTGCTTCGTTGTAAGCACCTGAAAATAAAAGGGTAAGCATTCACTTTGCCCAGTAGAGGTTCCCTTTTTATTCTCAAAATATATACATGTTCATGAAATGACAAATAATTAGAGTGGGTAAAATCTGATTACCCTACTACTAGGCATAACACGTGCCTATGGCAGTCACACGAAAGGGTGAATAGCTCGGCACCACATAGGGTATTCGTGAGCCCTGTGCCGAGCTGGTTTGGCCATGAGTAAGGCCAGAATGAAAGGAATGAACTAATATACCAGGATGTGCCAGCTCGGTATAAGTCAGAAGGGGATGCCCCTGGTACGGCCGAGCTGGGGGAGCTACGGGTAAAGCTTGAATAACATTCTGGAATACATGGACTCAGCTCGGCGTGAGTAGCTGAGTTATGTACGAGTCATGCCGAGCTACGTGGAAGCACGGCACCGCCACGGATAAGGCGGTGAGGCATTCCAGAATAATCTAAGGCGGTTCCTTATGAGACAAGGGGCAGTCCCGTGAAATGGGGGATTGATATGGGAAGTCCTAATGTGATTAGGAGTATACCCGAAAGAAACCTATATGGAAAGAAAGGCCTCTGCTAGACGAGATCTAGCAGGATATGGAGGCTTGCCCCTAATAGAAAAGTTCTATTAGGAAAAGGATTCCTAAAGGAAATAGGAAACAAGGGGCACGAGATGCCTAAATTGATAAGCATATACACCTATAAATACAAGACAAAAACCATGACAAAAGGTACGCTGTGAAACCTAATTTTCATACGCATTGTGATTTGGGAATTCCAGTACGAGATACTAACTTAGGCATCGGAGGGCCTTTGCCAACGAGAGGCAAAGGTGCTCTAACCCTTTTTCTGTCTTGCAGATCTAGGGTTGATTCAAGGAAGCACGTGATCCAGGGTTACGTGGATTTATCCCCGTACAATTAGCGCCGTCTGTGGGAAACCGTACGAAAGGGCTCGATCCCTCTTAGCAGAGATCAACAATGGTGCTTTCGGAGCCTCTTCTGTGCACCCACGACGAAAAGATGTAGAAGATGACGGTACCACGCTTGTGTATACTACGAGAAAGAGCACAAGGGTGGACAAAACTCCTCTGGTTCTAAAAGCACCACTGAAAAGGCCAGCAACAAAGAGGTTCGACATAGGGAGTATCCCTGAGATTCCAAAATTCAGGGATATCTCAGGGATACACGCCTAAAACACCATGGTTCTCAAGGGGCAGGACGCTAAAAAACACCACCAAGAGGAGGGGAGGCCTCCACCCGACGTGAGCGGGGAAGAAGCCCCCCAAGAAGGGATGGTTACAGGAACACAAGGAATCGAGAGAGGGAAGATAGCCTTGACAGAAGAGAACAAGAGGCAGAGGAATTGGCCCGTGAAGTCACTCGACGGGAACGAGAGATTCAGGACCTGAAAAAGCAGCTTTAGGAGAAAGAAAAATACCTACGCTCGCGGACGAGATCTGTGCACCACGAGCAAGAAAAGAGGAATCGCCATCACGACAACGTCTCCACCGACCGAGTAGCCTCTCCACGAAAAAGGAGAGATAGGAGTGTTTCTGTCGAGAAAAAAGAAAGGAGGAAGCATGCTAGGGATCGATACGAGAGATCGGGATCCAATGAGCACACTCCCGAGCAGCACGCGAGAAAGTGGGATGCCGGCCGAGCATCCCAAGTACTATCCGTCGTGTCCCTAAGAGCATCCCAAGACAAATCATCTACAAATCGAGTTTTATTAAATGACAAAGGAACTTTTAGTAATTCAGAAGAATCTTCTCAACATACTAATACCCATTACCCTATGAACGATGCATTGGAAGACTAAGTTAAGACCAAACAAGTATCACGGTCAGAAAACACAGTAGCATATGAATCTGGACAAACTGTCTGGGAGGTCATGGCCTCCGTCCGGGCAGGAACAGCCGACATCAATAAGGATAATCAAAAACCAAAACACATAATTCTTTTTAAGTATGGGAGACTTTCAATTATCCAAAAAAATAAGGATAATCAAAAATATATTTTCCAACAAAAAAAAAATTAAGAATTAGACGGGTTGCGTTCATGAAAAAAATTTCCCAATATGACTTTAAAAAACTTGCTAAAAATAATATTCGTACACATTTTTAATACCATAATAAATAAATAAGGGCAAATGGTAAACAATCAATTCATAACACATTTTCATCATTATTCTCCCAAACACTATTACTGTTGCAAAATGCATTCTACACATTTCTCTCAAACACTCTTTACAGATCCAAAACACATTCTTACCATAATTCAAAAAGCCAAAAATTGAAAATGAAACGCTGAAAAGTATGCTCCCAAACACCCCCTAAAAGTGACGTGCAATGTGAGAGAGAGAGAATTGAAAGTGGTGTTTAGCCCAACTTGAAACTGACGGGATGCTACAAAAAATTGAAAGTCACGTGTCGGGGGGTGGGCGCGGCAAGTGTCGTGCTTTCTTTGAAAGTGGTGTTTTGCCCAACTTGGAAGTGACGGGATGCTATAAAAAATTGAAAGTAACGTGCCGTGGTGGGTGTGGCAAGTGGTGTTTTTTTTTTTTTTGTTAGCAGTGCATAAAAGAGGCACCCAAAAGAGATAATTAAGAGTATTTTTATCTAGTATTGTTTTTGAGCCCTAAATTTTTTTTTATTAGTGTATTGAAGGTCTTAAATAAGTTATTTAAACTGGTCTACACACCTTTTAAAACCCCAAACATGTCATTTTGGACAATTGTCTGAAAATTAAACCGTGATATGGTACTATAGTTCTTTAAGGATTTAAATCAAACATCTAGTATGCATAACAAAATATTGCAATTTCATCAAACAAACATGAAGCCAAATTAGGGAACAGTCAACACGAAAGCGCAAAGAAGCCCAAATTAGGATTATAGTTCATAATCCTAATTATAGGAGAGTGATTCCACACTCTCCAAATTGTTATTCACATTTTCTTTTTTGTTTTAGAGTTATTCACATTTTCTTTTTTGTCTTCTAAAACAAAAAAGAAAATGTGAATAACAATTTGGAAATGTAGGAGTATCAATTACCAGAAAATAACTCCATTCAAATCGAAATATATATTTTCTATGAGTAGGGAGCCCACCACGTTGCCCGCTAACGTTATACGGAGTATTTCTAATTTCTATGGGTGGGTAGCCCACCACGTTGTCCGGTTAGCGGGTACTTCGATGAGTAGCTAACCCCACCACGTTATATTTCTATGAGTAGGTAGCCCACCACGTTGTCCGGTTAGCGGGTTTTTCGATGAGTAGGTAACCCCACCACGTTGTCCGGTTAGCGGGTACTTCGATTATTAGTAGGTAACCGCACCATGTGGTCCTGCGTGTGATGAGTCAGGGCATCCGCAGTCGTGGAGTTAAAAATGTATTGTTATATGACACAAAAGTGTAAAAAATGGATTCTATTTGTATGTTGTTATGACAAAATATGACAAAATGTGTTGTTAAGGTAATAAGTGTTGCAGTGGTGTTATTAGTGTGTTGTTAAAGTGTAAAAAAGTACACAAATATATGTGTATATGTAGATATAGGTGGGGCTCTTCTCCCACTTTTTCTCTTTTTTTTTTTTTTTTTTTCTCTCTCTCTTTCCCCTCTTGTCTGACGCCTTTCCTCTCTCTTTCTCTTCCTCCATTTCATTTGTCGTACCAACACATTTGGTTCTGACCTTAGGTCTGCCACTATTTCTTATGACACAAGCCACACCTAAGCAACACTATTGGGTACCAAAATAAATTTTTTTTGGTGTTAACTGGTGAAATCTGACTATTTCTTACCCTATCTCTTACACAAAGTCTATCACTGGGGATGCCCTCATATTTCCCTCAGGAGAAGCTTACGTTGAACTTGTCCTTTTCAGGCTCCAGTGTTATAAAAATCGGATCCGACCGGCCGGTTCGACCGGTTGGCCAGTCCACCGAACCTTAGTCCGGTTCGGTTCGACTTAACAACCGTTTCGTTTAGAAAACCGGTCTTAATATAAAAAAATCGTTCTAAGTTGACGGTCGAACCGTCAAACCGTATGAACCGGAGCTGAGTTGATCAACCCAGGCCGGAAAAATTTGAACTGCATTATGAATGTGCTCACTGTTTCGTGTCAGAAGGATGTTTCCCAGCTTGGCCTATGCCAGCTCACACCCTTCATTGTCTAGATAATCACGTGAGGAAGGCGAAGGCTCCTCAGCCTTTTGTAGAAAGGAAAAAAAGGTGGAGTGGGTATGTATCTCACCGATGTGGGATTTGAGAAACACTCAATGAATAAAATGTGCAGCAGAACTCCTTTATTTTCTCTGCGGTTATTTTTTTTTATGCTTATTTTAATAAATTATATATTTATAATATATTTTTATTATAATTATGACATCACGGTTCAATTCCGGTTCGACCGCGGTTGAACCGGTGACCCATCCGCCCGGCTCTTTTTCCAGTTCACTCTCCGGTCCGGGTTTTAAAACATTCAGCACAATATTCAATTAGCATGAACCCATGTTATGGACGGAGACACGAAATAAATGATGTGTTTTTTCTTTTTGATTAGCTAAAAAATTGTATTCTCAAGTACAAAGTTTATTTAATTATTGGATCACTTAGATAAAAAAAAAAAAGTATAACAATTTTATTTTCTATGTGCTCCTCTTGACTCTAATTTTCCATGGTGGTTGATTCTCCTCTAAAATCATAATCTATGTGTGACTTTTCGAAAAAATAATTGGTTAAACACCTTGAAAAAATTAGGAGAATTATAAAAGTTAACTTAGATTAACATCTTTAAGCATGCAAATTATGGAGCAACTTTCATAGAATAGTTAATTGCCTAGTGTTTGCAGAAACCCCGTGCAATGCATGGCATCAGAGAACTGCCGTAGTGTAGACACCCCAATCCGGAACCTCGGAATTCCGAAACTTCCCCGAGGATGAAAATGCCTACCAAGAGCATGCACAGTTTGATCAAAGGCTTGAAAACCCTACCAATAACCTTCCATAAGATTACCAAAATACCCCTTGAAACCATCGGAATAGCCCAAGACTTCAAAACACATGCACCTGGATTGCACTTTTAGGCACCTGGATTGGCCAGGCTCCTGGAATTGCACAATCCAGGCGCCTGGATATCAGTCCAGGTTGAGTGTAGTTTAAGTTGATAGTGGGCGGGAACGATATCTTGGGGGATTTTCTTGCATAATTCAGTTAAAGGGAGAGTGGGAGAGATGATTACATCTATACCTTGCCCCCTAGGTGACCCCTCACCCTTTCTAAAGGTTCAAGTGGTTCATCTTGAACCCTTGCTTGTCTATTTAAACACCCCATCTCCTCCATTTTCAGGGGCTGAGAAAACTTACCATTCCCTTGCTGTTACTCTGCCAAAATACCTTCAGAAATTTCAGTCTCAACCTTCACTCCTCAAGCTCAACCCATTTTAACCCTAAAAATCACCTCCTTGCTCCATAAAACCATCATCCACTCATCACTATCAACTAAACTCCATCAAAGCATCCATAAACTACTCTTTATACTTCTGCAAAACCAAAAACCAGAAGCTACATTTCGACAAAATCCATCCAAAAGCCCATTTCAAGCCTTTTGATCAAACCAAAAGGTAGTTTTCCCTACCAATATGCTCAAATAGGCCCTGAGGGGGACTTAACCAAGTTTTCACTGGTCCTCAATACCAGTAGGAGGCTTGGAAGAAGTTTAGAAATCATCAAGAAAAGGAGTCAGTTTTATGCATCAGCACTCAATCCAGGCGCCTGTATTGAGTCCAGGCGCCTGGATTCACTCCATGCAGGCGCCTGGATTCCCTCCTCATGATCATGATTTCTGCTTTCTTTTGCATTTCATTTAGTTTGTGGAATATCATTTGCTTGCATTGATCTTAGATTAATCATGCCACATGTTTCAATCTTCATTATAATGGTCATTTGGAGCATTCCATTATCAAATCATTTGAAATCAAGTCTCTTCCGAATTCATGTCATGCATTTAAGTTGAGTTTGAGGTCCATGCCTGTTACAGTGCTGCTAAACATCATCTAGAGTGTGATTAAGTTAGTTAAATACATTGTATTTGGAGTTTGCTGAGAAAATTGTGATTCTGAAGTTTCTGCCTGGAAGGCCATCCAGGCGCCTGGACCTTCCTAATCCAGGCGCCCAGATTGCAATCCAGGTGTGATGTGTTGGGCATTTGTGATCAATTCTTGAGATATTCTAAGGCAGTTTAGGGGCATTTTAGTGTAATTTTAGCATCTTTTGTACATGAATTATTCATTCACAACACTTTGCACAAGCATTCACCCACATCTCCTTGACATTCTTGATGTATTTGATATGCTCTCACATGAATTTGAGTTTGAAATCCATTTAAACAACATTTTCAAAACCCTCTGAGCATTTAGTAGAGACCGATGGTTACATCGGGCGCGAGGGGTGCTTTAAATTCCTTCCCCTCGCGTAACCTAGCTCCCGGACCCAAGAAATCTCGATTTGTAAGACCGGTAAAATATTTTTCATTCAAAGGGCAAAAGAGTCATTTTTTAAAGGTTTCTCGGGTATAGTCCTTAAATCCGGGTGGCGACTCTATTCAACCAATCAAAACTATGTTTCAAACCGCAAATCAATTTCGTGGACATCACGCTCCGCGGGGTGTTCACAAGCTGGCGACTCTGCTGGGGACTCTGGTTAATATACATTTTAGTATTATTACACTTATGTGTAGTTTTATTAAAATATGTATTAATCATCGAGAGCTAAACTTGAAAAATGTTTAAGAGGTTTTGAAAATGTTATTTTTATGGACTTTTGCATTGCACGTGCATAGTTACTAGCCCCGCTGACGTGTTTCGGCAATCTCGCCCGGCTTGCCGGTGACGGGGAATCCCGAAATGCTCAGCACCCCTCGACCGTGATAAGTCACAATTGTCGTCATTACCATTGCCTTGCGGGATCCTTGGCGATGGGAGAGAGCTTTGGCTTTGAGTCCGAGGTACCCCTCTTAAACCAAAACCAGCTTGCATATATATAACCATAGAACCCCACGTTAGTCAACCAACCCATGTATTAGGATTATGCGCTCCACTCTGTAATATGCTACGTGTTACCGTTTTTCTCAGCATGCCATGCTGCATACATGCACGCACCCACGTCTGTACATATGGTCGTCTGTGTTTTATACGCACTGTCAAGTTAAGCATGAGTTAGGTCCCCGATAGTTAGTAGAAGGTTGCCTTGGCCCGATGATGAGTCGTGCATCTCAAATGCACGTTGTTCTTATGAGTTAGTCTTTAGGACGACTGGACATGGGAAAATTTGAATCGTCAGATTCTTGACAATGATCTAGACGAGTTTAAGGGACATTAGCCCGAGAAGGGTCAATCGCTCTTAGATATCCGAATTTAGATTATTGCCGGAATTTGTGAGAATCATGATTTCCCAAATCCGACCATCCAATGTCAAGGACATGTTACTTAAAAGAAAACTTGAGGATTGGGGCAACCTTCCAAAGCTGTCAATGTCAGTCTAGGAGACTTAAAATCCATGGAATTTGAGATACCTCCGGTGTTGGTCGTGCCCGAACGGCCACCCATGATTTGAACTAGCCTTGGGGTCATTTGTATCTGGATTGCAACATCCACATTGCTTTGTCTCGGATGACCAAGAAAAGTGCTACGGCGTCAACACTTAGGCTTTAGGTTGAAACGTCGTACCTACTGAGTAATGGTTTACCCGGGGTGTTGGAAAATCTTCTGTGCAATGATCCTAAGTGAGATTCGAATCCGGTAGACTAACTCTAGGATGTACATGCAGTCTAGGAGACTTTAAATCCATGGAGTTTGAGATACCTCCGGTGTTGGTCGTGCCTGAACGGCCACCCGTGTTTCGGACTAGCCTTGGAACCGCTTGTATCTGGATGGCGACACCTCATTGCTTTGTCTCGGATAGTCAAGAAAAGTGCTACGGCATCAACATTTAGGCTTTAGGTTGAAATGCCGTACCCACCGAGTAATGACTTACCCGTGGTGTTGATACAATCTGCTGTGCGAACGGTTCCAAGTGAGATCCGAAACCGGTAGCTTAATCCTTAGGCCTAGAAGTAGGACTAACTTTGGGCGAAGAGCGACACGCATTCTTAGGCACCCCTTTTTGTTTGTACTTGGTACTCGAAGGCTGCAAACTGAGTTCGGCTTTTGCTTTATGTTCAGTTTTAAACCATTGGGCCTGCAAAGAAGAAGAAGACCTTACCTGTTTGGACTCGACCTCCCGGACAGAGATTGTCTCAATCTTTATCGCCAAAGTCTAAAACAAGTATGTCGGCTGAACAGGAGCTAGACCCCCTTAATGAATTTGAGCGACTGAGAAAGGAGATGCAAGATGAAAGGGTCCGGAATGATACCCGAATCGCCCAACTCATGGCGATTATGGTGAACATTCAGAGTCGACTCCCTCCACCCCAGCAACAAATACCTGATGGCGGAGCTCGGAATCAAGAGATTCCTAATGATGAACATCCGGAACAGCCTCCTCCCCCCGAGAATCCTCAATTGGCTGAAATGCTAGCTAAGATACTTAAGTTGGAAGAATCTGTGTGGGGTATTTTCCAATGAATACAGAGGATGAACAAGTTAGCTCGTCCGGAGCCATCACGTGACATGCACAAGGGAAGAAGTACGGAACAGTATGCCGACGATCATTAAGCCCAGAATCCAGGAATAACCCAAATCTACCTGCTCGTCGGATAGCGCAGGCAGAGTGGCCCAATGCGGGACAAACCCTAGTAGCAGACTTGCCTTGTGAAGATAAGGAAAAGGAGGAATATTTGAAGATATTCCCAAGATCAGTTGAGCTGGCGAAGATAAGCACGATCCTACTCAGAGATGGAAAGCCAGTCAACTTGCTAAACAAAGAGCGAACTCCCATGTAGGGTAAAGCTCCGAACGAGCAATATGCGGCCATCTTGGCGGGGATCCTTGTCAAATAAGGATATAGAATCATGCAGGCTACGTTGCCCAATAGGAGAGAATCCTAAACTTGGAAGGATTCCATACAGAGGAGAATTCCACAAGGAATGTAAGTGCAAACTAATCGATTATATAATGGGATGACTCCTAAATGCTAGAGGTATGCTTTAACCTAATCTCGCACTTACACATTCAATTGAGTTATCCTCCAGTTCGTCAAATACTAACTTAGCCATCGGAGGGCCCTTGCCGCCTAGAGGCAGGGGTGCTCTGACAGTTCGTTCGTGTTGCAGGATCGAGGTCACTCCATTCGAAGAGGATTTGATCTCATAAGAGCAAGAAAATAACTTCGTGAGTTTTTCCCCTCTTACAATTGGCGCCGTCTGTGGGAAAATAAAAACCTCCACCGAGATCATCCATGGACGATCGCGATCTTCGCACGCCGCAGAAAAGTGGGGCCGGGGGGAATCCCTCTCAGGAACCTCCTGGTGCCCCAAGAAAGCCCGCCCCCGCAAGGTTGGCAAGCCAGGTGGAGCGTGTGGAACGCTCTCAGCCGAGCAGATCCCGAAGGGGAGATTCAGAAGTCCAATCATGAAGGGATCAACGGAGAAATTCCCCGCCGCGCCACACCTCGAAAAAGACAGACTCCAGGGCGAGGCGAGACAGAGAATATGCAGAGAGCTTCGTGCGAAGGGAGCAGGAAGTTTCAGACCTAGCACGGCAGATTGCGCAGGAAGAAGCCGCGATCCGAAATCTAAAGGACCGCTTGCGACAAGCGGAGGAAAATCTGAAATCTAAGTCTCAAGATGGAAGAAAAGACCAGAGGCGGTCGGGGAGGGAATCCCCACCAAAAAGGGCGGATTCCACGGCCAGGAAGGGCCCGCAGAGAAAAAGAAGAGCCGCAAGTGAATTCCCGGATAGTGGGGAAAGGAGGCGGCATGGAAGGGACCGGTATGAAAGATCCGGTTCGAATGAACGATACGATGAGCGTGAAGTGGCCCGAGAAGCGGCTAGGAAGGCTCTAAACCATGTGGCTGCTTCCCCACTTGCGAAATGGATCCAACGGGCGGACCCACCCGCCAGGATAAAGCACAATCCGTTCGTGCTATACGAAACCACAGATGATCCAGTGACCCACATTCAGCACTACCAGCAGGCAATGTTTATGCACGCGAGGGACGACGCCCTGATGTGCAAGATGTTTCCGTCAAGCCTGGGTAAGGTGGCGCTGAGCTGGTATCATCATAAGCTGGCACCAAACTCGATCCATAGTTGGAAGCAGCTCTCCGAAGAGTTCACAGCCCGATTCTTGACAAGCCGGGCGGCACCGAAAACTTTTGACATCTTGACCGCCATGGGGCAGCGGGATGGAGAGAGTTTGAGGGAGTATTCAAAAAGGTACTGAGAAACCTTTAATGAGATTGAGGATTGTAGCGAGGAGTACGCTATAGCAACTTTCAAGACAAGCCTGCCCGTTAGCTCAGATCTAAGGAAGTCCCTGACTATGAACCCCGTCAGAACAGTGGCAAAGCTTATGCAACGTATCGAACAGCATGCACTCGTCGAGGACGACCGTATGCGAGAAAGCAAAAAAGCGGACGTGGCACGACCTGCCACCCCAGAGAAGAAGACGATTGATCAAAGAGGTTTTAGAAAGGAATATCCCACCAGCAAGAGAGACAGTTCGTCAAGTCGAAGGGATAGGGCTACTGTGGAGGCCCGCTCTTTCCACAGCATTTATACGGTTTTCAATGTGCCAATTTACAAAATGTTGTACAAACTAAGAGATAAGCCGTGGTTCCGCGATCCGCCTAAAAAGACAGGGAACCCAGAAAGGCGGAGAGCAACAAACACGAAATGCAGCTACCACCGGGACTGGGGGCACATGACGGAAGACTGTTTCGAGTATAAGAAATTCCTGGACGAGAAGGCAGCAGAAGGCCTCCTCGATGAGTACGTGGCAGACAAAAAGAAAGAACAAGTAACCCCAGTTGAGGAAATAGACTGTATAGCAAAGCCCAAGGGTCTGATCCAAATGATACAGGGCCATGCAGCCCCCTATACCGAAAGTGAGATCAGGGACGTACAAAGGCAGAGCGAGCATGCAAAGCACGTGTACAAGTTGGGTGTGAAGAGGCCCAGGGAAGAAGAGATCACGGTACGATCAATCACGTTCGCAGACGAAGACCTGGAAGGAGTGACATTGCCACACAATGACGCTCTGGTCGTCACCCTACGTCTAGGGGAATACGACGTTGAGAAAATATTGGTGGATCAGGGGAGTTGCACGGAGATTCTGTATTATGGAACTTTCAGAAAGATGGAGTTGCCCAGGGCAAACCTAGAAAAGAGTCTGACTCCTTTGATTGGGTTCGGATCACAGCCGGTATGGCCCATGGGTAAGGTGACACTGCCCGTACGAGCAGGGTCCGTCGTACTGAAGACAGAATTTTTGGTCGTTGACGTCCCATCCTCCTACAACGCCATCATCGGCAGAACATGGCTACACAGGATGAAGGCAATTTCATCAACCTACCATCAGATGATAAAATTCCCGGGGGCAGAGGGTATCGAGCACATCAAAGGAAACCAGAAAATGGCAAATCAATGTTTAGTCTCAACAATCAACAGAGCCCTCAAGGCACATCTCGTCCAGTCTGTCGAGGTATCCGATC